>VXAU01000828.1:0-23980 GCA_013399695.1 Formicarius rufipectus | reverse complement strand
CGTCAGCTCGGTGGCCGGGATGGGCATGGACCCGGCGGCGGCCGGCGCCGTCCCCTTCGGGCTGTATGCGGCGGCGGCGCGGGCGGCGGGGGAGGCCGAGCGGGCCCCGGGCGGCGGCGGCGGCGGCGGTCCGGGCTCCGACTCCACGTACGCCCATGGCAACGGTTTCCAGGAGACGGGAGGCGGTCACCATAGAGACGGGATGCTGTACCTGGGCGCCAGGGCCTCGCTGGCCGACGCATTGCCCCTGCACATCGCGCCGCGGTGGTTCAGCTCGCACAGCGGTGAGTGCCGGCTCCCCGGAGCCTTCCCACGGTTTCACCGCCCTCCGCGGGTACCCGGGGACGGCGGTGAGTGCGGTTCACCAGGGAAAGGCGGGCTGCCTCCGTCTTGGACGGCTGGTCAAGCCCCGTTGTGCCAAGCCCCATCCCCTCCCCGGTGCAGGCGGGTGGGTGCGCGCTGGGGCTGGCTTCTGTGTCAAGGTCAAGGGAGGAAGGGGCTGTGAAGGGAGGAAGCTTTCTAGAACGGAGGTGTTTTGGCTCTGTGATGCGAAGCAGTGCGTGTGACATCCCCCCCTCGACTTGGAGGAGGGTCGTCTGAGAGTGCTGTAGCTCAAGCCCTTGGTTTTGAAGACGAGGCTGAGCTCCTCGTGCCTCTTCTGAAGGTGTTTGGGGGGTGTCAATCAGGTATGGTGGTTCCCGTTCCTTAGAAACTGGTAAAGAGGCAGAGGAAGCCTTTGAAAGTGAGGTGTGGGGATTTTTTTCTTTTGTTTCGTCTGATAAAGGGCCAGGGGGAGGCCAAAGCGTGTTTTCTCATTCAAGCCAGCTGGCACTGTTGTGGTTGCCGGGGAGGAAGCAGAGGAGGAGCTGCCTGCCTCTTTAACGGGGCTGGGGAGCCGGCTGGGCTTTTTTGCAGGAAACGTGTCAGGTATGGGAGGGGGCAGGGCTATCCCCTTCACCCTCCTGGTTGGACCCTTGTGTATGTCCTGGTGTCTGCAGAGGAGCTCTGGCTGTGAGCAGGGCTGTGTCACTGACCTAGTTTTGCCTGGGTGCAGGGAGTGAGGTGGGAGGTCCTCTCTTCCCCTCCTGGCTAGAGGGGAAGTCATTTCAGGGCTGTCTCCTTGTGTTTCCTGGAATAGTCTGGGATTTCTCTCCCACCCGTCCCCCTTGAAAACGCTGTAAGTGTTCTCCTTGCATGACATGGTCTGGGAATTTCATAATATGCCTTGGGACAATGCCTTATTTTCAGGAAGACCTGAAACTGAACTGCTGGATGAGAACAAAGTACAAAATGAGGCTTGCAAGGCCCTTTTTCTTGCTTCCATCTTGGGATTTTCCCCTGTTTTCCAGTCTCCTGAGTCTGCTCTTCTCCGTTAGATTGAAGCTGCATGTCTTGTATTGCATCCTCAGTGGCAGAACACCCCTGGCCTGATTCTTATTGATCCGGATAAGCTGGATGCTTGCTGTCTGCCCTGGCACATGGAGAGGGGCTGGCATATGGTGCCAGAGTTGAGACTAAGCACTTCTGCAAACTTTCTTACTCCGTGACCTTGCACAGAGTGTGCTGCTGCTCTTATTTTTAAATTCAGAAGGAAACAAAGGCACAGGATCCTTCCAGGTATTCCACAAGCCTGGGAATAAGGGCTGTGGGGCCTTCTGCTGTGCCTGGTGCTGGAGCCTGGAGGGTACTGATGCAGAAACACCCTGCAGCTCATGGTGGTCGTTCAGAGAGTGTCCATTGCATTAAATGATAGTTCTCAAAGTTCAGTGCTGAGAGACAAAAATCCCATTCATAAAAAATAAACCAGCTACAAAATGGAGTAAGCTTTTCTCAGCCACTTGAGCAAGTTAGTGTGATGCTGCTGAGGTAAACCTGGTGCCCTTGAAAGATTGCAGCATGAGCTGTGGGAAGTGCTATAAGAAATGGGTTTCTTCAGTGCCTCTTCTAGGGCCCTCTGAGAGCATTTGAACTGTGCTGGAGCATGTGCAGGCAGCAGTGAGAGCCGTTCAGTCCGTGCCGAAGCCACTCCCAGTGGTGGTTCTTCCTTGTTGCTAATTAATAGCAAAAGGAGCAGAGGATGCTTAAAAACCCTTCTGAAAACTTGTCAGAGCTTGCTAAACTTTTGCACTCTCCATCTTAGTGTAAGAAGTTAATGGAGGATTTGAAGACTGAGGGGAAGGGGGAAGTAAGCCACCTCAAGGTTGCTAAAATTCCTGCTAATCCTGTTGCAGCTGGTTAACCTACAGCAGGGCAGTCAGGAGCTACTCAGTCCTTCCCCCTTGCCTCCCCATCGACCTGCTCCTCTCACGGCTCCCAGCCACTCCATTAGCCTCTGGAAAGTGCTGAAGCAGCAGTGCTCTGGTAAATGGAGAGGAGCTTTGACATTGCTGCGCGTGACTGTCCCTGCTCCTTTTGAAGGATGATTCGAGGGACACACCAAACCCACTCAGCAAGATGCATGCCTGGGGATCTTCGGGATCTGCCCAAGTTGCAGTATTAACAAGGACAGGAGCACCCCAAACTCTGTGGCTTCTTGCCCTGCCTGCTTCTTTCTGGAGACCTGGATGGTGCTGATCTCTGCACATGGGGAAGGTTGCATTGTTCTTCTGGGAGCACTTGAGTTTTGGGGGATGAGCTGGGGGCCTCAAAGTGCAACGTGGCCTCTCTGGGGACAGCAAGGATCCCTGACTTAAAGACATTGATAAGGTGTTGCCATCGCAGCAGTGTGCCTGCGATAACGGGAGCACGCAGATAGCTCGGCGCCTCGCCACTCCCTTTGTCTGCCATGCTGATTTTATGTGCCTCTCTGACTGCTTCATGGCTCATCTGGCCACTCAGCGGGGACCCTAAGGAATGAGCTGGGGCAGGATGAGCTCTTTTCCCTGACTGGTGTTACTGCTTCCCCTCTCTGTAGTCAAAGGCCTGCAGAAGAGCTGGGTGTGCCTGAGGAGGAGGAGAGAAGGGCTGTACTGGGAAGCTTATGCAGAGGGAGGTTGCAAAATGGTCCCCAGGGCCACCCTCAGTGTCACTGTAGGGTGCTGTGTGTCATGATGATTAGAGAGGACCCCACTGCTGAATCCCTCTGGACACTACTGTGGCTGCTGGGATGCAGGGATGGCAGGAACAGTTAAATACTTCTGGCTTCTAGCCTTTCCCAGGACTAGGGCATGAGAACTGCTGCTCTAATGAACAGCAAAGCCTACATGTGTCTTCCAAATGGGGTGGGCAAGTGGCTCTGACCATTGTAGTGGAGCTTGTCCCTCCCTCCAAGTGGACAGCACATCCCTGGATAAATGAATGCTGTTTCCTGATGAGAGTTTTCCCATGTGTGTCCACCACATACACAAGCAATGTAATTGTTCCAGTGCCACCTGAAACTGCTCTGGGATTTCCCTGTCTGCCCAGGGTTTCTGAGATCCACTTCCTGGCCTTTGTGAATGGAAGATGACCAAACATCTTGTGCAACTTTGGAGTCTGCTTGTAGCCCTTGACCCTGTCTCTGTAGCTTCATGACCATTAGGACTTCTCAGTAAACCCAAGGCTAATGGGAAGAAGAGAGAAAAGGGAGATGTGTGGTTTAATGCTGCATGTCTCCAGCTTTTGTGGTTCTATTAGTATCACTCATGTTATTCATCTTCATCGGAGGATCTCAGGGAGTTTGCAGAAGCTGTAAGTAGCTTAAAGTTTATCTGGAAATCCCACTCATCACCCAAAGCCCTTGAGTGTTTGAAGCTCTAATAAATCCGTATCTCCTTGTCTGCTGGCTAGCCCAAGGAAACGCCTAGCTCATCCTTTTGTGCATGCCACCAGGAATGTCACAGGCTTTCCATACACAGACAAAGCAGGCTGTTTGTCCTGGATGCTGGTGGCACCAATATCAGGAGGTCTTCTTTGCCAAATGAGCTGCTGCTTCTTAGCAGTGCTTTCCCAGAGCAGGAGGGCCCAGCCTGGGGAAGATGGAAAGGTTTTTGGTGCAGAGATGATGGCTAGGGTGCTGAGCTGGATCCTTCCTCAGGCAGAGTTAGATAGCAAAAGAAGCTGAAAGTGCTCTTCAGTCCAATTCTACAGTATGGGATGGGAAATCGGGGTTATTTGTTGGAGGATGAGCTGAAGGTTTGTGTGAACACCTGTGTTGGGCAGCTCTGGTGTCTATGAGCTGGGAGGAGGCCTCTCTGTGGTGAGCCCTTGCTGTGCTCTGACAGCTTCAAGTCCTGAGCCTTTTTTTGCTGGTGCCTGGCAGATGCTGGAGGGAGTCTCCTCTCAGCCCTGACTGTCCTGATTTGTCATCAGTGTACCCTGGCAGTGAGGAGGGCCAACCATGTCCGGGGGTGCATCAGGCACAGCATCACGAGCCGGTCGAGTGAGGTGATTGTCCTGCTCTGCTCTGCACTGGGGCAGCCTCACCTTGAGCCCTGTGTGCAGTTCTGGGCACCACAATATAAGAGATATTAAGCTATTAGAGAGTGTCCAAAGGAATTCCACAAGGATGGTGAAGGATCTGGAGGGGAAGCTGTGCAAGGAGCAGCTGAGGGCACTTTTTCAACGTGTCAAAGAGGAGACTGAGGAGAGAGCTCATCGCAGGCTGCAGCTTCTCATGAGGGACAATACTGATCTCTGCCCTCTGTGGCCAGTGACAGGACACAAGGGAATGGCTGGAACTGTGCCAGGGGAGGTCTAGGTTGGATATTAGGAAAAGATTCTTCACCCAGAGGGCGGTCAGGCACTGGAACAGGCTCCCCAGGGAAATGATCACAGCACCAAGCTTGCCAGCATTCAGGAAACATTTGCACAAGGCTCTCAGGCGCATGGTGTGGTTCTTGGGTTTGTCCTGTGCAGTGCCAGGAGTTGGACTCAATGATCTTTGTGAGTCCCTTCCAACTTGGGATATTCTGTGATTCTTTGAACTTTTCAACATGCAGACAATGTATGTGCTTCCCTTCCCACTTCCAGAAGCTAGGCCTGGGGAAGGGTACCCCATGATCTGCAAGAACTTGCTATTCAGAATCTATTTTTGCTAGTGGAAATTTCCAGAGATTACTGTCCTCAAACCGTCTTCTTGTGTGTTTGGTCTGGCAGCAGAATCGAGCACCTGCATCATTGCCAGGCTTGCAGGTCGTTTGGGGAGTGGGTGCAGGAGCAATCATGATGACTCCCCGTGCTGGTGATACTCAGCTGTCGGGCTCTCCAGGTCTGGAGGGGTTGCTCTTCTGCCTTCTCCAAGCCAGCTGTTAAGGCAGCACACACCCGAGACAGGGGGAGGAGGCAGCAGCTACCTGGGAAGGGTGAAGTACTGAACACCAGAAGACAGGAAAGTCAAAGGCAGCTTTAATGCGTGCTGGAGATGAAGTTTGAGAGTGTCAGTGTCAGCATTGTGTGTGAGGAGCCAGCGGCGGCGGTGGTTATCCTCAGTCTCCACAGCAAGAGCAAGTGCTGGCTGTCTCTGCACTGCCTTGTCTCTCTGGTGCCCTCTGAAATCTCAGCTGTCTTGCCCAGGAGAGAGGCACTAATTGCTGTGCACGTTGATTGGATTGGCTGGGCTCTGTCCTCTCTAAAAGTGTATAAATCAGTTGGGGGAGCTGGGTGCCCTCTCCCCTTTCCGCATACGTATATTCCAGAGATGCTGGGAATGATGCTCTTGTGCTCCTGGGCTGACCCATTTCCCAGCCAGGATTGTCTTCCCAGCCCGTGACGTAAGTTTATCCCATGCTGGTTTGTTTTGCTGAGATGTTTGTTCCAATGACTGGAATAACTGTAAAGGATTCTCTTATTTATTAATGTGCTATTAGAGTTCCTCTCCTGTGTGTCTCTCGTTTGCTGGCTGGAGGATCAATCAGATACAGACATCTTTGGTGGAAGAGCAGCATCAGGCTGGCGCCTGGCCAAGGCAACCGCAGAGAGTCATGGGAAAGTGCTGCTAAATGCTGAAAATTAATTTCAAGAGAAGTGCAGGGAGGGAGAAAAACCCACTTTGGAGGAGGGGGAAAAAAAATAAAAAAAGGCTTTTTTTCCCCCTCCGATGTAGTCTCCCATGTGACAGATCAGACAGGCAGCAAAGAGCTCTCTGGATGAATTCCCTTTGCAGAGACCAGCCCTATGGCACCTCAGCCAGCTGCTGGGCAACCATAAGGTGCATCTTGTGTTTGCTGCTGATACACCGAAACCTTGGATGTGATGAATACTTGGGTTTTTTTCTGGTTCTCTTGAAGACTGAAATCTTAAGGGCTCGGGAATGACATACCTGAGCAGCCAGGTGATGCTGTGAAGAAGCAGACCCTGATGCGGAGTGTTTTACCCACCTGCTCTAGTGTGGCTGTATGTTGGGTATAACATACCCAACTGCTTCTGTAGAGACAGACCCATTTTTTATTTCAGATAGAGCAAGAATGGTTAAAGCTGGGCCTTAAATGTCTCCCCTGCACCAGTCCTACCAGGCAAGTTTGAAATGTGGGTGAACCCAGTGGGGCTTGGGTACCCCCCAGACATGCTCTTGCTGTCCCCTGCAGGCACTGCTTGGCTGAGTCCTTTTGCTCAGTGCTTTTTGGTGGGGCGCTCTTGGAGGTGCAGCTGCAGGAAGCTCTGCTGCCTGGGGCCTCTTCTCGTGCCGTTGCACAGCATTTCCCGTGGGCACAGCCTGGCTGCTGGTGGCTTTTATGCCCTGCCAGGCTGCAGGCAGGGGAGGGGAGTGCCTGTGGTGGGGGACAGGGGCTGCTTCTCTCATGGCATGGTTTAACTTTCCAACCCACTGAGCGTCCCAGACAGCCTGGGGTTTGAGGAAGGTGAAAGGAGAAGCCAGGGAGTCAGCAGACAGGCCTTTGTGTCTGCTTTCTGTGCTGCTACCACAGGGCTTGGTCCATCGGTGCTCCCTGCTGTGGTTCCAGGGCCTCTGTGCTGCCAGGTTTGTGCCATGTGCAGCCAGCTGAGCTGGAGCAGATGCATCACTCAGCACTGGTGCCCTTCCCCAGGCCCTCAATGATCTGTGGGAAGCTGGAGGTGTTCCATGCAAGGTGTATTTTATCAATGGGGATGGGGCCTTGCCATTGGAGAGGCTGCAGTGCTTCTCTGAGGTGGAGCTGACTCTTATCTCCACTTCTTTCCTACAGAGCTGAGTTGGTCAATGTTGGCAACAGGTTGGCCCTTGGGACAGTTGTGGTGTCATGGGCTGAGTTTAGCCTTGGAAATTCATGACTCCCTGTGCTCGAGCAGCTGTGGGCCCCCTCATGAGTGGAATGAGACAAGACTGTGCATTGTGTGATGGTCTTGTGGCACTTTGTAGAGGGGCTGAGATATGCTGTGAAAATACTTACCTTTCTGTACTAGCAGAAATTTCCCAGGGCTTTATACTCCCAGTTAGCACCTTTGGCTCGTTGAGTCTGTCAGGTTATGGCCATGGTTCCTGAGAGACTGTCACCTGCCAGGCACAGAGAAAGGACTGGGACAGGTCCTGGTGAGGGAAGCACAGCGGCGCAGATGAAGAGTGGAACTGAAAGCTGCTCAGAGCTGTTTCCTGGCCCTAGCAGGCAGGACGGCGTGACAACAGTGGGTATTTTTAGAGGCCAGCTGCCTGCAACACAAGAGAGGGAAAGCAGCAGTCAGGAGAACTGAGTGATGCTGACCCTGTCCCACGTCCCTGCCCAGCATTTTATTTTCTACCCGGACAGGGTCACTGACTTTTCCACGTCCTCTGTGCATCTTTGCCTGTTGCTGCCTGGAAGGGTGGCTGGCTCCCTTCTACCCTTGGCCACGACTGTGTGTGTCTCTGATCACAGCTCATCAATTCGAGGGTGGTGCTGGGGGATCCACTCTTCCTGGATGATTGCATTACAGCTTGGGCTGGTAGGCGTTTGGGGGATTGTTTTTTAGAGAAGCCTTTGTCACCAGTGAGGGGAAAACCCACAGTTTCTCCTGCAGCCAGGGTAATTGCAGTAATTCATTTGGGATCTCTCCCTACAAGGCAGTGGAGCTGTGCTTCATGAGAAGCACTGCAGGGGAATCGGATCCACCTTTCAATCCATCCATCCATCCAAGGCCTGTACATCTGTAGCTGGGGGAAAGGAGGTGGGGTTTGGCTCTAGACAGATGGCTTAAATTACCATCTGCAGGGAGGTCGAGTCAGTATGGGCTGAGATCAGTTTTGGGCCAGCCCTCTGTTAAGCTGGTGCTGAGTGGGATGGGGTGAGGCTGAGCACCCTGCCCTGAGCTGCCTTGGCATTTCAGGTTATCCCCAGTCAGATCTTGCTGCTTTGAAACTGCTGTCCATCTGCTTAATTATTACACCACTGATTTGATAGCCCTTGAAGTATGGTATTTGCATGGATCTTACCCCTCTGAGGGTGGTTGTAGATGTATTTAGTTTCTTTTTGCTCCCTGTAGACAGATACAAAGCAGATGACACCCTGCAGCTGGTCCTGGGTGAATGTTTCATGGGAGGACACAAGGCCCTGCCCAGCTCTGGAAATCAGGGTGTACTGTGCTCCTCTGTGTGTTGCCTTTTTGAATAGGGAAGAGAGAACTCAAATCCCACAGCTGGGATTTTTGTCAACTGCACCCCCACTGTCTCCCTTCTGCTCCTGTCTGCAAGACAGGAGTCCTTCTCATGCTGGAGGGTGACACATGTTGAAGCAAAGGGGCAGAGAAAGTGGGATTGCCAGGCAGAGTTTTTCCCTGTGGTGTGTGGTTTTTCACTGTGGCATGGTGTGCAGCCTCTTCTGCCTCTGCTAGGAGGATCCAGCTTGGCAGACCTGCCACTCGCCGAGGGGTTCATTCCTCTGAGATGCCATGCTTTGTGTTTCAGAGGTTCAACTCCCAGAGCTGTAGAAAGCTTGCTCTGTCTGCCAGCCACCTCCATGCTGCAAAGGCAGCTGGGAAGCTCTGGAGTGGTGTAACCCTATCGCCAGCATGGATCTGTCTCCCAAATCTCTTGCCTCTGGCTGTTGGAGGGGAGGTCATGCTGCCTGTCTGGGCAGCTTGGTGCTGTTGAGCATCCCTTCCCTTCTGTAGTATGCACAGCAGAGAGGTGTGATCATCCTGCAGCTTTGCACTCCTCTTTTTCCCCTTCCTCCTCTCCTGCTAACCTGGAGAATTCACTCGGCATCCCTCAGCAATCACAGTCCCTCCTGGGGAGCTGGGAGGTGCTCTGTGCTGTGCAGCCCTTCCTACCACATGAGGGGCAGGTGAGGTTAGGGTTTGCTCTGCAGCATACTCCTCACTAAGGGTTTTTTTTCCCAATGGTGGAAAACTTTCAAACTTTTTCTTTCTGCGGAAACAATCAGTGTGAACTCGCTGTAAGCATTTCCCAGCCATGCCCTGCCTGTGGGTGCAGCTCTGTGTGCCTTTTGCTGCCCACTACTTCAACACTTCCCTTTCTCTACCCCAAAAAGCAACATGGGTTGGGAGACTGGGGCTCTCACACTGATAAGAACCAGTTGCCCCAGTGATCCTGCCACCATGGCCCAGGCACAAAGGGACTTTCCACCACTCTGTGTGGCACTGCCATGGGATGCCTGAGGAGGTGTCCCAGGAGCCAGATGGGATTGCTTCCTGGCAGGAGTAGGTACATGGGTGCGATCAGTGCTGGGCTCAGCTCCCAGCATCACAAAGCCAGGGCATGTCATCATGTGCCTCTGGAGTGCCCCTTCATCTTCCCAATGAGATCAGCTGAAGCTGAGGCATGACGGAGCTTTGGCAGCATCAAAGCACAAGTTTTCTGCTTTGGAAAAACCCAGGAGTCAGGAGGGAGATGGTCCCGTGGGGTTGGATCTGGTTGTGTTTGGGAGTGGCTCAGGTCAGGCTTCTGCATTTCAGCCTTTTGGAACGTGGGAATTCCTCTGGCAGCTCTGCAGTGCTGGATCCTGGCGGCAGGGACGCCGTGGGTGCCTCCCCAGTGGATGGCTTAGTCAGAAGTGACTCACCCCAACAGTCCCCACGTGACGTGACGTTGCCTCACTGCTCCCTCCCAGCCTCTGCCAAGCCAAGGTGTCTGAATCTCTCCCATTCTGCTCTAATTTTCAAATTGCTGTGCCCCACTGTGCTGCCAGAGGATCCCCTGCACTCCTTCATTTCGGCACTAGGACCCCCCCCGTTATCCTGTTGACTCCGTGTGTCTTACAGATGATTCCATCCTGTAGCAGGTCTTCAGTTGAGCCTCCTGCTTCATACAAGAAGTACTTGGGAGGAGAAGAAGCAGGCACACAGGCAAACCCTTCAGAAATTCCCAAGGATCCTGCAGGAGTCCTGTCCTCACTGGGCAGCGAATTTGAAAACCAGAGGAAACTCAGAAGGACCAGAGCATCTGTGCGGCTCTCCTGCACCATGGGATGACCCTCATGGTTTTGTGACTAGCAGGAGCCCTGGATGAGCTTGTAACTTGGTAAATCTGAGCCCTGCAGCCCGACAGCAGGAGTTGGAGGTGTTATTGCCTTTTCTGGCATGTCACCCAGGACCCCTCTGCTTAACTTTGCTCTTCTCTGGGTTGCTAAAATTAGCTTTGGATTACACACTCTTCCTTATGAAACCTGTTCCCAGCAGCTGGGGGAGTGTTTCTGTGGTTAACTAGGGCTCTCTGGAAGACAAGGTGACCCTCTGAAGTTGCCTTTCTCATGCAGGTCTGGGGGAACCGATCCTGCAGCATAACCTGGGTTATAGGAGGGAGATGCTCTTTGCGTTGACATCAGTGCTTTTGTTCAAAAATTGCAGTTGCAACCATGAAAGGGGAAATACTCAATGACAGGAAAGGTGGGGTTCTTGGGGTTCAAGGCAGTTTGAACATTCTCTCTGTGAATGTGTGTGCAAGGAGAGTGGCTCTGGACAACCTGTGACCACATAGCCAAGCCTCTTTGACATCCCATTTCTCAATGTCAGTGGACTGTGCTGGAGATGTTTTTTAAGGCGTTGATGTGTCTGTCTGCTGAGGATCGGTAGCTTTAGGTGCACTGGGACAAATGTCCCCATGGGGTTCCCTCTCCTATGTCTCCTGCTCTTTTCCAACTCCAGATTTCCTCAGCCCCAGAACTGAAATTTGTTCTCCTTCTTTCTGTCTTCCCCCACCACCCCCATAAGAACCCAGCTGGCTAAAAAAAAAACCAACTCTACCTTCTGGTTTGCATCAAGCCAGCCTTGGTCTGCTGTGATGTGATACCACCCAGCCCCTCAGCTCTGTGTCCTGCATCCCTCTGTCCCCAGTGGCTTCCTCACATCCCACCTGGAGCACCTAATGCCTTTTCCTTGCTGCTGCATCTCCTCTTCATGGCTTAAATCAGGTGGGAATGGACAGAGGCCTCTCCAAAACAGTGCCTTGAGTGTTAGGACAGTGCTGGCCCTGGCCAGTTTCTTGTTCCATGGCACTTTCCTGCCACCCTCGGCTGGTGGCCCTTGGTGGCCAACCTGATAGCAAACACCTGCCACGAGGGGACTTTGCCAGGAGTTGCTGCACACCAGGGACAGCTTATCTTTGACCCTGCAAAACCTGGCCTTGCACAGAAGCAGCTTCTTTTTGAAGTGCTGCTTTCACATTGCAAGCATTTATTTTCTTCCTTCTCAGCCAGCAAGGAAATGGTGAGATGGGTTGGTTTTTCTTTCCAGGCACTGCCAACCAGAGATGTCCCATCCGAGCCACATTTCCTGCTTGGCTGTCATCTGGGGCTGTCTTGCTGCCATCCCCTATCCCTGCCTCCCTTGCATCCC
Organism: Formicarius rufipectus; assembly: GCA_013399695.1. Lineage (NCBI taxonomy): Eukaryota > Metazoa > Chordata > Aves > Passeriformes > Formicariidae > Formicarius > Formicarius rufipectus. Next base: position 12,301 of record VXAU01000828.1, on the reverse strand, counting down.
CAGGAAGGCAGGATGTCTTGTTTCCATGCTGGACCTGTCCTTTGTGCTCTCTCACCTCCCTGCAGCCTTGACTCAGGAGGAAGGACACTTTCAAAGCTGGCAAATGAGGCAGCTTAAGTGCCTTACTCTTTCCTGCCTACGTGTCCCTGCTCTTGTCAGCCCTAGTGCTGCACAACAACCCAGCCCTGTTGTGGAGTTCACCCCGTGCCTTGAGTCCTGCCGTGGCCACTGGGCTGTGTTGGCCCTTGGCTCCTGCCTCTGCCCTGCAGCTGGTGTGTGATCCTGCAAGGGGAAGCGCGTTCCAGCCTCATTCTGCTGGGTGCTGTGGCCTCCAGGCCCTTGGTGCAGGTGCTGTGCTGGCAGAGGACTGTGGCCCTTAGTGGGGTGAGTCCTTGGTGCAGCTGCAAGCTGCCTCCTGGCCCCGGTGTGAGGCGGCATCGCTGGGGCTGGTAGAGTGTCACTTCCATGATGACTTCCATGTCACTTCCAGCTCTCAGAAGGGGACACTCATGACATCCTCAGCTGCCTGGTCCCTGCCCAGGTGCTGGAGATGTGCTCTGTGCACCCATATGCAATCTCCAGTGTGCTGCCCTGTCACTGTCACTTCAAAAAAAATGAGGCTGTTTTAAACCAGCAGGGAGTCTATTTTGCAGGAGATGTTGGGTCTGAATATCTTGGCTCTTCAGATCTCCTTCAGTTGCCTGGCACATAGGACATCTCTTCCCTGAGTCCAGCTTCCAGGGGCTGTGCTGGAGCCCTTGAAGGGTGAGGGAATGGGAGGACTTAGAGCCCCTTTATCTCAGCCAACCCCACACACTTCAGCTTCAAATTGACCAGTAGGGCTCACAGACATGGTCTTTCAGTCTTTCCCTACTCTTCAATCACTCACATAAGTTTTTTCTTCCAGTTTCCACCTGGTGCTGTCCAGGAAGCCATGGCAGGAGGTGAGATACTCAGAGTCTGCTCAACAGGAAGGAGGCACCAGGACTGCATGCCTGAATCAAATATTCCCTCTGTTTATCTAGTGCTTGGATGCATCCTCACCTGGTATAAGCCCAGCTCATTTGGCTGGGAGCCCAGGATTCTCTCTGGAGACATGGGGATGGGCTGTGCAGCTGAGGTTTCCTGATCTTCCATGAGCATCAGGCAGCCTGGGGCTTGCCCTGAGCTCCCTGGTGCTCCAAGTGTCCTGTGGGGTGGCTGTACACCAGAGGAGGGATCCCTCCTGGCGCAGGCATGTGTTGGGGAGTCCACATGCAGGACTTCTGGTTTATCCCATGGCAGGGGCCTGGGCAACCAGGAATCCCTTTGGTGAATGCTGCTCTGGATGGGGTGGCTTGCTGGGATTGTGCCTGGGCTGCTGCTTCATCCTGCCTTCTGGGCATGTCATCCCCCACCAGTGTGTCCTTCCTAGTGCTGGAGGTGCTGAGCAGCAGTGAAGATGCTGCTCTCCTTGTTCCAGCCACCTGCCAGTGCCAGAGCCCAGGTCTCCAGCTGCTGGGGTGGTGCTGGGTCTCCTGAGGGCACTGTAGCCTGGAAGCAATCTGCCTGGAGGCAGGCCGAGCTGGTGGAGGGTTTGGCAGGGCAAGGTGGACATGGCACGTGCTTTTCCCTGTGGTCTGGGACAGCCTTGCAGCTCCTGTGAATGTGGTCTCATTCACCCCTGAGGGCAGCAGCCACTTCACTTGCAGGGCATGGTGTGGCTTACCCTGGTGGGCACAAGTGATGGGAATTTCCTATCCCTGCTCCAGAAGCAGCTCTCTTTGGCGTGTTTAGAGATGGATTGGAAAGGGTATCTTGACTCTCCCCCCCACCACAGCCTCTGCAGCTCTGTGGCAGTGCTTTGGCACTGTGAGGGTTAACCACCAGGCTTCTTCAACATGCATAGGACCTAGTGGAGATTTGCAGAGGTTCCCAGCTCTACTTTGCCTGACTCTCTAAAATAAACCATGTAACCTTCCTAAAAATACTCAGAGGGCAGTAGCCCCTGGAGAGCACCAGCGCCACTTGCTCCCGGTTTCTAGACCAAGCCATGGGAGAGATTAGATCACATGCCTGTGTCTCACAGCCCTGGAAAGCCCTTGGTTTTCTCAAAGTCTCCTGCAGGGTACTAGGTTTTCTTGATCTGAACCTGCCTTTTGAGGCCAGCCTGCTTCCTGCAGCCCCTTCCTCTTCCTCATTCCTGGCAGGAGCTGGTGCCCACACAGCTCTGCACGAGGTGACAGTGCCAGATGTGGGTCAGGAGCATCACGAGCTGCCCTCAGCACAGTGGGAGGGAGGAAGGGGCCATGGCCTTTCCCTGGAGCAAGCCCTGGGCCTCCCCATGGGTGTGGGAGGCCCTGGCAAGGAGAAAGAGCTGGGCCCTTCCTCTTTTTTTTTTCTTTTTTTTTTTCTTTTTTTTTTTTAGGCACGTGGGAGGAGGACGGAAAGGGTTCTGAGGAGGAGGGAGGGAGCTGAATTTTCCATGAGCAGCTGTCAAAATGTAATCTCCTGCATTGCTCTGGCTGGCAGCTTAGGCAGGATAAATTAACGGGGATTTCGGGGAATGTGGAAAATACCGTGGCCTGGAGGGGGCTGGCCATGCAGGGAGTGGCTCTTTCATCTGCAGGACTGGCTCTGGGGCCCAGCGCCTGCCTGATCTGTGCAGGAATGCTCCAGGGCACTGGCTTGGTGCCTGCTGCTGTTGGGTGCTGGGTTCGCTGGTCTTCTGTCCACCATCTTCAGCTAAAGGTCACCTGGAGAAGGGGTGAAGGAGTTCACCCCTTCTCCCCTTTCCTGCCACGGTGGGCTCCTGCTGTGGAGGGGAACACAAGCGGTTGCTTTGCAATGTCAAGTATTTCTGCTGACAGCTGGGGTGTGGGGCAGCCCCTCACCCTGAGGGCCTTTCCACACTGTCTCCACACTCCTAATCAAACTTGGGAATTTATGCAATTGCATTTTCATCTTTTTTTTCCATCCCACCCCCCCTCCCCCCTCATGAAATGCAAAGCTGGAAAAGTATGTGTGCTTCTGCACTTGTCTCAGCCCCCAAAACCCGTCTGGCTGGAGGACATCACACACATGCTGGGGCTTGAGCTTGGGGCCCTCTGTCTGCCCAATGTCCCCACGTCCTTGCCACAGGACCGTGGCAGTGTCTGGAGTCCCAGTCCCCCAGCCAACTGCCAGTGGAGCACTGGAGAGCATGAGGAGTGTTCATGTCAGCTATTTATAACTGTGCTAAAGCTATCCCAGCTAGCAAAGATGCCTGGAGTTACGGCAACAGCCGCTTGCCAGAGCCTGCCAAGGGCCCTGCTCTTTGCCTGGCCCTGCTGATTTGCCAGCAGCTGTGCCCCTGCAGCTGCTGGCCAGGCAGTGTCACCCAGGGCCCTCTCCCTTCCCATCGGTTGCACGTCTTGTAGGATCCCTTCAGGTGCTGCCCGAGCGGGCAGATCTGGGACAGCCTGTTCAGAATAACACATTGGCACAGAAAAGGGGAGGACCAGAGGAAACGAGGTCTCCTCGCATGGTACAGCACCTTTACAAATGCCTTGCCCTGACACGGGGTTTGCAGCCAAGATGCCTTTTCCAAAGGGATCCTTTCACCGCCGTCCCAGGGTCTTGCTGCTGGAAACCAGTCCCCAGAGCTCCTGGGTAGGGACTGGTGCCCACGGTGTGGCAGACCATCCAGGTTCAGGTGGGGACAGGGGCAGGCAGGCTGCCAGGGGAGTGGGACACCAGGAGAGTGTGTCTCAAGGGGAGGCCAGTTGGATCTTGCTGCAGGCAGGCTGGGAGCTATCCCAGCTCTCCGCGCTATAAATACAGCGGGCGGGTAAACACTTGGGAGGAGGAAAAAACCAGCTATTTCAGCTAATGGGCATGGCTGCCACAAGGTATAAATCGGTCAGGAGTAAAATTAGGCTGGAGAGGAAAAGGCAGATTGGTGCTGCTGCCCAGGAGGCCCTGCCTGACAGTGCTGCCCTGTCACCCGGGGCTTGGTGCAAATGGGAACAGAGTCACAGCACAGACCCTATGGCTCAGCCAGGCTGGGGGAGGGATGTGTCACTGCTGTGGCTGAAGACCAGCAGGACACCCCACTGGAGAGACCCCTGGGCTTGAGGGTGCCTTGGTTTAGCAGGTCCTTTTAAAGACAATCCCACACCATCCGGCATGCTCATCCTTGCTGCACCGCCTTGAGAAATAGCCAATACCCTCTGGAGGGGCAGGATTGACATCCCTGTGCTAGGCTTCCTTCGGGGAGCTGGGAAATAATGTGTTTATCACCACTGATAATGAGCAGGTACTCAGGTGTTGAGCAGTTACCCTGGTTCTTTGCACTGCAGAAGTGTGAGCTGCCTCTGTTAAAGCCACTCGCAAAAAAAAATGCCCTGGCCACATCTATGTGGTGGCAGATAAGAACCTGATTCATCCTTAGATAATTTGTGTGTGTTCCTTTTCTCTTCTTTCCTGAGCAGCCTTTGCATATATATGAAGAAAACTCTTAAGCGGCACTGCAGTCAAACCTGATCTGCTTTTAGAAGGCAGATCCTTAAATTACCCTCTCCCTCTCTGCAGGCTGAGAATTGCTGGATATTCTGGTGCAAACCCGTGGTGGTGGTGGTGGCCCCCGCGTGTTTGGCTTGAGCCCTGCTCTGCTGGGCAGGGATGAACTGCACAGCCTCAAGTTGGCTGCACTGGCGGGGCAGGGAGTCGCAGGAGGGTGACCTGTAGGGCTGGTTGGGGTTCTGTTCCCTGGCAATTTGGGGCTTAGCAATCTGGGTTTGGGGCAGCCTCAGTCGGTGGGGCTGGGGATGGTGCCGTGGTGGTCTGCATGGCTCAAGCAGGTGGTGATGCTGATGTGACACCCTGGCACCAGACAGGCCCCATCATGCCCAAGCAAGGTCGCAGAGCAGATCTGGACATGCCAGCTGGCTTCATCCAAGAGCCTGAGTCACCAGGCAGGGTCAAGGTCAAGCTGGGACATCAGCCTGCAGGGTCCCCCTGCTCCTGGGGCTGCTGGCTGGCCTCAGAGGCGTGAGCACCCACCTCACTCCTGCAAAAAGCTGGAGAAAACATCTCTTTGGGTTTGAGGCTCCAACCTGCCAGTCCTCTGTTGCAGTCCTACAAAAAAACCTCCTTCCTTGCAGCTTTTCTGGCTCAGCCACGCAGTGCTGAGCTCCGGCAGCAGGGATAGCACCATCCAGGCATGGGGACATGCCCCTGCACTTGCCAGTGGCAGGATGCTGCGTGCCCCAGGCTGCTACTCGCCCTTTAAGGCCTGGCAGCAGCTGATGACCACGTGTTTGCTGCCTTGGCACTCTATCCGTGCCCTCTGCGCGGCGGGCACGGGGACAACCAGCGCGCCGGCTCGGGCGGCTGTCCCCTGTCCGGTGGCTGTGCCCTGCACCAACACAGGATGAGTGGGTGCCCAGTGGGCACCGGGTGGGGTGCAGGTCACCATGGAGGCGGCAGGTGAGGGGCTGCCCACTGCCGTGCCCCACCGTGGCCTCGGGAATTCCCTGGGATGCCGGATGGACGACTCCTGCTGCCCTTGCTAAGGGCTCCTCTCTGCTCTCTCTCCAGGTTTCAAGTGCCCCATTTGCTCCAAATCTGTGGCTTCTGACGAGATGGAAATGCACTTTATCATGTGTCTGAGCAAACCTCGCCTCTCCTACAACGGTAAGGGCCAGGCTGTGTGGGGGACACGGCGTCCTGCTGCCTCGGGAGGACTCTGGGCAGGCTGGAGAGACTCTTGCTGCGGGCAGGCAGCTCTGCTGAGCTTGCCAAGAGGGCTGTTCTCCAGCAGGATGGTGCTGCTCCTGGTCCCTGCTCCGCTCTGCTTCCCCAGCACAGCTCAACCCTGCTGCTTTTGCTTTGGCTCCTTTATAACACAGCCCTCTCCCTGGGCTGCTCTGTGCCAGAGGGAGCTCTCTTGGCCAGGTGTCCTGCCTACTGAGTGCCGGGGACACGTACCTTCTTGGGCTGCCCCTCTGAAGGATCATTGCCTTCCTCCCCTCCTCTCTGGCCAGGAGGCTTATGGGGCTCAGCACTGGGCTGAGCACTGAGCTGCAAGTTCTGGCCATCTTCCACCTCTCTCCTGACCATGGTATGGGAGTGATGCTCACCCCCTACTTGATTTTTTGGAAGCCAGGGGTAGGGACTGTGTTTGCTCCAGCCGCCCCAGACCCATCTCCCCCCTCTGCCTCCACCTGACCCTCCTGCCAGTGTTTTCCAGTGCTGCTGCCATTCTCCCTCTTTGCAGCTGTGTCCACAGCAGGGGCCATGGGTTCCACTTCATCCCAGGGAGGGGAATACCGAGGTTGTCCCTGTCTCACCGCTGCCCTCTCCTCCCCTCCCAGATGACGTGCTGACCAAGGATGCTGGCGAGTGCGTGATCTGCCTGGAGGAGCTGCTGCAGGGGGACACGATAGCCAGGCTGCCCTGCCTCTGCATTTATCACAAAAGGTACCCTGAGGAGATGGCCAAGCGGGTGGCAGGGGCACAGGGGGAGACACCTGAGGCCCAGCAGTTGGTGACATGCTCTCCTCTTGCAGCTGTATAGACTCATGGTTTGAAGTGAACAGATCTTGCCCGGAGCATCCTTCTGATTGACCCGTCGGGCGTGCTTGCTGACTTCTCTTTAAGGTGAGCGGGCTGCTCAAACAGGATATTCCCATGCTGGGTTTAAATCCTGGGTCAGGAGGGGAGGATGGGGTGGGATGAAGTGGGGTGGGACAGCCAGGGCTCCTGCTCCTCACCCGGGATGGTCTTTCTCTGCCTTTGCAGGGCACCTTGCTATACCTGCTGTACCTCCTCTCCCCGTCCCCCCTGCCCCGCCTGGAGTTTTGGGCTGACTTTAAATTCCTCGAGAAGACAAAAATAAAACCCAGAAACTTGAATCCACTTGGGACAACAGCGCATTTTTTTATTTTATTTTATTATTTTTATTTGTTTTGTTGTTTTTTTTGCCTTTTTGTTTCGTTTTTGTTTTGTTTTTTTAATTTAAAAGATTTAAAACAAAAAGAAACATCCAGGAGAAGACAGTGTGAGAAAAGCGGAGCAACCTGCTCTCCCCTCCACAGCCGCTGGTCACCAGGAGAGCTCTGCCTGCCAGGGAGGCCCCAGGGACACGCTTGGCCGAAACCCTGCCATGATGTTTGGCTTTTCTCCCTGCACCGAAAGGGGAAAGCTGCCGGGGGACAGCCGGCCAAACGGAGCACGCGGCGTTTCTCACCGGCAACCCCCCACCTCCCACCCGGACTCGCCCGGGGGCTCTGCTCGGTTTTTTTGCACTGACTAAACGGGAAATTTCTCCTCTCTCCCGTCTCCCTTTTGGAGATCTCCACCCCGGCCCCCGGCAGCGATGAGATGGGGACTCTGCCCCACGCCGGGAGCGGGGCCACTGCTCCCCCCTGCTGAGTCACAGGGGTCTGTCTTTCAAGTGTTTACAACGAGAAAAAAAAAGGAAAAAAAAGGAAAAAAAAAGAAGAAAAAAAGAGAAAATGGACAACAACAAAAAAAACCAACAAAAACCAAACAACAAACCACAACTGAAGCTTTGTGTTGACTGGCGTGTTCTTCGATTTGAGCTTCCCTGCCCCGGTGATGTTTACAGACTGGTCACTCTTTAACTCAGCTATAACCACTCAGAGACTGGAGAGCCGCAGCATCCCCGCCGCCCCTCCCGCGCCCCGCGCCGGGCTCCTCTTGCCAAAACCGCCCCCCTGCTTTTTCTTTTCCATCGGCTTTGAGTTGGACCCTTTCAAAGAGGGTACGGGGAAAGCCCTGATGGTCCCCCAGATGTCCCCAGGCACCCCTGGCCATGGGGGTGGCTTTGGTGGAGGTGCCAAGATGGAGTCATTTCATAGCAGTGACCCCTCCCCTGCCCATCCCCATCCCCGTCTCCTCCTGGCGCGGCGGGCGCGTTTTCGTTGGTGAGACCTCCCCTGCCGGTGGCCGTGCCCCTGCGGGAAACCTTTCTGTATTTATATATTAAAAAAAAACAGGGGAAAAAAAGAGTTCAGAGCTTGGGGGAGCTTCCTTCATTAGTCAAGGTGTTTTGATATGGTATTAAAACAATGTTCAATAAAATATTCACTGTTATTTTATTTCACTGGCTTTCTTGGTGAAGCAGATGATGCTGGTGGGGTCCCAGAGACCCCCACCTGCACTGATGCCCCTTCCCCCTGTCTGTCATGTGGGAATGGTCACAGTGGTGCCCAGCAGGTCCCAGAGATGGGGTGACAGGGGGGCCATGATGAACATTCCTACCAGCACCACAGCTCAGGGGAAGAGGCTAAAGTGGGACCCCCATGGTGCCCTGCCCTGTGGGTGTCTGTGTGTGCTGCCTGGGACAGGGACCCCCTGAGAGGGGGCTGTGGGGTCCTGTCCCCGAAAAGACATCATGGTGCACAGAGGCTATGGGTGACAAAGGGTTTATTGGGGGGTTGGGGATCCCTGACCCCTAGAGGTGCATATAGGGGGATTTGTGGGGACACAAAGCATCGCAGTGCAGGGCAGCAGGGCCACCCCAGCCCTGACTCCAGGGGCTGCAGCTCCCCTGCTGCCGGCTCAGGGCCAGTGCTTCCCCTCAGAGCACCTTGCCGGGGTTCATGAGGTTGTGGGGATCCAGAGCAGCCTTGATGGAGCGCAGGGTGTCCAGCCCCTCCTGGCCCAGCTCCTCCAGCAGCAGTGCCCTCTTGCCCAGCCCCACGCCGTGCTCGCCGGTGCAGGTGCCCCCCGCCGCCAGTGCCCGCCTGTGGGACAGGGCGGGTCAGGGCACGGGCATGGATGTCTGCCTGTCCAACTCTGCCCCCCGAGGGTGCCCCTGTCCCCACCTGCCCAGGCGCTGGGTGAAGGCGTGGACACGCTTGGCCTCCTCTGGGTCCTGGGAGTTGAAGACGAGGATGCAGTGGAAGTTGCCATCACCTACATGTCCCACCATGGGTCCTGCAGGGCTGTGGGTCAGATGGGGTGCACAGGGAGGATGGTGACCCCCCATCCCACCCCTGTGTCCCAGGGGGCTGCAGCCCCGCTGACCGGTGAGGCCAGAGTCTTGCAGGTCCTGCTTGGTCTCCACCACCACGCTGGGCAGGCGGGAGATGGGCACACAGACGTCCGTGGAGTAGCCCTGGGGTGAGCAAGGCAGAGTTGTGGCACCTGCAGCTCCACGGGCACTGCTGCCACCATGCCCATCCTTGTGCCTGTCCCTCACCTGGCAGCCGGGCCGCAGGGCCAGTGCAGCGTACCAGGCGTTGTGGCGCATGGACCAGAGACGCCCACGCTCCTCCGGCTCCTCTGCCCAGGTCAGGCTGGAGCCGCCGTTCAGTCGCACGATCTCCTCTGATGATGATGATCAGGAGCCCTGGGCCGCGACCCTCAGCACCCCCAGGCACCTGGCCCTCACCCCAGGACCTCCAGTGCCCATCCTGGGCATCCATCCCATGTCCCACGATACTCCTGGTTCTTCCATCCCTTGTCCCTGGGTCCTTGTCTGTCACCATGTGACCTGCCAGGTTGCCCCTGTCCAGTGACCCTGAGCCCCCAGCAGACCCCCAGCCCATACACCCATCACTTACACCGGTGTCTTCCCAGTCCCCAAGGCAAGCATCCCCATCCCTGGTCCCTCTGTTCCTGATCTTGGGCACTCATCCTTCACCTCAGGACACCCCTGGTCCCCATCCCCTACCCCTATGCATCTGTTTGTGACCCTGCTCTGCAAACCTTAGGTACTGGGCACCAGTCCCTCCCCCCAGGACATGCTCAGTGCCACAGTCCCATGTCCTGTAAACCGGTCACTCACCCCAGAGCCATGTCATGGCCACCCAGCACCATCCTTCTTCCAAGGAGAGTCCTGTCCCCCATCCTCTATTCCTGGGCACCCATCTCTCCTCCCTGGGTGTCTATCGTGGTGCCCAGCTCCAGGCACTCTACCCTCATCCCTGTCCCCATCCATACCCATCTGCCGCTGCTGCTCAGCCAGACCATGCCGGGAGCCGTGGAGTTCCAGGAGCAGCGTGGCTGCCACTGCCAGCTTCATCCTGCTGTAGCGGCCGCAGGCATCAGCCATCACCTCATCCAGGAACTCTGGGTGAGAGGAGGCAGCACTGAGTACCACCACCACCACCTGGACCTCCAGCCCCACCTCTGGCCCTGGGGGACCCACCGATGCGGGCCACGGGCACGGCAGCCTGCAGCACCTGGACAGTGCAAGCCACAGCCTCCGCCACGCTGGGGAAGGAGGCGATGGTGGCAGCAGTGGCCTCAGGCAGCGGGTGCAGGCGCAGCGTGGCCTGGGTCAGGAAGCCCAGGGTGCCCTCGGAGCCCACGAAGAGCGAGGTCAGGTCGTAGCCAGCCGCCCGCTTCCTGTGTGGAGCTGCTGAGCAGGTGCCCCAACACTGCACCTGCCCAGCCCAGAACGGCCCCCGGGGGTCCCGGCACCCACCTGGGCTGGCGCCCGGGGCCGGCGGTGTGGAGCAGGCGCCCGTCCGGCAGCACCACGCGCAGGTTGAGCACGTTGGGCCGCATGGTGCCGTAGCGCACCGCGTTGGTGCCCGAGGCACCCGTGGCTGCCATGCCACACAGCGAGGCGTCCGCCCCGGGGTCTGCGAGCAGGGGATGGGCAGGGGATGGACGTGAGAATGGTGTCCACTCCCTCCCACACACACCAGCAGGACCTCAAGCACAACAGAGCTATGGGCATCCCTGGCAGCAGTGGGGGACCGTGGCACCTGTAGTCCCACGGGCACCACTGGGATCACAGTGCACCCATGGACTCCCAAGGACTCCCTGCACTCCCAACATCCCCATCCCAAAGGCACTACGGGCACCCTCACTGCTGTGCCCCCCAGCGCCGTGGCCCCCCGATGCCCACGGTACCGACAGGGAACCACAACCCGGTGCCACGCAGGTGGCTGTTGAGGGCCTTGCGGGTGACACCGGGCTCCACTGTCACCGAGAAGTCCTCGAGGCTCAGCTCCGCGATGGTGTCCATGCGGCTCAGGTTGAAGCAGACGCCGCCCTGGCACAGGGACACCAGTGGGTTTTGGCACAGCGGGGCACCGGGAGCCCCTGAGGGGTCGGGGGTGCCGGGGGAGCCGATACCTGCACGGCGGTGACACCACCCTCGAGGCCGGTGCCCGTGCCAAAGGGCACCATGGGCACACGGCAGCGGTAGCACAGCGCAGCCAACTCCTGGACGTGCCCCACTGACAGGGGCCACACCACGGCATCCGGGGGGGCACAGCTGGGGGACAGGTGGCATCACTGCCAAACTGCCTGCCCCCTCCCCAGACCCCGCCCCTCCCCGTGGCCCTTCCCCAAGCTGGGACTCCTCTCACATGCCCCTTCCCCTCCCCACTGTGCTTTGTCCACACAGACATTCCCCTTATCCAAGACCCTGCACCTCCTTAGGACCATTCCCATGGCTCTTCCTCTCCCCAGTCCTCTCCCCAGGGGTCCCAGAACCAAGAGGCACTCACGGGTGCATGGACTCATCGTGGCCGTGCTGCTCCCGCACCGCCGTGGCCGTGGAGACATTGGGGGCCCCGACCACAGCCCTCAGCGCTTCCACAAAGTCGGGGGACAGTGAGGGCTGCGGAGGGAATGACGAGGAGCCCGTCAGGGCGGCGCTGAAGAAGGTCTGACAGCGGCCACAGGACACCCAGCAGCCAAGGGCACAGGACGGACTGGCTGTGACAGGATATCAGTGCCCTCGGGGACCCCTGGCCCCACCTTAGAGCAGAAGCTGCGGTGCCCCAGGGCTGTCCCCAAAGCCAACACCCGCCACAGGGCCATGGCAGGACTGGACACGAACAGGAACACAGGAACAGAACACAACCAGGATCCTGCCCTCCCCCGTGGCTGTCGGTCCCTCCCCCACACTGACACCTTAAGGTGGTTCCAGCCACGGGGACGGACAGGGCAGTGTTTTCCTGCCGGGGGGACCCACCAGTGCCCGTGGTCACATCCCCACGCTGGAGAGTCCCACACTTGAGTCGTGTCACTCACCGTGGCCCTTACCCTCCCAGCCGTCCCACAACCAGGTGTTCCCATGCCTGCTCAGGTGTCCCTGCAGCTGGCCAGGGGTCCCTGACCCTATGGAAGGACACATGTCCTCGGGCCATCCCAGCCAGATGGTCAACCCTGTGCACACAGGCACCACTGTCACGCCATCTCCATTCCCTGCCCAGTGCCCCATTCAGGGCCAAGAGTTCTCGTGATTCATGTCCATCTGTCCCCATTCCCAGCCAGGCGTCCTGTGTATTCCCGTTCATTTGTCCCCATTCCCAGCCAGGTGTCCCCATGCCTCCCAGCCCTCCTGCCA
>VXAU01000827.1:795100-810500 GCA_013399695.1 Formicarius rufipectus | reverse complement strand
GCAGCCCCTGCCCCTCCGGCCTCGCATCCCCCGCCAGCCGGTCCTGCCCCCCGACGGCACCCACGGGTGTCCCGCTGCTCCCCACCGGGGCTGGTGGGTGGGGTGGGCACGCACCCCCGCCCACGGGGCAGCCCCCCTGCCCGCAGCCCCCCACGAGCCCCGCGCCACTGCCGCAGAGATCCCTGCGAACGGGGAGAAAGGGAGAATTAATTGGGCCTCGGTTTTGTACTTGGTTTTTGTCGGAATTAAAAAGGTTATGTATCAGCTGGTGTGGCTTGACGAGGTTTCCTCCTGTCGCTGCTGGCTGGTGACGCCGGAAAAGCCGAAACCACCCTCCCTTAAAGGCCATGGCTGCGCCTTCTTCTTCCAGCTCCAAACCTGGGAAAAACACAGCTGGGGATCGGGTCTTTCCCTGCCTGGCTTGGAAGACTCTGCCCTCTGCTGCCCTGAACCACAACACCCACCTTTCTCCTCGCTCCTTCCAACACTCATTCTGGCTCAACCCCTGTTATCCTGGCTCAGCCCCCGTTATCCTGGCTCAGCCCCCGTTATCCTGGCTCAGCCCCCGTTATCCTGGCTCAGCCCCCGTTATCCTGGCCCCTGGGAGCAGGGCATGGAGGCCACGGGGCCCCCGCAGACCCAGCACCCCAACACTGGGTCCCCCCAGGGAGGTGCTGGGTTGGCACATTTTTCCACAGTGAGGAAGCTCTGGGAGAGCAGAGGAGGGACGGATGGGGGAGAGAGGAGTGTTTTTCAGGCTTTATTTGGAAATCTACACAAAAGGGCTTTGCTGATTAAAAAAACAAACCCCAGCCTTAAAAAAATAAACCACCGAACCCAAAGACATGTGAACAAGCCACTGCCAGAGCAACTCATCATCCCCTTCCTGGCTCAAGCCAGGCATTGCTCCCAGCCTTGTCCCTCCTGGATGGGGAAGGAGATCCATGAGAGTGGCCCCAGTGAGCTCTGGTGCCACCAAATCTGCTGCCAGAGGGACTCCTGTGCCCACTGCTGCAGGAACAGCCCCATCCTGTCCCCCAAACAGGGCTGTTCCTGCCTCCCCAGCCCCACAGCTGCTCCGTGCTCGTGGGAGAGGAGGAATCAGCAGGATCAGAGCACAGGGGACAGGGAGAAGCGCTGGTTGAGACGAATAAAGTAACTCCCTGCATCTAGACTGGGGTAACTGGTGGGTACAGACCCACTGCCAGCCCTGCGGGCAGGAAAATGCCAGTGCTGTGGGGTCCCTGCCTGCAGAGGCAGCTGCCAGGGGCTCTCCTGGGTTTTCCAGGCTCTCTGCAGAGATTAAGGACAAAGTGACATGTCCTGTCCATGCTGCCAAGCCTTGGGAGAAGTGGCATGAAGGGGGTCGGTGTGGAGCTCTGCCCCAGCTGCCATGGTCCCAGCAGGAATGGCACAGGGCTCTGCTCCACACACAGTGGCGAGCTCTGAGTGTCCTGAAGGGCAGGCTACCTTAGGAAAGGGCTTAAGGCTTGCTTTGACTTCCAGAGCAGGGGAAAGGAAGCTCCCCTTCCAGTACCAGCACTCTTTTTTCCTTGTTTCTGAGCCACTTCCAACAGCACAGTGGCAATGGTCCATGGTGGCTCAGGAAGGAGCCTGTGCTGCCCCTGGCCAGGAGGGTCGTACCGAGAGGGAGAGCCCCAGTCCTAATCCCAGTCCCAATCCCATTTCCAGTCAGCACGGCCGGTACTCCCTGTCCTCCATGAGGAGCTCAGCCGGTGCCTCCCGGCCCAGGTATCCCACTCCAGTGGGAGCTGCCTCATGGAAGCTCACAGCTCTGCCATTGCTGGGAAGTTTGGCATGGGTGGGGGTCCAGCACCCCTTCTCCTCCTCCTCCTCCTCCTCCTCCTCCTGGGCAGGTTCTGGGTGCTCACATTCCACCTCAGCCTCCTCCATGTCCTTCTCCTGGTACAGTGGCACTGACTCCATCTCCAGGCAGCTCTCCAGGGCTCGGTGCTTCCCACCATGCTGGTACCACCTGCAGGTGGTGGAGCCAGAGCAGGCCAGGTCCAGCCCCACGTTGTTCCTCGTCAGGCAAACCTCCAGCATGTAGTAGAAAGTCCAGAACACGGTGAAGCATCCCAAGAGCAGGAGGGTCTACAGAGGGGAAACCCCTTGAGAAACACCACCCTTGACCTGCCCTTTGTCCCAAGCAGGGTCCTGCTCCTCCAGCCCCTCCTGGGGGACACAGGGTCCCTGTGGCTGGCAGGCAGGCTCACCTTGAGGGTGTTGGCTGTGATGGTGTAGTGCTGCTCCTCGGGGATGTCCAGCCCCGGGGGACAGGGCAGGGAGAAGTCGCTGCTCAGGTATTGCCCGCTCATGGCTTCCTCCAGCAGCCTGGGGACAGAGGCACCCTGTGAAGGTCCCACAGGCAGGGGGGCTTCGAGGAGGGTCCCAAATGCCCACAAAGGGCCCACAGTGCCTCTCTCAGCAAACAGTGCCATGTTCTGCAGCCCGTGGCTGCCCTATGAGGTGTGAAGGCACCTGCCATGCGCTTTGCAGCAACCTGGCTCCAGCTGAGCAGCACTCACTCAGAGTCATGGGTAACACCCCTCAGCCTCCCTCTCCTGGCTCCTCACCAGGCCAGGACTGTGTTGTCCTACCTCTGCCGTTCCTTCATCTCTGCTGGGGACCAGGAGGAGCCATACAGGGTCAGCTGCCACTGCTTCAAGGTGCCAGACCTCAGGCTCTCATCTCCTGGGGAAGGGGTAGGTTGGTCCAGCAGGGAACTCTCTTAAGTGAGGAGCTGGCAGCACCCTGGGACATGGCCTGGAGCTGCCACCACCCCAGCAGGGACCCCTGGGGGACAGGACTCACCAATGTCCCTGACAACCAGCCTGTATGTGCCCTGTGCCTCCTCACCCCAGCACCGCACCGTGGAGAAGGTCCAGTCAGAGAAGCCACTGGGGTCCCTGCCAAGGGGTGAGGGGAAGCAACCCGTGAGAGGGTCACAGAGCCTGAGCCACGAGGCTGGACACGGCCCAGGGTCCTGCCCTCCCCAGCCTGTCCCCTCAGTGCTTACGAGTCCATGCTCCGGGTGGTCCCGATCAGGGACATCATCCCACTGGGGCAGAAGAGCCTGATCTCCAGGTTGCCACGGCGAGGGTGGGTTATGGTGACAGTGACTGCCACGTGCTCCAGGGTCCTCATGCCAGACAGCTCCAGGTCGGCTGTGGTGACTGGGAGGGGGAAGGGGGGGTTTGCTGAGGCTGGTGGCCAGGATGGAGTCCCCCCCTGCCAGCCAGCCCCAAGTGGCTGTGATGCCACTTAACAGGACATGCCATCTCTGCCTCCTCCCAGCTGTCTCTGCCTCTTCCCAGTTGCTTTATGTGGGACTGGGAGGAGAAACTGGGTGTTTAGGCTCCCTCATCGCATCTCAAACCATTACCAGCTCCATGGATCCTCACAGCCCCACAGCTGCCAACCACAGCCCAGGGAGTCTGGCATGCCCTGCAGCCTGTGGCTTGGCCTGCTCCTGGCAGGTGGGTGCTCCCAGCTCCTGCTAAGGGGGGAGGTGAGCACATTCCAAGACCAGGCACCTCACAGAGCCAGCATGTTCCCGTTGCCCCATGGGGAAGGGTCAGCTCTGGGTCAGTCTGCTGCACCTGGGGGACAGCACTGTCCCCTCTGCAGGCTTCTCCAAAGTGCCTCCCCCAAACACTGCTGGCTGCCCATCTTTCAGCTCACTGCTACTTTCAGGGCAGGACTTGCTGCTTGACCCCTGACACTCTCCACAAAGCCCCAGCACCTGTCCAGCACCTCCTCAGCCTGCAGGAAGGAGGGGAGGGACAGCACCAACTGCAAGAGGCCCGCTAATGTCCAGACTCTTTCCAGGGGTCCTCTGGAAACCTCTGGGCACTGACAACACCCAGCACCTCTGCCAGCAGTGAGAGGTGCAGGGTCAGACTCCCAGGACCAGCAACTCCATTGGGACAGGGAAGGGGAATGTGGCTCAGCCTCAGGGCAAGGAGCTGTACCCAGCAGAGAGCCAGGAGCTGCTGGGGGGCTGGGAAAGGCTTGTGCTGAGCTCTCCTTCCCACTGGTAGCAGCCTGAGCAGCGCCTTGTTGATGTGGACAGGGCTGGCCAAGTCGGGAGCTGGAGCATTACCTAAAATGGTCAAAGCCAGAGGAGCAGCTCTGGCTGCTGCCCAACCAGTCACTGAAGCCTGTCTGGCTCCCCAAGCACATCAGTCCATGGGATTGGGGTTATGGGGAGGGAACAGCAGCTACAGGCAGAACCCCTGGGGAAGGGCAGTGGAAAGAGAAGAAAAAGCCCAGGCAGCCCAGCACTTAACCCCTTC
The DNA here is from genome assembly GCA_013399695.1 of Formicarius rufipectus. Taxonomy (NCBI): domain Eukaryota; kingdom Metazoa; phylum Chordata; class Aves; order Passeriformes; family Formicariidae; genus Formicarius; species Formicarius rufipectus. Next base: position 806,181 of record VXAU01000827.1, on the reverse strand, counting down.
GTGGCCTCACACAGCCCAAGGCTGGTCCTGCCCTGCTGGCACAGCAGGGATGGGCTGGATCCCTGGCCTCGGTGTGTACAGCACGTGCTGTCCACAGCACACCTGCACTTACCATTCCAGGAGACCTCCAGCTCCCGTGGGAGCAATGGGATGCTCCTCCCCTCCTTCAGCACAGGGCTCACATAGGAGGCAAGGTATGGGACAGACTCCCAGATCTGGCAGGGGGAAGGGGAGAGGATTCAGTATGGACTGCACTCTCCCTCAACATCCACCCCTCAACCTCCCAGGGCTCTCACAAGCTGCTCCTGGATGTGGTCCCAGGCCAAGGGGCCTCTCCCAACGCTGCTCTGGGGTATACACAGACCTGGGCAGCACACAGGGGATGGGGAGCATTGTCCACATGCCCAGGAGAGGAGGGAAAGCCCCTGGCTGCAAGTTGGAGGGGGGCGGACCAAGCCTGGGGACCCCCCAGCACTGGGTCAGTCCCTGCCATCACTCAAGTGGCTTTGAGTGGCTCCTTGAGGCCATTCCATTCCAACCCTGGACACAGCAGGGCAGGAAGAGGGAGCAGTGTGGAAGTCCACGTGACACCAGGGGCAGGGCTGGCAGCAGCAGTGACCCAGCACAGCTGCTCAGCACTCCACACATGAGCTGGGACTAAGTGCCAAAGGGACGTGCCCCGGTCTCCGTGTGGCCAGAGGAGGAAGAGATGGGGGATGCTGCTGCCTGCTCTGACCACATCACTCCTTCTGCAGCCCCTGGAGCTGCCAGATGAGAACACCCTGCTTCTTAGGGCAGGATACCCTCCCTGCAGCCACTGTGGAGGGAGGGAGGAAGGTGCTGGGGCTGCTGACGAAGGTCCCCATGCTGTGAATCAGAGCTGTCGGCTCCCGGCAGCGCAGCTCTCACCATGGCTATATATAGTGCTGGAGAGCAGCAGCCTGGGGGCAGATTGCAGGCACTGCCGAAAGCCTCATGACTTCATACCAAAAGCAGCCTCAGAGCCAGGGCCAGCAGGATGGTGGCCAAAGCACTGGCCCTGAACGGCAGCAGTGTCACCCCCTCACAGCACTGCCAGGACAGGATGTGTCCCTGCCACCGGGCTGGGCTGCTCTACCTGCCCACAGGGCAGGTGTGGGAAGGAGGGAATTACCTTGGCAGCGTTGACCAGCCTCCAGGCATTCAGCAGGCCAAAGCCATGCTGGTGGCTGTGGCTGAAGCCTGCCTGGTTCGTGTCCCACTTGGCGTGACGATCCTCATACTGCAAAGAAAGTCGGGGTGCTCTGGTTACCTTGGGGGACACTGGCAGCCCTGAAACCCAAAGGCAACCAGGTCTGAAGGGAAGGAGGCTCAGACACATCCTGCAGTGGCAGGGAAGCAAACCCATATGGCCTTATTAGAAAGAAACAGGTTGACCTTTGTTTGAAACAAATCCCAGGACAAACTGGCTTCTCAGCACCTCAGAAAGGAAATAGAGCAGCACAAAAGGGCACAAATGCCTCTGCTCTGAAGCATCCCAGCTGCTCCCTGCTGCCCAAGCCACAGCCTGTGGGATGGCAGAAGCCTTGGGGAGAAGGAACTGAGTTCTTGAAATCAACAAGAGCTTGGGCAGGACAGATCTGGGTCCCATCACTTAGTGGGTTGTACTGCTTAGGCAACACTGGCTTGGAGTTATGGAAAACACTGCTCCATGCCAAGGTGAGTGCAGCATCAGCTGGACATGGACTCCTGCTCCCCAGAGGGGTGTGGAAGAAGGCCCATCTCTAAAACAAATCCGGCAGCTCCAGGTCAGTTCCCACTCCTGCTCTGGGCAGCAAACCCACGTGGGAGGTGAGGCCAAGGGAAGGGTTGGGTTTGCTGTCCAGCTCTCTGTTGTGTCTGTTTCCAGGAGCCCAGCTCTCTGGACAGCCCAGGAAAGGCCAGCGTAGGGCAGAATTCCTTATTTTCCCACTGCATGGACCATGGAGTGACATTGCAGAGGTGACAGCCCTTGGAATGGACCAGACCCACCATGTGCACCTGATCCTGGGGCCTGAGACCCTGAAACCTGCTGAGCCCCTGGAACCTGCTGAGCCACTGGAACCCGCTGAGCCCCTGGAACCTGCTGAGCCCCTGGAACCTGCTGAGACCCTGAAACCTGCTGAGCCCCTGGAACCTGCTGAGCCACTGGAACCCGCTGAGCCCCTGGAACCTGCTGAGCCCCTGGAAGACCCCTTCACTGGTAGATGGAGGCATTCCTGCAGCAAATACCCCATTTATTATGATGACAGAGGAAAATGCCTCAGCCACATTCCTAGAAGGAGCAAAGGGTGAGGGGAAAATGCAATCCCCTTGCTGGGAGCCAGACAAGTGAGAGATTTATGGAGGGGCAGCAGACATAAACACGGATGTGCACAGCAGGGCCTTGGCCTTCCTGCAGCATCCCTGAAGGGCTGTGGAGGGAGGGAAGGAGAGAGGCTTGGAGGGTTCCTCACCTTGGTGGCAGTGAAGACAATGACGTGCTGCACGTCCCGCCAGGTGAGACACGGCCGCACCTGCAGCATCAGTGCGATCATCCCAGCAGCCAGGGGAGCAGCAGCTGATGTCCCTGTGTGACCCTCCGTGCAGCCTGTGCCCTTCTGCAAATCCCAGTCTGTTGTTACCTGCCGAGGAAGAGGAGAGAAGCCTCTGTCAGGCCACTTTGGGGTGGCTGGGAGGGGTACTGGAGTAATGGAGCACGCAGACTCAGCACTGAGCTGTGTCCTCGCCACCCCAGCTCCACCAGCAGCCTGTGCTCAGCCTGTGGCACAGCTGTCCCTGCTCACAGCCAGCCATGAAAGGTCCTGGGAGCTCCCTCACTGCAGGAATAGTGATGCCAGTTGGGAAGGAATGAGCAGGGACAGACCCCTTTGGAGAGAGAGAGGAACTGGGTCCAACTGAGCAACTCTGTGGGAAACTCCTGGCAGGTGCAGTTTGGGACCTTCCTCATCCTCTCTGCTGACCACAGAGTCACTCCAACACAACCAAGCTGCAGAGGGGCCACACGGGACTGTGCAGAGCACACAGAGCCTCAAAAGAGGCATTGGGAGGTTCCCAAATTATGCCACCTCATTGCAAACCAACTGCAATCCATTTCCCTGTCCTCCCTATGGAGAGAAAGCCCAAAAAATCTGGAGGGTTTGTTGTGTTTTTGCTTGACTCCATCCCATTTTTCCAGCTGTGAGTGGCTCCAGCTCATGCTGGGACTCAGAACACCCCAAGAGCACAAACTTTCAGTAGGAAATGCAGAGAGTGCCAGAAGCTGTATTAAATTCTTCCCATTATGGAAACCACACCAAGTTTATGGTCTGGTAAAAGAAAAAAAAAACAGGAGGAGATGGCTGCAGAGATGTTAACTCTGACACCACTGCAGTGAGTTCCAGGGTGTTCAGGAGCAGGCTACACTCCTGAAAAAGGGGGTGTTTGGGTTTATGCATGGCCCAGGCTCACTGAGGGAGTGATCATGAACAGGATGTCTCCGTGGCACATGCCGTCCCTTGGCTACATGTGGATCTTGTCCTGGCCCCTTCATGGAATGCCAGCTCCCATGTTACTGTCCCTTAAGGCCAGTATTTGAAAAGACTGTGCATTTGAGACCTTCAAAGAACTCACACCAGGCTTGGGAAAGCCAGACATCAACCCACAAGCCTGGAACTCCTGATGGAATGCAGCAGAGTCCTTGATGGGTTGCTGACCCCTTTTTTCCTGGTGTCAGTACTTTCCAAACCAGCCTGGGACAACCTGTTATTTGTGAGAGGAAAAATCAGCTCCATTCTGAATTTTACTTTCCCTGTGTCGTGCTCTGACTGGGCACAGATCCCTGCCCTGGCTCTGGGCTGCAGGAGGAGCTTGCTGAGTCCCCACCAGGTGGCTGAGGATCTGAGGCTCTCCCTGTTCCCCTGGTTTACCCAGCATGCAGGGAAGCCTGTTTGACAAGCCTGGATTCAGCTCCTCTGTGGCAGGCACAGAGCCACAGCAGGAAATCCCTGCTCCCAGGAGCAGGCAGACCCCTTGAGACCCCCAAGCATGCACTGAGGTGCTGATCTCCACTGGGACTTGGCTGCCTCACCAGCTTTGCCAGGAAAGTGCTTTTAGGAAATACCAGTCCTGACAGGACACTCTCCAAGCCAGGGACAACACAAGCCCAAACACCAGACCTGGGAGGCAGAGGTGTTTCCCCCCAGATGCCCTGGGGTGGGTGGGCTCTGCAGACCCTGCTGACACCACAGGGCAGGAAGGGATCACACTGTGGGGTGGGGGCAGCCTGACAGCCCCCAAGAGGCACCAGCACCAAGGGAGGGAAGGGCTGGGTCAGCCCTGCTGTGGGGAAAACAACCCCAGCCACTTGGCTCAGGCAAAAAGGACATTTTGTTGACAAGAAGTCATTTTTTGGCATAAAAAGGAAAAGCTGATCAAAATATTCTCAAAAATTCAGCTGGGAGAGGCCCACGTGCCAGAGAAGAGCAGGAGCTGGGGCCAAGTGGTTTAAAGAGCCTGATGCTGCTCCCTGCACTCTGTGCTCCCACAGCCCTTTGGAGCAGGGGGGCTGACTGGGGAGGTGTGGGGCAGCTCCCACAGGGCTGAGGAACAGGAACCTCCCTCTGAGAGGACTGTTTATGCAGGACCCATTAGAAAAGGCATGTGTGTTCCCCAGCTCACAATCACGTGGCGATCAGGAGGCACAGAGCACTGCCCTGGCTGTTCCAGGCGTGTCCAGGAGGACGCAGGGGCAGACAGGTGCTTTGTGTGGGTACTCACAATGCTTCTCATCATCTTGTCCCCACCACTGAAGGTCACAGCCAGCATGGAGGCACATTCCTCAGCATAGAATGGCATGGAGCCTGTCTCATCCACTGCTCCTGGAAAAAGGGAAAGGCATTTATTGCATGAAACCTGTTGTGCTTCAACTGCTAAAAATTCAAGGTGCCAAACCCCTGAGACCCTCTCCTGCCTGCTGTCCTCTTCCAGAGGCTGGGAGCTGGGCAGGGAAATCAGAACAAGACTGTATTTTTCCCACCTTGAAGATCTACTGGGCGGGCAGCCACAATTAGTAACCTTTCACTGTGCTCAGTGTCACACAGATCTTCTACCCCTCCCAGACCTTCTGCCCTCAAGAACCTGGATTACACATTTCACCTCTAGCCCAAGTGATGGGAATGCTGCATTCCAGGTCATTCCCTGAACATGGCAGCATGTCACAGCCCCAGCAGGAGGGAGGCCTGGACACAGGCAGGAAATCTCCCTGTCCTTCTCTTGCTCTGTAGGTCAAAAGCAAACTGCAGCCTTGAGGGCTGAAGCCCTACACACTGCCATGCTCATTCCCAGACACTCTCCCACAGATTCCCACTAGCCAGCTGGGCACGTTGTGCATTTTTGGGCTGTTCCACGCTGGGAAGGAAGGAGACAGGAGACCCAGGAGCTCACCTATGGTGACAGTGTAGATGGAGTTGGCATATCCATCGTAGTTGCAGTTGTCACTGTGCTGCCCACCGTTCCCACTGGCCACCACAAAGATGCTCCCGAAGCCCCGGCGACCAGCGATCACACCGTGCTGCAGGGCAGCCTGTGGAGAGGGAAGCATGCTCAGGGCAGGGGGGCTCTTCCCGTGCCCTCCCCTGCTGATCCCAGTGGTTTCTGCTGGCAGCCAAGGCTGGCATGCGTGGCTGTGAGCCAGGGGAGATCACAGCTCCTCACATGCAGCCCTGCCCTCCTGCCAGGGCCCAGCCCCACACTCTGCTGGGAAACAGAGCAGCCCCACCTGGAATCACATTTCCAGCCTGACACCTCACCCAGACATCATTCCCACCTAGGGAGAGGATGTGTCTGACGGACCAAAAAGAACCCAATCCTGCTGGAAATGAACCCCTGTCTCTCTCCTCTGGCAGATGAAGGTACACTCTGCCCTCCCAACTCTGCTCCGCCCATGCTCTGTGTCCCAAAACCTTTTCCATCTGTCTCTGCATGGAGGAAGAGAACAAATTAACTTGCAGAACTGGAAACCACTTGTTATGGTGAACGGACAGCTCACTTGTCAGTGCTGCTCCAAACAGCAGAGTAGCTGGCGAGTTGTGGTTGGAAAAGCACAGCAGAAGAGCAGTGGAGCAGAACCACACCCCAGAGCTGGTTTTGGGGCCCTCACAGTGACCTCTCACTGTGGACACAGGCAGACCAGGTGCATTTTGCAGCAGGTCTACAGGACAGGAGCTGTGAGAAAGCCTCAGTGGTCCGGAAGGAGCAGCTTCAGCTCTGACTCTTTCTCCCACTGCAATCCCACTCCCCTCATTTGCTCCCAGCATCCAAAGGCATGCTCCCTGCCTCGAGAACCACCCTCAGCACTAGGAATGCCTGGTGAGCGTCCTGTGGGTTGCAAAAGCTGTCAGAACAACACCACAGGTTGCGAAAGAGCATTTCCCTGCTCATCCCACACCGCCTGAACGCTGCCCTCCCACGACAGAGTCACCCCTCCCGACCACACAGTGACAGGGAACACCTCTGCTGGCAGCCATGGACACAAACTGATGTGCACAGTGTCACTGCAACACCCTTTCACACCGGCCTGGACAGGCAAGAAACCACAAGCCCTGGAGTGCCCTCCCAGGGCCACTTGTGCTGCTGGGGCTGGATTTTACCTTTCCCAGTTGATGGGGGCCATCCACAGTTTTCCCGTCGTCATCAGGACCCCAGCTGGAAAGAGAGACAGCATGAAGTGACAGTGCCAGGAGTCACAGGAAGCAACTCCTCCTGCCACCACAGTGAGCTCCCAGCAGCCACCAGCTGCTCCCAGCACCATGACTGGGACTGGGGAGCACTGTGCTTTCCCAGCCATCAGGATGGCCCCTCGCTGCTGGGATAGCGCTGTCGTGTTTGCGCTGTGGCCCTGGGTCAGATTCCAGCAGACAAAAATGTTGGATTTTTGTTTAACAAGACATTCCAGTCCCTGTCACACGGCTCAGTTGGGGTTGCCTGACCACGGCAGGAGGCACAGCCTCCCCTCCAGCTCAGCCAGCCCACAGGATGTGCTGCAGCAGCACACAGAGGGAGTTCTCACAACTGCAGGCGTGCACAGAGCTCCAGGAACAGGATCTTGGCGCTTTAAGGCCACGAGAGGCTGTGAGCTGCTGTGAACACGCAGCCATGAGCTGTGACCCCATCCCCAGGCAGAGCAGGGCTCACAGCCTTTCACTGGGTGCCAGCTCAGGGTCCCCTCGGGGCTCACCTGCAGCTGTAGATGTCATTGATCTGATAGTGCTTGTTGAAGGCGATGGCCTCCATGCTGTCTGTGAGGGGCCCATCCAGCACTCGGATGCCTGTGGAACAAAGGGCAGGGAACATGACCCACGTGGGTCAGCGAGATGGATAACCTGCAAACAGCCTCCTGGCTCAAGGCTGCCCCTGCAAGGCCGGCCCAGCTTTGGAGGGCTGAGTCCTGAAGCAGCACCAGGTAAATCCTCTCTGTCTCCTGTGTTGTGGTTACACGATGAGCTCGTCTCTGCTTCTGCCAGCTGGAGCTCTGGGACCCTGTTGGGCCATCATCAGGGTGGGTGTTCAGAGAGGGAGCCCAGGGCAGGGGTGCAGGGCTCCTACAGTGCCCTTGGAAGAGCTCTGACCCCCAGCACCACACTGCTGTCCCCCTAGGGTCCCCCATTCCACAGCCTGCTGTCACCCACACGGACTATGGTGTGACCAGGTAGGGACACTACCACATCCCAGCATCTCCTGCCCTGGCAGGGACACACAGACACCTCTTCTTCCTCTGTGGAGTAGCACAGGAGCTCTGGAGACAGCTGAGTGCACAGCACACATTCCCTGGCCCAGTAGGAGATGCAGTGCTGACCCTTCACCCCTGTCCATCCCCATGAGGCAGAACCCAGACCAGGGGCCAGGGGAGCGTGGGGGGCTGGCCAAGATTTGCTTCCCCAGTTCCTCCAGCCTGCACCTCAGAAGACATGCCATGGCACGACTGCCTGGCTCAGCCCACATGGTACAGCTGCTCTGCTGAAAGCTCCACGGATGGGCAAGCCAGGAACACTCCGGGAGCACTCCAGGAACACTGGAAAAGCTGCCACACCCACACCTATCCTGCTCTGCCAGGAGCTGGCTCTTTTGGAGCTGGCCCTCCCTCTGACAGCTCAACCAGCCTGAGCAAGGCACCACTGACTCAGAGCTGTCCCAGCCCCCTGTTCCAGCCGTGTCCCAGCCCCACGGAGCAGGAGGTGAGACAAGCCAGGCACCTCGGGGTGCCATGCAGGTACCTGCGATGCGGCTCTCGTAGGCAACTCCCACGGTGCAGAAGCTGTTGTTTGGCACAGCCGCGATCTCCCCGGCGCAGCGGGTGCCGTGGTGGTTCCCATTCTCCTCGTCGGGGTGAGGCATAGGGTCAGGGTCGTTGGAATTCAAGTCATAGCTGCCCTCTGGGCTCTGAAAGCAGACCCGCAGTCACAACTCGGGGCTCTCTCTGCTCAGTTTGGGAAAAGCAGGGGTTAAAGAGCACACCACACGGGCTGAAACACCGCCTGGAAGTCGTGGGAATTTTGAGGCTGCTTCCACACAGGGCTGCAGCTCAACACTGCTATCTGCTGTCCTGGGGAAGGGACCAACAGAGACAGCTTCATCCACTGGTGCAGAGCAGCAGGACAGCTGCAGTGAAGCACATGGGCAGATAACCCTGAAGCTTGGGTGCAAAACCTCCCAGGACAGGTTTGCTGCTGACACTTCCCACCCTGGCTGAGCCCAGGGGTGACAGCAGCTGAGCTCTCATGCTGTGTCACACTGCTCAGCCTCCAGCCTGGCCTTTGCCCTCCCAGCTGGGAGCAGGACTCACGTAGTTTGGCTGTATGTCCTTGATGGTGTGCTCCACGCCGTCGTCCACCACCACCACCGTCACGCCGCGCCCCGTCACGTTCCGCTCCCACACGCCCGTGACGTTGATGTCCTTCCCAGGGCTCTTACGGTTGTTCTAAGCACCAGAAAGGACAGTGAGGGGACAGGGTCAGTGGTGCAGGGACCTTCTGGGTGCACTGGAAATGATGTGTGGGGTCACAGCCAGCACAGCAAGGAGCTACAGGACAGTCAGGGGAGCTGGTCTGAGGTGCACAGTGAGGAAGACCTGCTCAAGCCATGAAGTGGAGTGTGCAGTGTGCTCTGGCCAAGCCTCTCTGCCCACCCCAGTGCCATGAGAGCACAACCAGCCGTGGCAGCTTCCTCCTCCCTTGATCAGGGTGAGCACACAGCAGGCACGGCGAGCTCTCACTGTGCTCCCTCCTCACCAATGAACAGAAAAGACGCTGTTTTGCCTGCCCCATGACAGCTCCCTTGTGGCCGCACGAACAGCCTGAGCCTGCCAGCACAGCAGGAGCCGGAAAACCACTCACCAAGTGCCACTGCTGGGGATATTTGGGGTCGTTAAAGTGCAGGCTGCGCTTGGAGCGCTTCAGAAGCTTCTGTTCCGAGTGCCACCGCACGCTGTCGTGCTGTGCAAACAAAGTGTCCACCGACCTCCTGATTGCCTCGGGCTCGCTCCCGGCGCGGCCATCAGGCTGGTAGGCGAGGAGATAATGACCCTTGAGCTCCCCGACACGGCCCATGTTCACCAGCCCCGCAGTCTGGGCCAGCTCCTCCGCCCGCTGCTCCAGCTCCTCCTCGGGTGCATCCAGGCTGACCGCCCACGTCAGCTTGCCGTGGTGGTCGTCAGTGTCCGGGGCACACTGCCCACTGCAGGATGGTCCGGCTGGCGAGGCCAGGGGCACCCAGGCAGCGCTCAGCCAAAGGCACGTGTGGATACAGAGCGTGGCCTCCATCCCTGCGCTCCATAGCGGCACTCCCTGCCTCCAATGCGGCATCAGACAGGCGGGCTGGAACGGCAGAAATCAAACTGGTGAGAACCCCTGGGATGAGGTGGCCTCACCTGGAGGTCCCGCGGAGCCCCACGGCTCTTGGCAGACAACGCTGGAGCACCCGGGTTGCCACCGACACACAGATCTCCTCCCAGGGAAGCCCCAGCCGAGGTGGTTCTTTCGCAGGGGTGCAGCACAGGAGGCACACCCAGGCTGGGCAGGGATAGATACCAACCCTGCCCTGCCCGTCGGGGGAGCACACCCGGGCCAGAACACGCTGGGCTGGCAGAAGGAGACGCTTCCGCCTCTCGCCCCGTGGGAAACTGACGTGAAACTCCAAAACTGACGTGAAACTCCAAAACTGACATGAAACTTCAAAACTGACGTGAAACTCCTGGAAGCGCAGTTCCCCAGGGACTAACACGGCGGGCAACCGAGAGCCGGTTCCTCTCCTCTCGGCTCTCTCCTAGCTCGCTCCTCACCCGCTCCGCGGCCGGAGGAACCCGCTTTCACCTGGCATGGGTGGAAACCTCCACGGAGCGCTGGCTGAGCCCCTTTTCCACGCACCACAGAGGGGAAAACACCTCCTGGGGTCCTGCGCCCGCAGCTCGGCACCCCCTTGGCCCTCGATCCCGTCCCAAGCCTCTGACACAACTCCCCTCGTGCCGGACACCCAGGACTAGGTTTCCCTACTTAAAAGAAGGGTTTTTTAAGCGACCCGCACCCCTCAGCGCCCCCGGGAGCTGCCACGGGGAGCTCCCGGGTGGGCACAGCATCCCCAGCGCTCCCACCCTCCATCCATCCCTCCGGCGCGGACACACCGGGGCGGCACCGCCGCCGTCCTGCGCGGGTCCCTATCCCATCATACCCCCCTACCCATCCCGGTCACCTGCCCCCCGGTTTCCTGGGGTGCTCACCGGGCATGAGCCGCCTCCGGAACCCCCGGAGCCGCTGACAGCGGCGTCACATCCGTCGGGCCGCGGGCAGGAAGGGGCGGTGCGGCGGGGGCGCGGGTCGAGCGCTCCGCCCGGTGCCGCTCCGGGCCCCCCATCGCCGCTGTGTACATCCCTGCCGGCCCCCCTGTCGCTCCCGGGGCTGCCCCAGCCCCGAGGCCGCCGCCCCCGAGCGCCGGGGATGGCGCTGGAACAGGCGCAGGGAGATGGCCCCGACACGCCGCGGCTGTGCGAGCCCGGCCCCGCCGCGCCGGCCGGCAGGTACCGGGGGGCGGCG
>VXAU01000827.1:778827-794807 GCA_013399695.1 Formicarius rufipectus | reverse complement strand
GGATAGGAGGAGGGATGGGAGCAGGGATAGGAGCAGGGATGAGAGTAGGGATGGGAGCAGAGATGGGAGCAGGGATGGCAGCAGGGATGGGAGCAGGGGTGGCAGCAGGGATAGGAGGAGGGATGGGAGCAGGGATGGCAGCAGGGATGGGAGCAGGGATGGCAGCAGGGATGGGAGCAGGGATGGGAGCAGGGATGGGAGCGGCAGGCCCGTTCCGTGACCCATGGGCTCGTTCCGCGCAGTGGGAGCGCGCTGTGCGCCCCGCAGAGCCCCGCAGAGCCCGTCCCCGCAGCCGAGGCAGACCCCGCGGCCGCCCCCGGCCCCGGCGGAGCTGATGGGGACCCCGGAGCCGCCGAGGCCATGGGGCACAGCGGAGGGGCGGAGGAGGAGCCCGACGAGGAGGCGGCCCCGGCGCGGCCGTCGCAGAACATCGCAGTGCAGGTGGGTGCGGGACCCCCCACCCTCCCCGGGGTCTGTGTGGGGTGAGGTCTGTGAAAGGCTGTTTGGGGAAGCTGGAGGGAAAAGAACTGGGTAAGTCGAGGCTGGAGGAGAAAACGCATCCATAATACCTGCAGCTTTGCAGCTGCTGCTGTGAGCGTGGCCCTGTGTTTTGAACAATCTTTAATTAGTCTTTAAATTAAAATTTGGCCCTAGTGAGGCCACATCTGGAGTCTTGTGTCCAGTTCTGGGCTCCTCAGTGCACAAAAGACAAGGAGCTACTGGAGAGGGTCCAGTAGCATTTCTCCAGGGCTGGTTGATCATCTGGTCAGCCTGGGAGATGTTGCAGGGATGAGCGTCTGACTGCAATCCTGTCCCTTCACAGACTGACTTCAAGGCGGCCGACGTGGATGTGAACACGGATCAGGATATCGAGAAGAACTTGGTGGGTATCAAGACAGGGCTGAGATGCTCACGCTCCCAGGCAAAGGAGCTGAAGCTGCTCTTCTCACTTTTTGCTTGTCAAAATAGAATTGTTAAGGTTGGAAAAGACTTCCAAGATCATCAGAATACCAACCTTGGAGTCCTTAAGCTGTCCTTGTTACAGAGGAAAATGCAGCACCTGCTGTAGCTTCGAGCAGTGTATCCCTTTTCCAATCTAGAGAGCCTGAGCTGTGAAAGTGGAAACCATTTACTTGTGCTTCTTCTCAGGGCTCTTACACGGTGCTAAGCTTTCCTGCTTCTCATTAGCATGAGGGGAAGGGAAGGTTCTCACCTAAATTTCACTCTCCACTGCAGGACAAGATGATGTCTGAGCGGGCGTTGCTCAAGGAGCGCTACCAGGAGGTGTTGGACAAGCAGAGGCAGGTGGAGAATCAGCTGCAGGTCCAGCTTAAGCAGCTCCAGCAGCGGAGGGAAGAGGAGATGAAGAATCACCAGGTATCTGGTGAAGTCCTCTTTTTGTTTCACCAGCCCATTGGTTAATTTTAAAATCCCTGTGAAGTGGCAGGAGAACCTGTGGTCCAGAATGTCTGTCTCCTGAATTTCCTTGTAATAGGTGGTATATGTCTTGACTGGATCTGCTAAAAAGAAACGGTTTTCTGTGTAACCTTGTGAATCAATTAATCTAAAACAATAATGGATTTTAAATCAAAACCATTACTTGGAAATTTTGCTCTGTATTTGAATGATGTTTTTTGACTCCAGGAGATCCTGAAAGCAATTCAGGATGTTACAATCAAGCGAGAAGAGACGAAGAAGAAGATGGAGAAAGAAAAGAAAGAATTCCTACAGAAGGAGCAGGATCTGAAAGCTGAAATTGAGAAACTCTGTGAGAAAGGCAGAAGGTATTTGTATGTAATAATTGTTTATTTCTGGGGGCAGAAGGTCTTCCTTAACCCCGATGTTTACCTGATGGAGCATAGAGCTTTAAACTCTTCAGAAGCAGTGAGTGTTTAGGACAGACCTGTATGAATGAATTTAGGACAATCCCTGTATGTCAAGTTGCACTTTTATGGAGCAGTTCTGTCATGTTGTAGAGGTTGATTCCTTTTATTGTGGGGGCTCAGTGCTGCGTTTGGGTGAAGCTCCTTCAGTGATGGCTCCAAGTCCTCAGCCCTGACCCCTGAGTGGACATTGCAGAGCATGTGCTGTTGGAGGGGCACAGCTCCCTGGCTGAGCCTGGTTCTGTGCCACAGCCTTTGTGCAGTGTCATGACGCTGCAGGGTTTGTGCTCTGGAGGGTGTTGGTGGCTGTTTTCCCACCCACTGAACGGAGCAGTCCCAGCCTGTGGCATGCAAGAGTGTGCCAGGAGGGGGTTTGAATGTGGGCCCTGCACCATCCTGACCTCTGTACTGTCCTCTTTCTCCTGTGCAGGTTGTTGAAGGAGCAGGAGGAGAAGGAAAACAAGATTGCCTCTCTGATCGCAGAGCAGTCCGATGAGAAGTAAGGCTCTTACCCATTACCTGATTAATGTTGCTCAGTGCACTTTTCCTTCCTGTCATTTTGCCATGGAGTGAATCTGATGCTCCTGGTGGGATAGAGCAGAGAGATTGATCCAGCAGTGCTGGCCAGTTGCGTGTTCTAAGGGTTTTCTCTTTCAGCATCAGGTCTTTGGATTAAATCCTCTTTGATCCTGGTCACAAGCAGGCTTCTGGACACTTGTGACATAAAGGTCCTATAAGATAAAGTTTGTGCTGGGTGGATTGACTCAGCTTGTAACTGCTATGTCTGACTGAATTTCAACTGGCCAGAATCAGGGCAGACTGATTTCTCTGTCTGTTTCCAGAGCTGCCCAGCTACACTAAACTCTGGCACACATGAGTGTTTAAAGCTGGTCAGAGAAGCTCCAGGTCCAGGTGCTCCCTAGCATAGGTGGAAATGCCCAGCTTTGAGCTTCCCCAGAATCAGAACAGCATAGTTCCATGCACTCTTCAGGTTGATTCCTGGATCAGACCTGTGCACCCTTTCCTGGAATTGGAATGTATTATTCCGAGGGGAATTCCCCTTTTCTCATTTTTTCCCAGTGTGTTTGAACTCTGGTTAGTTGTGTGCTCTGCAGCAACTCACTCCTGGGACTGCAGCCCAGGGACCTGTGGCTGGTGTCATGATCTGGAAGCTGCTGATCTTCCACAGTTCCACCCCATCCAGAGCTCCTGGGATCGATCTCTTTGTGGAGCCACTCACTGCTCTGTGCCATTCCCATGGCTGAGCCAAAGGAGACTCGTTGTGTTTTGTGTGCAGGCAGCTGTGGGAGATGGAGCTGGACAAGCTGAAGAACCAGCACAATGAAATCAACAGGAACATTCTTGAGGAGACAGAAAGGGCCTGGAAAGCAGAGGTTAGTAGGTGGCTCCTTCCCTGCCAAGTGGTTGGTTTGTGATTTCAGATGGTTAATGGATGGTTCTGTGAAATTAGGAGCAGTTGAGGGTGAGGCACTTTGTGGGACAAGAGAAGAGATAAACAAGTATCAGTGCAGTAAACATTAGTGGAGAGCAGTGCCTGGTGCACTGATCATGACTCTTGGTGGAGAGACTGTGGTCTGGCAGCAAGAAATGAGAGAGTGCAGAAACTGCCCTTCATGTGAGGCTTCTCCATTAGATCCTGTCCCTGGAGAGCCGGAAGGAGCTGCTGGTGTTGAAACTAGAAGAAGCAGAGAAAGAAGCAGAGCTACACCTCACCTACCTCAAGTGAGTCTGTGTAGTGTCAGAAGTGGCAGGGAAGGTAAGCCAGGTGTGCCTACATCCCTTCTGTTCGTCTCCTTACACTGGAGGTTGGACTGGAATAGTTCAGGGTTTCCTGTGGCTTTGTTACTAAAACAATGTGATTCAGTAATGTCACACAAGCATGTGTGGGGCTGTGTTTATGCCCTGTTACTGTTCATCTCCTGAGGACAGTCAGTGCTGTTGACTGTGGTATCCATGTGTGTCCCCCACATCAGTCACTCTCAGGTAGCACCATCCCCTCATGGGGTTCCTCCCCTGGGAGTGAGCCCTTCCTGCCCAGCTCGATGAGGAGAAGGCAGGAAGGTGTGGAGGGGATTACTTGCTCCCACTTTGCTGTCAGTGAGAGCACAGTTGCAAGTGGGAAAGTTTAGTTGTGCTTGCAGGTCTGCGCCGCCCACGCTGGAGACGATGAGGCCAAAGCAGGAGTGGGAGATGAGGCTGAACAGGATACGAATGACCAAGGAAAGTGTCCGAGTAAGTCCCTGCTCAACTCTCCCAGCTGAACAGTGAGCAGTTCTTCACATCCACACTGCTTTCCCTGCTTAGCTACAACTCCCTTTGTGAGTGGACCCAACCCCCCAAAACTGTGTGTTCCAAAAGCACAGCATGGGCAGTCAGCCTTTGTGAGCAGCTGCAGAGATCTGCCTGCTCAGGCTCATGCTTGTGGATCAGCCCCGTGGATCTGATCTATGAGGGGTTATTGGCAGAAGCATTTACTCTGTTTCTCCCTCTGGGTCCTTTTCCATTCTCCTGATTCCTGTGGAACCAAACGATGCCACTTAAGGACCTGCAGCTGCCCCGGGGCTGAGAATGCCCCAGACTTCACAGGTTTGATAAATGCATCTGTTTTCTTCCTTCTCTGGTAGGATCAGTTCAATGACCACATCCAGATGGTGAGGAATGGCACAAAACTGAGCAGCCTCCCGCAGATCCCGACGCCGACACTGCCGCCTCCACCCTCAGAAGTGAGTGTCTCTCCAGCCCCACAGCCAGGGCTGGCCAGGCCCTGGGACAGCCTGGCCCCAGACCTGCTGTGCTGTGTGTGTGTGGGATTGCATGCTCTGGAGCCCTCTGCCCATTCCCTGCCTCTCTGGGCTTACCTGCCATCCTTGGAGAAGATGGGAAGGGTGCCTTTCCCTTGCCAGCTGCCCGTGACTGCAGTTCCTCCCATCTGGCTGGGGAGGAGGGCACTCAGCTCTGCTTCCAGGTGGGCTTACTCTAACCAGCCTTTCTTTCTTCCTCTCTTTTTCTCTCTCAGACAGATTTCATGCTGACGGCATTCCAGCCCAACCCATCCCTGACTCCCCGGCTCCCCTTTCCCATCGGACCTGTCCCCGTTCCCATGGTCATGCCAAGTGCTGATCCTCGGGCACTCTCCTTCCCTCTCCTGAACCCTGCCATCTCCAGGCCCAACCAGCCCTCCCCACCTCTGCCTGCCTCCCAGGGCAGGAACAGCCCCGTGGTGGCATCGCTCATGGGCACACACAGCCCTCACATGCCTCCTGCTGCCTCCATCCCTCCTCCACCCGGCCTGGGGGGAGTGAGTGTCACTCCTGAGTTCCACAGGCCACAGCCAGCTGACAAGCTGGAGAAGCTGCTGGAGAAGTTGTTGACTCGGTTTCCACAGTGCAACAAGTAAGTGTTCTTGCGTTGTTCTTGTGGAGAGCAAGGGTTCGTGTGTGTGGGGTGGCAGCTGGGGTCAGGGAAATGAGGGCTCCTCCTGGTATGTGTGGGCTCTGGGACAAGCAAAGGAAGGCTGAAGGGGTGGAGCAAAGGCTGGTGATCTCCATCAGGTTTGACATAGTGCTGGGAATGAGAATCACTTGGAGCTTTGAAGGACAGCAGGGATGTCTGAGTAGAACCAGGGTCCCCCCTCCTGTCTCTGGGGATTCCCTGCTGTTTGCCCAGCATTCTGGACAGAGAAACTCCTTGGCATGTGATTCCCCTCACGGGGACTGTAGACACTGGAGAGCAGCTGCTCCTCTGCAGTGACCCCCCTGGGGCAGGGGTGGCTCCTTCCTGAGGGTCCCTGTCCGTGGGGACTGAGAGCTCTTAGCAGGCTGCTGTCCACGCAGGGCCCAGCTCACCAACATCCTGCAGCAGATCAAGACAGCTCGGAAGACCATGGCTGGCCTGACCATGGAGCAGCTGAACCAGCTGGTAGCAGCCAAGCTGGCGGAGCAGCAGGAGCAGGCAGCAGCCGGGGCACAGGTGGGACACTGCAGGGGCTGCTGGAAGGGGGGCTCTGGGGAGCAGGGAGAGCTGCGCCTGCTCCCTGGATCCCCACAGAGCTTGGGGGACTGCTGGAAGGGGGGCTCTGGGGAGCAGGGAGAGCTGCGCCTGCTCCCTGGATCCCCACAGAGCTCGGGCTCTGCAGCAGGGCTGTCCCCTGGGCTCCTCTTTCCGCTGACTGCGGCGTAACCAGGGAGCAGTTTTCCCTGAGGCAGGACTCGTCTGTTTTCTGTCTGTCCTGTCCTTTCCTCCTGGGCCGTTCTGATGTGCCTCCTTTTGCCTTGCTGCAGCCTCTCAGCAGGATCAGGGCCCCCATGTTCTCTGCTCCACTGCCTCAGATCAGCACCCCGGTGTTCCTGCCCCCAGCCCAGGTGGCTTACCCTGGAACAGCATCACATGTAAGGCTGTTTGGACTCCCTGGGGTAAAGGAGAGGGAGGGACAGCCTGGCTGGGAAGTGGCTGAAGGGATGAGCCCACGATGCAGCTACTCAGGCTGCTAGGGTGAAGAAAGGATTAGGGTCACAGATCCACTGTTGGGGAAGAGGGGAATGGTCACGAGACGTGTCATGAGCTCTCACAGTGTGTGGTGGCAGAGGGGGGTGCTGGGCAGCCTGTGGCTTCAAACTGCAGCTGAGTATGTGATCAGAGCTGGGTGTCTGATTTCCCTGCTCCTTTCTGTTCTTTCACTGCTTGTCCCAGACCCCAGCTGCCTGTAAGCTGTGTCTGATGTGCCAGAAACTCGTGCAGCCCGGTGACCTTCACCCCATGGCCTGCTCACATGTGCTGCACAAGGAGGTGAGTGTGTTCCCTTCTGCTTGAAGCTTCCTCCTCATCCTTCCAAGTGCTGATTCCCTTCCCAAGTCCCTGTGGTACTGACACCTTGCCAGGAGAAGGGTATGATCAATAACTTCCTTGCATCCTGTCATCCCATCCTTTCCGTACTCTTGGCTGAGCCACTTTGTGTGGCCATTGGGTGGTGGCTTTAGGAACAGGCTGTCCTTGTTCCTGTCCCCAAGCCTGTTCTCCTTTCTGTGAGAGTTAAACCCTGGAGCAGGACAGTTTGGAAGGATCTAGAACACAGGGTGAGGGGACAGAGATGCCACTGCTGCCCAGGTGTCTGGGCCAGGGAGAACCAGACAAGAGCGCTTTGGAAGAGGAGACTTTGCTATCCCGTGGGTCTGGCAGTGGGTTACTTGTGTGGGCAAACCCCTCGTCCCAAAAGCTCTGGGGCCTCCAGCAGTGGCCCCTCAAGAAAATGGAAACTCATGTATTGAGAGCCTGATGGTCCTGAAGGAGGACAGGGGTCTCCCTCCTCATGGTTACCTTTTGATGGAGGCTGCAAGGAGCAAAGGAACCTATGCCTGAACACTGGTGCCCTGGCAGCACTGCTGTGGACAATGACACCTCTGGGTTGTGCCAGTGGCTCTTGATTAACTCTCTCTCTTCCAGTGCATCAAATTCTGGGCACAAACCAACACGAATGACACTTGCCCCTTTTGCCCAAGCCCCAAATGACGGCTGCTGGAATGATGTGGGCCCACAGGAGGAGTTGCTGTGAATAGACAGGATCAGTTCTAAGATTTCTACAGTTCTATATTTATACGATCATGTATACACATGTACATTTTTATTATATAGGTAATGTGTGTATAGAAAGTCTGTATACATACAAATTCATAAATAAAGTGTGTATATTATGCAGTGATCTGCTGCTGCTCCTCATTTCTAATCTGCAGGTTGTCCAGCTTCTTTCCAAATGAGGGTCAGTATCACCTGGTTGCTGGGACACTCATGGCTGCTGCAGCCACCTTTTCACAGTTGGATCCCAGCAGCTCCTTTGCCAGGGCCGTTCCCCATGAATGGATGCCTCACCACCCCATTCCCCAGTGGCCAGGTCCCCTGCCAGTCATCACCTGGTTACTCCCCATCTTGGCAATGAACAGGTTGGAGATTAAGAGGATTTTTTTTCGTGGTCTTTTTTAATGTCATAATAATTTACCGTGTTGACATTCATTGTTCTTACATAGACACTGGGTTACAGAGTACTGGAGCCTCCAGCGACAGCCCCTGGTCCTGTCCCCATCCCATCCCATCCCATCCCCTGCTGTCACGGGGCCCTGGGGAGGGACAGATGGACACGGCTGCGCCGCAGCTCAGGATAAACCAACCTGTCACAATTCCTGGTCTCTCCTCTCCTGTACTTTCTCCTAAAGCACGGGCTGAGGCACCAACCCTTTCTCCATGGATTTCGGTGGGATTACGAGGTGCTCAGCACCACTGAAAATCTTGCACTGACTCTCAAAAAATGCCCTCTCCCCCCCCCTCTTTTTCCTTGTGGTCTGCAGCAGGAATTCGGCACTGCTGGAGGCCCCTCTGCCTCGGGGTGGGCAGAGAAGCCCCCTGGGTGCAGCACCTGAGCTTGGCCGCAGATCCTTTTCCGCGCACGCACATGCTCGCAGCTTGTTTTAAGGCAGTGGTCCACAACAGAGTCTCTGGGGTCCTGGGGGTCCTGGGCAGGCACGAGGGTGGGGGAAGAGAACGATGCCCTCTTGCATGGAGTGGCTGGATGCAGTTTTGGAGCAGGGATGGGGATGGGGTGGGGCTGTGTGAGCGCAGTGGGAGTGAGGTGGGACAGTGTGGGGGCTGTTGTGGCGGTGCCCGTGCGAGGGCTGGCTTCCTCCTACACTGCATGTGTTTCCTGGCTCCCTTGCTGCTTTCCCAAATAAATGTTTAGATGCGGGATCTAGTTAACAAGCTTTACACTGGGTGGTTGCTGTGGCCCCTCAGCCTGTCCCCACCTGACCTGGTGGCTCTGCTTCTGCATGTGGCTCCTTGGGGCAGCTGCCAGCTCAGCCCTGGCACTGCAGGTAGACCCATTGCTCATGGAAGAGCAATGCCTTTTAATTGTGGAATCTTGGTGTTTAAGCACTTTCCTATCCAGGTTGAAGGCAGAGAAGCAAGGGAATACACCACTGCTGCAAGGTCATGGGTGTCTGTCCTGGACAGTGATCCTGCAGCACAGGGAGGAGGGGAGGGTTGTCCTCACACACTGGAAAATCTTCCCTGTGCTGCAGGAATACCACGAGGACAAAAGTACTCAGTGTCCTTTTGGCTTGTGAGCCACTGCCCTGTGTGCTCCAGCCCTGCCTTTCTCCTGCACCTCCTCCTCATCAAACCAGCTCAGACCCCCTCACCATCACATGCTCGCACCGAGCACATCACTGCAGTACCATGGGTGGTGGCCACAGCCCAAGGACTGAGCAGAGGGCGAAAAAGATTTAAAAAAAACCCCCAAAACAAAACAGGACCGACCCCTAATGTTGGGTTTGGAACAGTGGCTTTCAGGGCTAGAATTAAAAATAGAGATATATGGGTATATTGTACAGGTGAGAGGTGGCTGTTGGCTGTACACCTGTGTGGGTGGGACCTGCTATGTACACGCTCCGACTGCACTACCAGTGACTCGCTTCATAAAAAAGAAAATGAAATAAATACAACCATGTGTTTAAAAAATGATAAATGCTGCAGTCCCCACAGCTGCTGCCTGTCCTCAGGCTGTCAGAGTATCCCACAGCCAGGGCCTGGATACGTGGAGTGAGCGGAGAGGGGCTGAGGGATGTGCTGGAGGTGAGGCTGAGGGGGCTGCAGGGGGGGCCCAGGCTCCCCTATGGCTTTTGAAGGGGTGAGTGGGCTGGGGAGCAGCCAGTGCCAGGGCTGGCAACGTGGGTCTCTTCTGGCACCAGCTCCTCCATGGCAGCCAATGCTGATGCTGGAAGGGAGGGCAGGGAATTGCCCATCCCACGGGGAGCAGGGAAGAGGATGAGTGCCTGCTCCTGCCTGTCCCAGGAGAGGATGAGTGCCTGCTCCTGCCAGTGTTGGGAGGGCAGGGTGGGTGGCAGGGAGTCCTGGCGCTGGCAGCAGCGGGGGACAATTTGGGAGGGCAGGGAAACGCCAGAGTGAGCAGTGTACAGGCGTGAGCCATGTATGGGGGTGCAGGATGGGAAGGAAAGATGTGTCTGGGTAGCCCCAAGCTGGCCCTTTGGGGCTGTCTCCAGACAACCTGGAGCTGGGAGGCTCCAGGATGATCTCTGGAGTCCAGCTTAGTGCAGAGAGCCACAGGGAAGGCACGGCCACAGGGCACGTGTGTGCAGCTCCCTACACAGCGAGCCTGGGCAAGCAGCATCCCAGAGGAGAGAATGGATGCGCAGGGATGGAAGGGGACAGGCAGGGGATGGCTCGTGTCACTCCATCAAGCCAGGCAGGGACAGGCAGGAGAGCTTGGGACAGCCCGTCCCCAGCCCCCAGGACAGGGTTGCTGCCCTCTGCCCTTCCCTGGCTGTCACACTCCTGCTGTAGGTCCCAGACCAACAGAGCCCCGGCTTGGGGCTCCCACAGCCGGCGCTGGCCCCGAAGGACGCCGAGTCCCCAGTTCCTGGGCGGAGGGTCCGAGCGAGCTCCCCACGCTGCTGTCCTGCCCCCACACACCCCCCCACACTCTGACCCCCGGGGGCAGACCCCTGCCCTGCTGCCTCACCTGCAGCCCCCACGCTCCGCCGTCACTTCAGCAGGGATATGTCGTCGGCGAAGTCGTCGTGGTCCCGGCGCAGGCAGCGGAAGCAGCGCCACTGGAACACCATGAGGCAGAGGGGCAGCATGAAGAGGGCGCAGATGGCGGCCATGACGTAGGCGATGGTCATCAGCGTGGACTCGTCCGTCTGCGGGATGTTGTAGCCGCAGTCCTCCATGTTGGAGTGGGCATACGGCCCATCCACTGCGGCCGTCCGGAACTCGTCGTGCACTGTTTGGGAGGGAAGGCAGGGCTCTGGCCATCGCCCACCCACGTCCCCTCCACCCCTCCCTCCCTCCCTCTAATCCCAGCGCCCACCGTGGCAGGCGCTGACAGCGAAGCCGATGCGCTTGCGGGCACGGTCGAAGACCACGTAGAAGCCCTCCATGATCACAGCACCCATGACGGTGCCAGTGGAGGACTGGGAGATGGCAAACTTGTAGCAGTCGTCCTGAGAGGTGGCCACGTCCTCCACTGGGCGCAGGTATTGCTGCAGGGAGAGAGGTGCTGTCAGGAAAAGGGGCAGGGGAGGCAGCTCTGCCCACCCAGCGTGGTCCTGCCAGTGCCGCCTGTGCCAGCTGGGCCAACGCTCACCTGGGGCAGGATGGTGATCCGGAAGGACTGGTTGGTGGCCTCCCCCATCAGGTAGAGGGATAGGACTGGGAAGATGTGCCAGGGGGTGGTGCCGACCTGCCAGCAAACCAGCTGCTCCCCCAGCCAGAAGCCGTCCGGGAACTTCTCCGTCTGCCAAAGGGAAAGGGGAGGTGAGCTGAGAAACCCATGACAGCTGGGCAGGCAGCAGAGATGCCAGGCTGGTGAGAGGCAGCTGTGCTGCCCACAGCCCTGGGGATGTGCCTGTGGGGAAGTGAAGGGCTTCACTGACCGAAGATGCTGTTTTGATGGATTTCACCGCAGCCTCAAACACCTTCTTTGGTAGCCTGAGGTTGGTGGTCCCACTGTCCACGATGCTCTTGTCGTAGTTGTACTGGGGGCAGAAGAGGAGGAGTGACAGCTGAAAGACCCCTGCCCCACTCTCCTCCCAACCCCTCCAACCAACAGCAGGTGCCTCCCACCAGCCCCTGGGGCAGGTACCCCAGTGCCCTCTCACCTCTTTGCAGTCCATGTTCAGGTCCTGCCCGTTGACCTCCAGCTTGACAATGATGACCTCGTAGTACCACTCCTTGCGGATTGGGGTGTACCAGATGTCCCCCACGTACAGTGAGCGGTCAATGCCACCGATGATCTGCGGTGGAGACACGAAGTGCTGCCACCACACACTGCCAGAGCCCCACGGGAGCCCCAGCAGCCTCCTCCTGCCTGCAGAGCCCTCACCATGCTGCCTCCCACCGAGGCCACAGCCTCTGTCTCGTTGGGTGAGAAGCCCGTCCCGCAGAGCTGCAGGGAGAAGATGTTGGGCACCCGTGTCTGCTTCACCAGGGAGTCAAAGAAAGGCTCCAGGCTGTCGTCAGGCTGGTGGGAGGAGAAAGCAAAGGCAGGACAGGGATGTGTCATTGCTATCCCTTCTCCAGCGGCTCTCCATGCCCAGGGGAGTATCCCTCAGTGGGACTACTGTGCCCCAGGGGACAGACAGAGCCAAGGCAAGAGGCAATTGGTGCCCACATCTGCTGGCAAGGCCAGGCTGCTGCCAGCCAGGACTCACCCGGGCAATCTCAGCATATGCCAGCCCCAGGATCCCTTCCCAGTTGGAGCCATTGATGAAGAATTTGTCTGACTCTGTGATGGCAGCGATGTTGGCTCTGACAGTGATGTTGGGGCCGTGGGGGATGGTGACCAGGTCAGTGCCCAGCTCCCCTTCCCACTTGCCCTGGGTGTAGGGCACATACACCCCCTTCCGCAGGTCTCGGTAGGTGCTGGACCTGCAAAGGCATCAAAGGGACAAGTAAGACTGGAAGGAGTCAAGTGGATCCAGCCATTCCAGAGGCCAGTTGGTACTTGGCAGGGTCTGGCCAGACACCCAGTAAGAAGGGGCGTGTGCCACTGTGGGGTTTGGGCTGTGTCAGGGGCACATGGAGCACTGGCTCTGCTCTGTGTCCCCCCAGCACACTCACAGCTGCCGCTGGTAGTATCTCCGGAGGAAGGGGTGTGGTGCAGCTCCCACAGCAAAGTTACTGCTCCCTGTATCCACCAGGATATTGAGCTGGAGGAGGAAGAGAGACAGAGGCTCATGAGTGCAGTGGGACCCTCTTTTGCTGTGCCCAGAAAGGAGAGAAGGTGGTGGAACAGGAGGTAGTGACATCAGTGTTAAACAACAAGCAAATACTGTCTGGCACCGTGCAAAGGGCATGAGCTCCTCGCTCAGCATGGCCTGGCCTCAGCCCCTCAATCCACAGGGCAGCACCTGGCAGGTGTGACGGGGCCAGAGAGCAGCAGCAGGATGGGGTGCATGGGCTCCCCTTGCCAGGAAACCTGATTTGCTGGCAGAGCTGGTGGGGAGGATTGATGGTCTGCAGCCCCCATGGATTGCTGTGCCCGCTAATCACCACCCGTATGCCGAGCCCTGCTCCCAGTCCATTCCTGCCTGTGTAGGATTACCAGGCCTGGCAAACATCCCACTGGCAGGGCCGGGAGCTGGCCAGCTGGATCCTGCCCCCAGCTGACCCCTGCCTGTGGTCCCTGTGGGGAGTGGAGTGGGATTGCTGGAGTGGAATTGCCAGGGCAGGACTGTTGGAGCGGGATTGCTGGGGCAGGAGCTGGGCTCGGGGTGAGCCCTGACCCTGGCCCTAGGGGTGCTTCACAGCATCATCCCATCCAGCACTGCCAGGGCTTCGGCCCTTAATCTGTGGAGTCAGAGGAGAGAGGAAGGATTAGCTTGTGTTTATGGCAGGAGCGCTGTGCTGCAGCTGCTGAGTGATCCCTGTGGCCCCCTGACAGTGGCTGGCATGTCCTGGGTGCCCTGTGCCCCAGCCCTGTTGGCCTGCAGTGGGGGACAAGCCTCTCCTGGCTGGCTTCCTGCCATGGGGAATGTTTCAGGCCGTGGGTAAAGACCAGAGCAGCATGTTTTCCAATCCAATATCCACCCTGTGCAAGTGCCAGCTCAGCCCCCGCTGTCTTCCCCTGGCAATCAGCACCTGCACCCGCACCATTCCCAGGGCTGCTCGCAGTTCTGAGTGGGTCATTAGGCACCACCTGCTCCACTCAGCTCATCTCCAACCCCCAGGGCACCCAGAGGAGGCAGGTTTCCCTGGAGAAAAACCTGCTGAGCTCTCACTACAGGGAGAGAAGGAAGCAGGGAGGGCTTTTGCCCTTGCAGGCTCCATCCTGCTGACAGGGTCGCACACAGGACCCATATGAAAAGGACCTGGATCCCTGAGACTCAGCCCAGCCACCCATTCAGGCCAGGACACAGCACATGAACCAGCGAGGCCAGGACATGTGTGACAGGGATGCTGTCTGAAACCTGTCCCTGGAAGTGACAGCCCCTCTGGGCACCTCAGCAGCAGCCCTGGCTCTGTGCCACACACGTCCTAGTGCTGCGTGCTGCTCCTGGGGACCAAGCCTGTGCCATCTGTCCCAAAACACTGGCTCCTCATGCTTGTCTCACCCCTCTTCCCTGTGTTTATGAATCAGCCAGTCCTGGGGAGCCAGGGAAACCAACATGCTCGGGCACATGGAGCGTGTGAGCAATCGGCTGCTGACGGTGACTTGGCAGTGCAGCACAGCTCAGAACCAAAATTAAAGCACAAGGGGATACAGAAACTTCCTCGTCAGCAGCGGGAAGGTGAAAGAAAAGCTGAGGAGATGGATCATCATCTCCCTGCTCTATGTGTCCCTTTGGGAAGGCTGCAAGCACCCCCCGGCCAAATATGCCCCTGATTTCCTGCAAAGGCACAGGCAAACTCTTTCATATGAATCTTTCATTCCATTGCAATGCCTGGAGGGATTTTGCTCCAGCACACACACGCACGCACAGGCACCACGTTCCCATTTGGAAGCAATCCAAGGCTGGAAGATGCTTGCCCAAAAGGGTGACTGGCTCCGGAACGCACAAGTGCCTGGGAACAGGTGGTTAGCACGGAAATTATCTGGCAGCTGTGACACGTGGCAGGCAGGAGATGATGAAATCACATTTAAAACCAGATTTTAGAAATAATCTCCTCCTTTTTTTTCCCCCCTAAACACACCCTGCCAGAGCAGAGAATAAATCCCAGGCACACAGGGACAACATGATGCTGCTCCCAGAGACCCGATTTTCGTGGTGGTGACATTCTTCTGTCCATGGCTCACGTCTCACTCACATCCCTCTATCCCACCACACACACACGGCACAGCCAACTTGTGGGGAAAAGCCAGTCTTTATTTCAGAGCCTGTGTGGGGGCTGGGTGTTTTGGCAGCACTCAAAAAAAAGTGGTGGTGGCAGGCACAAGGGAGGAGTGTAGAGCCTTAAGTGCTGTGCTGGCCCATGAGAGTCCCTGAGCCAGACTTGCTGCTGACAGCAGTGGGGATCAGTACGGGCACAAAAGGATTTGGCAGCAGAAACCTCCAGAGTCTCACCCACAAAAAAGGGGAGGAGCTGCTCAGCCTGTGCTGTGTGACCAGCACCTGGCCCTCAGAACCCATCCTGTCCCCAGCACGCAGGCACACGGTGCCACAACGTGAGCTGGGCAGAGCAGCTCCAGGACGTGAGGGATGCTGACAAAGAGATGGAGAAAGAGCACAGCTCCCTTTTCAGCCAGGCCATCCCATTTTCCTGCCCCGGGAAAACCAAACTCTGGAGGATTTCTGGAGCATTTCTCCAGGTCGGGAGCAGCACACGAACCCAGGCAGGAGCTGTGCCAGGGGCTGTGCTGGGAGGAACGTGCCAAGCACGGCTTGGCTGTGGGCTTCTTCGTGCCTGTCTGTGCCCGCTCCAGGCGGGCACAGGGCTGTGCAGCCACATCCCACACCCTCGGTGCCCACACACGGCGACAGCTCCTGAGTGGCAACAAGCTTTGGCTCGGGAGAGGGGATGGATGGAATGATGCATGGAGGGAGGGATGGAGGCAGGGGGGAAGAGATGGATGGATGGAGGGATGCAGCCTGGGTGGCCTCGGACGGAAAGGCACACGCAGCACCCGCTGCCCGTTCCCGGAGCACCCAAGCATCTGGGGAGTGCCGGGGTCACCTTCGGCGGGCGCCTGCGGCCAGCCTTCATAAAAAACCAACAGGAAAACCAACACCCGAGCGATGAGGAGCGATGAGAAGCTCGGTCTGTGGAGCGAGAGCCACGCAGCCATGGTGGCCCTGCAGAGACTCGGCTCTGCGCCCGCGGAGCGGGACCCGCCACCCCCGGGGGTGCGCGGAACGCAGGAGGCGCGGGGGACGCGAGAGATGCGGGGGATCCATCACCTCCCACCTCACCTTCTGCGGGGGGCTGCCCACCGTCATCTCCACGTAGTACCCCTGCCCGGATTTGCCCCGCAGGTTGTCGATCATCTCCACGAAGCTGCCGGCGCGCTCGGGCTCGGCGTCCAGCGGCGCCCGGCGCTGCCGGGGTCCCGACGGTGGGGCCGCTCCGCCC
>VXAU01000827.1:732829-777725 GCA_013399695.1 Formicarius rufipectus | reverse complement strand
CCGAGCGTTTGTGGCGTGTGCGCTGTGGTGACATGGGTGAAAAGGGCTTTTGTTTGTTTATTTGTTTTTGTTTTATGCCTTATATACTCCAAGCTGTTTCTCCTCCTCGCCAGCCACGCCTCTGCTGTAGCTCCAGGCTGGCGCGGCGCGGGCAGTGCTAACAGTTAATTCTGCTTTGCAAAGAACCGGGTAACGCTGTTTTTTGGGTTGGGAGGGATCAGCTTATTTGGTTTCACGCCTCTGCCATGGCTATGGACAGCCTCCACTAGCCCAGGTTGCTCCAAGCCCCCTCCAACTTGGCCCTTGAGCACTTCCAGAGTTGGGGCAGTCACAGCTTCTCTGGGCAGCCTGTGCCCAGGACTCACCACTCTCAGAGAGAAGAATTCCCTCCTGATATCTCATTTAAATCCCTGCTCTTTTTAAAGGCTGCAATAAAATTTCCCCGGGTGCACTTTCCAAGAGGGGAGTGATCACATAATTCATGCCACAGCACTAATTCCAGGGATGGGAAATGGGGCTGAGTTAGTGCTGCGAGAGGAAAACACGAACAGAAGGCCCTGAGTGAGTTGCCCACATCCAAATGCTCTAATTGAGGACGTTTGGGAGGGGGAGTGGTGTGAGCCCTGTGATGCTGTTTTGGTTTGGCGTGTCCTGAGGATATCTTTGCCTGGAAACTGCCAGGATTAGTTGCTACTTCTGAGACTTGCTTTACATAAGAGTTATAAATACGGAGTGGGCTGAGGACAGAGGGAGGTGAAGAGGGCAGCGATGGCTCAGTCACTCAGATCCTACTCTGGGTGGTCATCACTGGGGTGTTAATGCTGCTGAGACACCTTGCAGGTACCACAACCCCCTGGTCTCATGAGGAAAGCAAAGGAATATTTTATGCACTGGGAATTTGGGGGGTTTTAGGCTGAAAGGTTTGACCTTGAGATTCTACTGTGTGTTTGAGCAGCAGGTTGTGGTCCCCCCTGTGCTCGTGCTGGCACTGGCATCTAGCCTGATCCCCTACACAGTGGTGGGAGGCTCCTGCTGGCCAAATGTGGCCATACAGAGCCACAGATGGGGACGTTGAGGGAAGGTGATTGAGTCCAACTGCTTAAACCTGTGCTGGATGGGCTATAAGGGCTCAGAAATGGTGTGATGTGTGAATTAAATAGTGAAGTAATGGGCTACAGGTGGGACATGTTGAATTAGGATTCTTTTGCAGTTTCTGTAGTGCCCTCTAAGAAGGTGGGAGAGGTTAAGGTGAGCAGAGAGAGTCTGCTTTGTCCCTGGTCAGTGCTGATTCTAGGACATCTCTAAAGCTGTACCCTGGAAATGCTGCTTGCATTCTCTTTCTTTGCTTTCTTATTTCAGCTTGTTTTTTCGCCTGGTTAAAAAGTGCCTGAAGCAAGTGTTCATCTCTGTGGAAACTTGAAGGATCTAATTGTAACTTTGTGCTGCTTCAGCTCTGCTCCTTGCTTCCATAGCCCCTGGAAGTGTGTGGAAGCTCTTTGATTTGTTTTGCTGTGTGTGCTGCAGTGGAAGGGCTCTGTCAGGTGCTGGGGGACAAGGAACCTTTATTTGTGAGGACAGGTGTGACTTTGTGTTGCTTCTCTCCTGGCCCCAGGTGTGGGAGCCATGGCGGGACCCATACGCATCGGGAACCAGCTCATTCTGGAAGAAGATTACAACGATTCCTACGTTCCTGATGAGCAAGGTGAGTGCTGCCCGTCCTCCCTCGGGGCTGGGTGAAGGGATTCAGGCACACAGGTCACTTCTAGGTGTGTTCAGAAAATGGGAAATGGGTGGGGAGGGTAAAACATGTGGAATTTTGCAGAAGGCAGAGCTGAAAACAGAGCTTTTTGCTTGCAGAGGTAAATGCCACCTGGCTCTCTTCTTTCCCAGCCTGGCAGGATGGGCTGCATGGGCACACAGCACTGTGCTGGTGGCTTTGAGCAGCTTTGTTTTAGGATCAGGATTTCTCGGTGTGCCCCCTGCTTTAGCTGGGGGGTGGCTCTTCTGTGTAGGGCCTGGTGTAGGCTGTCTTCACAGATTCCTCTCGTGTTTTCCTAGAAATCTGGAATTTTGCACCAACAATCGGGATTGACCCTGAGAAGGAGTCAGAGCTGCTGTGGCTGGCCAGGGAGTGCCTGGTGGCCCCGTTACCCGCTGACTGGAAGCCTTGGTGAGAGTCTGGTTGCAGCTGTCCTGGGTGGTTCCTCGTGACAGGACAAAGGGAATGGCTTCAAACTGGCAGAGAGGAGGTTTAGATTGGATATCAGGAAGAAATTTTTCCCTGTGAAGGTGGTGAGGCCCTGGTGCCTAGAGAAGCTGTGGCTGTCCCATCCTGGAAGTGTTCAAGGTCAGGTGGGATGGAGCTTCCAGTGGATGAGGGAGCTCGGGGATTTTTGAGGTGGCAGAAGAAGGGGAAAAACTGTTTGGGAAGCTTGATTGGGTCATGAACATCCTGGGAAAGCTGCTTCCAGACACTGGTATGGTTTTGGCCTCTTGGAGGCTTCATGCTCATCTTTCCCAAGCTCCAGATGGCCACACCCTCCAGTAAGGATGTTTTGGCCAGTGTAGCTGTGTTTTTATGTGCTCTTTCATCTTCTCATGCTGTTTTTTTTTTTTTCCATTGCAGCCAGGACACCACTGGTGATGTCTATTACTTCAACTTTAGAAGTGGCCAGTCCACGTGGGAGCACCCCTGTGATGAGTACTACAGGCAGCTGGTGACCAAGGAGCGGGAGAAACTGCTGGCACAGGGTGGTCTGAGGAAGGAGAAGAAGGACAAGAAAGAAAAGAAGCAGAAGAAAGAAAAGAAAGATAAGAAGAAGAAAGACAAGAAGGAGAAGCAGACACTGAAGCAATCCCTTGTGAGTACTCTGCTTGCTGTGCTTCTGGGGAGGGCTGGGCAGAGGGAGGAACAAGGGGCTTTGAGGACATAAAATGCCTTCTGAACTCAAACCCAGGTGGATGGGCAGTAAGTCAAGTGGGGCTGGCAATACTGAGTACAAAATCACCTTTAATTTGGCCTATAAGAGTTTGTAAGCACACTGTGAAGTTGGTCTTTTCCCTGGAGATCCCACAGTTTGAATTGAGGGGAAATGGCTTATTCAGCTATTTTTAGCTTAGTTGACTCCCGGGGTGAGTTGGTTAAGGTGATGTGAGAAACCACAAGTTGTAGTCAGATCTTTATCCATGGCCAGCATCTTGAGAAATGGACTCTATTTCCTCTTGATGAAAAATGGGAAAAAATTTGAATTGCCTTTTCCAGACAAGAGAAGGAGTGTTCTCAGTGGTTCCTGGCCCATGGCTATGTGAGTCTGAGCACAGTCTAACCCTTGGGTGTCTGCACCTGTGGTCTTAGGGCACTGAGATGACTTACAGGTGTGATGGTACCTATCTATAATTGGAACTTTCTCCTTTCCTCTGGGACTAACTGAACTATTTTGATCAGTTTTGCCCAAACTTTTCCTTCTGTTGCCTATTGTAGGTCCTGCCTTATCTGGGAAGACCATTCCATGTTGTTTTGTATTTGTCCATAAGTGATGACCTCAGTTTAATAAGAACTTACCAAATCTCTTGTTCTGAAGACAAAAGTGAACTGAAAGGTCACTGTGTGTAACATTAATGGATTGCTTTGCTCTGCTGTGCCCACTGAGGTCCACTGAGTCTCCAGTTCAGGTTTCTCATTACCAGTGTGATAGTGCTCAGGTAGCTGATAAGAACTATAAATAACAGATAAACTGTAAATTATCCCTAAAGTTTTAATTAGCCTGATGGAAGCACATTTATCTCTGCTGAAGGACAGGAACATCCTCTGTTCTGTGTGTGTGGTTAATGGCCATCTGTAGAAAATAATTAGTTTAAGCCCAGAATGTGATTTATTCTGCTACTACTGCTGTGGGGATGACTTGGTGAAAGAAGGATCAGTGCATATTCATTTCCCTCTCCCCATCCATCAGTGAATTAACTCTGATTTCAGTCTGGAATCCTGTGTAGGCACAGAGTACAGGGACTGTGGTTTCTGAAAACACACGTGCCCTACTGAAGCACCATCCCTTGCCTGTGCTGCTGTGCCACAGGAAAAACCCTGGAGCTCCTCAAGGAAAACCCTGACATGTGTGTGCTTCTAGTTTAACCTGTGTAGGGTGAGACTGCTGGGGTGGAGAATTCCACGCAGTCCAACAGGGTGGTGGTAACATCTGGGTGAGGATAACCTGGGGTGTGAGCATGCATTGCTCAGAGGTGAGGATGTGGGATGGCTCCCAGGGATGCTGGGCTCTGAAAGGGAGGAGCATTCTGCACCCATTCAGATGGATTTTTGGAAGGCAGAATATACATGTAAACCAAAGTGTACTTTCTTACCTGTCCCTCTTGCTGGCTGTGGGGTCTCCAAGCAGGTTTTGAGGGGTGCTGGGGTTAGTTCAGCAGCCTGTGTTTGCAGAGGGGAGCACCTCCTCCCCTTCCAAAGGAAGCTGCACAACTGTGCTCTCCTGTCAGCGCATCCCCTCTCCATCTTCCAGCCCTTGGGCCCCCACCTGGCCCCCCTCCAGCTGCCCCTGGGGACCCTCTCTCCACTGCGTGGCCTCACAGAACCTCAGTCCCTTGTCCCTCGTGGGTCACTGAGCCTGGACAGCGTGGTGGACTTGGACCTCATCACCAAGGAAGGAACTCAGGTGAGGCTCCCTCTTCCCTGGGAACATGCCCTGGGAAGCGCACTGCAAAGCTACACAAGCATGGGGACACTTAGAAGCTTAAATGAGAGTACTTGTGATCTTCTGTCAGCTTTGAAATACTGTTGTCTGCTGAAAATATGTATTTTTTTATTTCTAGGGAGCCCAGTGCTAAATTAGTGGTGAGCTTTCTTCTGCTGTGTAGCAGATTTAAGGAAGGAATCGTTTCAGTTGCTGTGGGGGAAACAATCTATTAAGTTCATTTTAGTAGAACTTTGGTGTGCAAAGAAGCATGATGAACAATACAGATAATACAATCTAATAAACAATATTTTCTCTCATCTATTTGAGAATAAAAAAATTAAAGGAACAGTTTTCCTGGTAAATGTAAAACTTAGTCATGTTGAATGAGTATTTATAGAAAGTGACCTTTGTGTCAATAAAACAAACCTGTTAAGTGGTGAGAAATTGATCTTTTAAGGGAAAGCAAAGCAAAATATGTGCAAAACATGCAAATAGTCACCTTCACAAATAACCATGTTAAGGTGTAGGAAATTGATCTTTAAAGAAAAACAAAGCAATATATCTAAAAAACATACAACTCAACACTTTCATCGAAGATTTTCTGGCTGAGTAAGGTCTTATCACTAGTGATTTCAAATATTTTATTATGGTCTTGCCTGAATCAGCGTTTGGAGGCACAGGCAGGTTTGCAGATGTGCCTCTACAGGACAGCAGCCCCTTTGGCCTCATTAAGAATATCTCCTCTCCCAGCTGGATGTGGCTGTGGCAGCACAAGCATAGCAGTGAAATCCTGAGCTCCTTCCCAGAATCCAGCAGCTGCCCAGTGTCTCAGTGGGTCTCTGTCTTCCCATTTCCCATCCTCTGTCCCCTCACTCCCCTTTCCTCTGGCCTTCGCAGCTTGCAGAGCTCTGTAAACCCACCAGGCACACCAAGAACCTGCTGGGTTTGATCTGTGATGAGAAGATTTCCTTGAACCCAGCATCTCTGGATAAATGGAGGAATGAAGAGGAAGAAAGTGAAAATGAGGTAGTTTGTGTGCCTTGGCTCTCAATGTGTGTCAGTAACCAGAGTGCATGAAGCTTCATCATGCTCCCCTGGTAATGACTGGTTGACTGTCTGTTCCATTTGCTTCTGGGCTTTAATTTGTGCTGCATTTCCTCTCTGCTGATTGGTCCCCAAAAAGCCTCTAACCCTGTTCCCACACTGTAATCCCTATAAAATCAGCATCTGCCAGGGTGTAATTCCAAAATGAACTGGTGTATGGCCATGGCTCTGCTGCCTTATTTCAATGCTGGGGAGCCCTCAGTTCCTCCTGGGGGATGGCAGATGTCAGAACTCAATTTTTGTTGTCTTTTCTTTTTATGCCTTTAGAGTTTGCATGGGTCATCAGGACTGTTAAAAAATGTGTACTTGGATGCTGATGCCCTGGGAGGCAGCTTTGAATTTGAGGTAAGACCAGGGGTGATGGGATGGGCAGGTGAAACTGCCCAGGTGGGAGAGGAGCTGAGGGGTGAGAGTGCAGGACTGGTGTCAAAGGGACGAGTTTCCTGTGTCTCGTGGGAGTGAGAACAACCTGGAGCAGGCTGATGGAGAGGAAGACCCAGCAGCAGGGCTTGGAGGGACTGGATGGGAAGCCAGACAGGGGACAGTGGGGTGGGTGCTGAAGGCAAGTTCATGTTTGGAGGAGGATGGTTGTGGTTTGGTAGCTGGGACTTGAGGGACACATCTTTGCACAGGGTGGAGCTTTGTGTCACTCCAAAGCAGGGAAAGCTAAAGCCACGTAGAAGAACCAGGCAAGGTGGAAATCTGCTCTTCCATGGAGCAGCAGGAAAAGGGTCCCAGGTCAGAGGTGCCACTGTGCTTGCTGTGGGAGGAAGGCTGGGTGAAGGAGAGGCACACTTTGCTTCCACGTGTTTTTTGTTTTCAATGAGTGTGGAAGGAAGGCTCATTTTCTGCTGATGGGGAAAGGAGAAGGGAATGTCCTCTGGGAATGCTGTTGCACTGTCAGTCAGTCCTGCAAGGATCTCAATGTGGGCTGCACGTGGCCACTTTTTTGTCTGAACACAAACCCTGTTCTCTTTCTTCTGGGACTGCAGATAGATCCCATGGCTGAGACACTGAGCATTCAGTGCACCCAAGGCCTTTCCCTGTGCTCTGCCTGGGCTTCCTTAGCCGGGATCAGCCTTAAGATGACAAGGGCACAATGGGAAGTGCGTTGTAAGCAGCTCTGGTGATTTGGCCCGACTGTTTGTGCTGACATTAATCCTTTCTCACCGCTTTGAAAATCCTGTTCCAGTATCTGAAAGGCAAATTAATTTCTTTTAAAGTGTTTTAGAGTATTTGCCTTATCCCTTTCACAGCACACGAAAATTAAACTGTAAAGTACTTTGCTGGAGAACCCATTCAAGGTGCTGGGCAGGATCTGTGAAGGCTTATGCTAAAGTGGATGTGACAAAGAGAGCCCTGACTCTCTCATCTCCAGACAACAAGCAGCCTGTGGGGGCCCAATTCCTCACTGAAATGTTAATGTGTGCAGGAACAAAGAGCTGTCTTGGCATTTCAGTGCCCTGGGGATGGGGCTGCAGGAATCCATTATGGAATGGCAATTGCTGCCTGACAGCCAGGCTGTTAACCCAGATGGGTGATATCCTAGTCCTGGTAAGATAGCAGTGCCCCACTGGAAAACAGAATTCTTTTGTAGGTCCATGAGATGGCAGTAGAAAAGCGTTCCTAGGAGCCAGCCTTAGCCTGCTCCTGAGCCATTCTCCAGCTTCCTGGCAAAACACGGGAAAGGGTTTGTGTAGCAAGTCCTACAGGGGGAAATCTAAGCAAAAATGGATGAAGTAATGAAAAAACTGGTTTCATGTAGCCTGTGGTCAGCGTTGAATGTCTGTATTCAAAGGAAATAGGTGGGTTTAGTGACTTGTAGACAGAAGGTTGGGCAGAGAAGTGGGAAACCCTTCAGTGGGCATTTCTGGAGCAAGGAGGGGGTTAACTGAGAACAAGGCATTGAAAATGAAACCCAGGTCAGATGCTGGAGAACTTGAGGGGTGAAGTGTGTTGCTGTAGTTTAAATGTACCCTTGGAAAGAGGTTCTCTCTCAGAGCTCAGTGTGCTCAGCTGCCTGTGGATTTAGTTCTCACCTAAACCTGCTTTCCTGCCTTCTGGCATCCCGAGTCCTCACTGCAGGCATGTGAGACTCTTCCCTAAGATACAGAAGAGCTCAGGGATATACTGGAAGGGAGAAGAGGAGAAATAGGTCTGGCAGCACCACTGGGTTGCCTGTGAGAGTCCCATGGCAGAAGAAACGATCCCCTGTGGCAGTGTTGGCACCTCGGGATCAGTCTCTGGGTAAATGGTGGGAATGAAGGGAGTCCTTTGTGTTGGAAAACTACCATTCCTGGCTGGAAGGTGAAAGGAAACTGCCTCTGTGCATAAACATTGAGCAGGACAGCTGGTGTGTTCCCGCAGGGGTGTAGTGCAGGAAGCAGTGCTGCTGCTTCCCAGGAAACACATCCCTAGGGATACCAGCAAGGGGCTGGCTGGTGAGGGGGGAGGAATGGCTGCTTTGTGGGTAGCTTTGCTGTCCCCTGTGCTGGGGGGGGAGCATGGCTGCAGTGAGACACAGCTCGAGCTGGGAAGAGTCTGTCACAGTGGGTGCCTCTCCCAGCTTGGAAAGGTGGTGTGGAGGACTTCTGCAAGTGGCTGTGTCACCCCTCCACTAGGAGAACAGCAAGGCAGAGCAGGAGAACCACAGCAGCCCGTTGGCTGATGGTGCTGATCCCCCTGGAGCTGACCCCCAGCACCCTGGGAGTCCCACGGAGGATGCTGGCAGCCTGGGAGAGGTGATGGTGGCTCTGGCATTGCCATCCTGCTTGCACAGTGTCACTGGGGCTTTGCATGCAGTGGGCAGCTTCTAGTGTGTGTTGTGGTTGCATCTGGTAGCTGCTTGGCTTGTTTCTTTGGCTGGTTAAAGTGTTTATGTGCATGGAGGGAGGTGTGAACTTAAAATCCATGGGCAAATGCTGCCCAGATGAGGTCTGATGTTCCTAACCCCCTCTCTGTGCCTGAGAACAGCCTGGAATCAGGGAGCAGGAAAGGAGCACATCACCCTTCAAAGTTACTCTCTATGCACTATGAGGTTTGTTCCTCTTTTTTCTTTCTAAAGGTAGAAAAAAATGTGAAATTTCTTGTACTCTCAAGTTCAACATGTTAAACTGCAGAGGTGGCGGAATCATCCTGCATCCTGAGATGAGTTGGATTGAGTTTTTGTGGCTGCTGTTCATCCTGATTGCCCATCTCTGGATCAGATGCCTTTCCTAACCCTGGTCTCTTTGGTATCAATGTCCTTTTCTCCAGACATATGCCAATCACTAGAAATAATGATTTGATAGGCAGGACTTTCCCATCAGTTAGTATCTTTCAATGCAGGTAAAACATGTTACATCTTGTGAAAAGATCAGCTGAAGCCAATTATGACCCAACTGACTCGTCCCAGCTCTGAAATCCAGAGTCTGTGTTGTTGCAGGAGGAAAACCTTCCCCCTCTTCTGCCACCTGTGTCTCTGACTGGCACAGTTCTCTCTTCTGGAGAGTTGCATTTGTGATCATCAAGGCATAACATTAACAAAAGTTTTTGTCGACTGTTGCCCTTACATAGGACTCTGCCAGCTAAAGAAATTGTTCTGGGATATTATAGGAATGGAGGTGAACTTGCCTGGAGAGAAACTCTGTTGTGTGCACAGTGTTTCTGGTACACTTGTATGTTCTGTTGGTGGTGCATGTGCACCTTGAAGGGAAGTGCACTGTTTTCAAGCATCAAAATCCCTCTTGGTCCCATTTGGGATATCCTGGACACTGTCAGGTCTCCTGGTGGGATGTTCTCTGGAAAACTCTAAAGCAAGTCTGTCCCAAAGGAGCATAATTTTCCAGCCACCTTAACCCCCAGATAAATGAAAGCACCACGAGAGCTTCTTTACTGGAGCAGCCCTAAAATGCCCCCTGCACACCTTTCACTGGCTTCAGGTGTCACCAAGGTCTTCCCAGAGCCTCGTGTGGCTGGTTAGTGACTCTGGGAACCTCTGCTAACCAGACACCACGCTGGACAAGGGCCATAAGCTGTCACTCAGTGCCAGGGAATTGCAGGTGAGCCTGGGAGCTGCAGGTTTTTTGGGAAGTGCCCAGTGATTAGATTTCCTTCCCCTCTGCAGCCTGATGGATGGCTCTCTGGGCCACGAGAAGGTCTCGCAGACAAACGCCGTGCCAGGGAACGTGCTGGAGCTCTGGGTCTGGAGCTGCCAGCGTTGCAGTGGCGCTCTGATAAAAATACCCCGTTAAAATATGCGCTCAGTGTACGGCACAGGCTGTACGCAGGATGCAGGGAGTGTTTGACAAGGCACCGCAGCATTAATAAAACAGTGAGAAAGTGGGACGTGCGAGCAGGTCTGTTTGCATACTGATGAGGGAACCTTCTCCTGCTCCCTCCTGGCTATTCTGCTCTCCACAGTGGGTGTTGTGGCCTCTCTGCTGTTGGGAGAGGCAGATGAACCTTTGGGTGATGAAGCTTTAATTTGGGGTTGTTTTTTCTTTACCCCAGGCCAGTGGGTTCTGCCGTCTCTCAGGCTCCTGTGTTAGTCACAGGCTTGTTCTGAGCAGGAAAGGGGTGGTGTCAACCAGTGCCCACCCTCAAGTCTGTCCTGATGGAAGGGTGGGCTGATGATCCTGCCTACTGTTCTCTGCTTAAAACGTGAGGCAGAAATGAAGTGTCCAGTCATGGTCTTTTACAGTTCCAATCTCTTACTAAACAGATCCAATGTGGAAGCAAAAACAGGTCTGGTGTGGAGCACATTGGGTGCTCTTGAGGCTGGTGGCCTTGCACAGCCACTGCCCACTCTTACCAAGTGAGATCCTGCAAATAAAAAAGCAACAGATAAAAAAGACCAGTCAGAGCCCAGGAAATGAATGAGATTTCTCTCAGTGGAGTCCCTTGCCTTGGAATGGGACTGTGTGAAAAGAAGTCAAATAGGTCTCAAAGTCACCCGAAGCTTTGTGGTGTTGCTGCTTGCTGTAGGAGAGCCTGTGCTATTCCTGACCCCTACAACCCCCAGAAAGAATGTTGTGGCTATAATTGTGTTTGACTTGCTGCCTAGAAGGAGTCTTTGAAATCAAGACATGCTGAAGAAGTGCAGGAGTCTTCCTTGGATTCTGATGCTGCGTGCCCTCCATCTCCAGCTCAGATCCTTCCCGGAGATGCTGACAGCAGCCTGTCTGGCCAGGACAAGGAGGACTCTGCTGGGGAACTTGCTGGGAATGAAGTACTGGACAAAGATGATGTTGAGGTGGAAGGTGATGTCCCTGCAGCTGAGGAGCTGCCCCAGTCTGTGGGGGAAAGGAGCACAGCAGGGATGGATGTGCCCAGTGGTCCTGGGCAGCCTGGAGCTGCATCTCTGGCTGCGGAAGGTGCTGAGACAGATCAGATGGGAAGCCTGGCTGCCACTGCTGACACTGTGTCCTGTGGAGAAAGAATAGTGGATGATGAAGTGAGGGAAGAAGCAGCAGCTGATCTGAAACCAGAGAGCAGGCTGGATGATGGTGAAGTAAGAGACCTGCCTGCATGGTTTGGGGTTGGTGTTGGCTCTTGCTGTCATCTCATCAGGCTCTGACTCAGGAAAGCTCTTGCAGCACTGTCTTGTTTTCTGTGAAGCCAGTGCAAGTGCTTCCCTGGTCAGCAGAGTGTTCCTGGTGGGGCACAAGTGCTCTGAATTTCCAGATTGGTGTTTCAGGATCGAGCTAGGCAGTCGTTCTCTCCTGCACACACCAAATGCTGTCCAAAGCCACCGACAGGCAAAACCCTCAACTGTGAGCCGTGTTTTGAGTCTTGGAGCAGAAACAGTCTCAGCTTCCCGTGCTGCCGTCTGTCCTGAGCGAGCAGGTTTGCTGGAGGAGCTCACACCGAGCCCAGCTGTCCATGCTGCTTTGTTTCTCTCCTTCTGTTGTTTCTCTCAGCTTACACAGAGCCAGGGCAGGAGTGTGAAGGGAGTGCCAGCCACGAGATCCGCGGCGGATGCGCCGGGAGCTGCGGGGTCGGGAAGGAGGGAGCCTCGAGGCTGGCTCTGGAGCTCTCCTCTGAGCACAGAACCTCCCAGTCTGCCCACTCTGGGAAGGGAACTGGCCACAGCCCACTGCAGGCCTGGGGGGGGTTGGGTTGTGCAGTCTGACACGAGCTGCTGAGTGTCACAATGGGCTGGCCCTGCAGCTGGGCTGCCAGACAGACACACTGTCTGCTCGTGGTCACGTTCCAGAATAGAATATGGGTTAGAATATGGGATCTGGTGAATGTTCTCTTTCCAATCTGGCTGCCTTCCTGCTGATTTTGATGATTTCTCTAGTTTGTTGATGCGTGATGGCTGTAAGAAATGATAAAATACAGAGCTCAGCCTGGAAAACATGCTTTGTCCTGAGGAGCTTAGAGCTGGCAGCTCTTCCATTCCCTTACCTGTGTGCTCCTGAACCTGAGTTGTCCTGCTGAAGTTACCAGGGCCACAGGGTGTTCCTGTTGAACAGTTCCATGTGGCTTCATGATGGTGGGAATGTCAGAGTCCTCATGGCTACATGCATTGCTCAGGCGTGGCAAGAGGGGCTTTTAGGACTGTGGTACTGTTCTGTGTGGTGGGCTGGGAGCTCTGAGAGCCACAGAGATCTTTGTAGATGGAGAAGAAGCAAGTGCCTTTTATCAGGGATATTTGAAGAGCATTTCTCTGCCCTCCCCAGTCCCACCTCCTGCCCTCCTGTGAAAGTGGTGTTTTGTGCTTGTCTTGTGGGTCACACCCTTAGTGTCTGCCCTGTGATGTGCAGTCACCTTGTCTCCCTGATGTTAGAGGGACCACATTTGTGTTCCCAGTGCCAGTTGTCACGTTGGGAATGCCCAGGTGGTAAGACACCCACAGGCTGTAATGTGTATTCTTCTCTCAGCTTTCAAAGGCATCTGAGATCAGTGGGGAGGACTTGCATGTCTCCAACGGGGAGCTGATTCAGCCTGTGGTGAGTCACCAGAAACTCCTTGTCCCTTGGATGTGTGGGGCTTCAGGTTCCTCTGGGATGGTGCCCACCCCTTGCAGTGCCCTTCCAGCTGTGGCACAGGCCAGCAGTGTCACCCTGCAGCGTGCAGATTGGGTCTGTGGGTGAGGTAACATCCCTGCAAAAGTAGGTCAGGTAGAGCTGGGACTGTATTTGGATAATGGCAAAAAGGAAAATAATAAGCAGTGTAAAATTTGTGCTTTGAGGGACTCAGCAGCTTTTGCTAAGGGGGTGTGTGTGTGGCTGGGAGACCTGGCTCTCGAGGGTGCCTGTGGGAGAGCAGGCAGGACAGGAGCCCTGAGGTGGGGGGAGATGCCCATCAGCATCTCTTCATCTCCACAGGAAGCTGCCATTGCCATCTGCCAGTGGGAGCAGAGGCAGCATGGCCAGCAAATGGCTGAGAATATCATTATTTATCGGGGTTGGTACAAGCCTGTGTTGGCAAGTGGCTCTGCCTTGTGCAGTGCTGGCTCACGGGCGTGTGTGTGCACACACCGCCCTGTGCAGCCAAGTGCAAGGACCCCCACAGCCTCTGCCAGGAGGGAGGATTGTCCTGGAGGATGAATAGCTTGTGGCAGCTGACTTTTAAGGGAAAAAATAGGAGGAAATGTGCAGCAGTATCATAAAGGGGAGCAGTAGAGGCTGAGGGAAGGTGTATGCCCTTTGGATGTACCATTTGCCACCCCTGCCTGCTGTGGTTGATTTGGAAGGGTGCACTGGGAGTGTGACAGAGCTCTCTTTGTCCTCTTTGTGTGGCACTGATGTACCTGGACCCCACAGGGAGGGTTTCCTTAGGGAACTGCAGCTGACCTGCTATCAGTGGGGTGGGGATTCCAAGCAGGGTCAGGATTTTGGTCTCAGGACCTCTGACAAACCCTTTGTGTTCTCATCAGACACCGATCCTTTTCTACTTTCTTCTTTAGGAGTTAGGCTTCCAGAGCCTGCTTTCTGAGGAGCTATTGGATGCAGGGGCTCTGTCTCCTGTCTTGGACAACCCCATGCTCAAGGTGAGTTCTGTGTGTGTGATCAGGGATGATCTGTGGACAGACAGGTGAAATACTGGGGTGTGATGCACTGACACTGTGTTGCTGTCAGGGTAAAGGCTTTGCAAAGGTGAACAGGAGCAATGTGTGAAGCATCAGAGGTCAGAGCAGCACTGCCAGTGCATTGTTTTTTCTGCAGGGATGGGGTGCACAGGGCCCCATAAAGAGCCTGAGCCTTGAGTAGGGTGTGGCTTTAGGGGTGCACACATCCAGGCTCCCCTCTGTGCTTTCTCTGCCCCTATATGAGTGTCAATAAATGGGTTTCCTGGGGAATGATGGAAGTAGAGTCTATTTTACTTTCTTCTTTTGTGACTGTATTTGTCCTTTTCTTTCTCTTAAGCAGATAGGAAGGATTTGTGAACAGAACACGATAGAATCAATGTGAGGAAAAGGAGGTTAACTCCCTCTGACAGATTTTGGTAGAGGGAAGCTTACTTTTAAGCATTTGGTCGCCTTGCCTGCTTTTATGTGGAGGGGAAAACAGGCTCATTTCAGCGAGGCTGCAGCACACGGAGTTGCATGTGTGTGCACTCTGTGCTCCTACACTGTGTTAGCCTGGGATGTGGCAACGGCTGGGCAGTTCTGACTGAAGGTTGCTGTGCACCTTGGGTTTATCCTTGTCTTCCCAGCACGTTGCTGAGTTGGCTTCCTCAGCCCCACGTTCCTCTGGAGCATTCCTGCTCCGTCTCAGTGCGGTGTGTTGGCTGGGAGGGCAGGATCCAGCTGGGGTTACTCAGCCTTGTGCTGATTGTGAGTGATCAGCTGCTCTGGAGGAGACCCTGAGTGGCAAACTCCCCACCTGTCCAGCAGAGAAGAGCAATCCGGTTTGTAAGGTTGTGTCTGGAGAATACACCTGTCCTCTTGTGCCTAATAATGAGCATAATCAGATGTGAAGGGAAAACAAAACATATGCCTGCTGTGTTCCCCCTCTCCCTCCCTGCAGCGCAGGCACTGTGCATGCAAATGCCTGTTGGAGCAGCCACGTTGAAGTCTATTACAGCCCTGTTTGGGGAGAGCTGGGTGTGAAATGGTGCTCCCTGCAGAACTGCAGCTGCTCTTTTGTGTCTGTACACAGAGGCTCGGCTGGAATGACTCTGGTTTGCAGGAACGTGCCTACTTCCATGTTAAGGAGCTTGCCTTGCTTTGAATATATTGGCAAAATATTCTGTTGTAAGAAAAGAAAAAATAAAAAGGCACCTCTGTCAGCTCCACGAGCACAGAATTGGAAGGTTTTGGTCAGTATGTTCTGACAGGAGCTGCAGAGGCTCTGTGAGATGTGTCCTGCTAGACCTAGCTGCTCCTTCCCACCTTCACTTACTGAAAGTACAAGATATAGAATCATGGAATATAAAATATCCTGAGTTGAAAGGGACCCATGAGCATCACCAAGCCCCACTCCTTGCCCTGCCCAGGATGCACCAGCAGTCCCACTCTGTCTCTCAGTGTTGTGCAAACACTCCTTGAGCTCTGGCAGACTTGGTGCCATGACCCTGCCCTGGAGGGACCCTTTTCAGTGACCAGACTTGAGGAAAAAGGCAAACCTGTGTCTGAAGTGCTTAATGCTGGCACCCTGCTGCGCCAAAAGGGCTGGTGGTGAGGAGGGGGATGTAGGCACGATCCGAGCTGGTGTGAGATCCTCCTGCTGAGTCCCTCGGGATCTGTGCTGTGCAGGGGGAGGAGATGGCCCATTATCTGTCATTCCTGTAGTTCACACAAGAATGTGTCCTGAGCATGTGAGGTGTCCTCTGGGGATGGCAGCTGGGCAGAACACTGGGCTGCTCGAGGTACTGGGGCTGCTGGGCGTCCTGGAACTACAGGAGGGGCATGGATCCAACAATTCCACAGACAAGGATTGAACTCT
This sequence comes from Formicarius rufipectus, assembly GCA_013399695.1. Taxonomy (NCBI): domain Eukaryota; kingdom Metazoa; phylum Chordata; class Aves; order Passeriformes; family Formicariidae; genus Formicarius; species Formicarius rufipectus. The sequence goes on along the minus strand of VXAU01000827.1, from coordinate 762,058 downwards.
GACCTTATTCCCTGCAGAAAGGTGCTGTCTTCACCTTCCAAATGTGTCCAGAGATTCTTGCAGCCCGTGACTCCTGGGGAGGGACTGCCCTGTTGGGGAGAGGGGGCAGTAGTAGCCCGGAGCCTGGGCTCAGCAGAGGTGCCCTGTGGCTGTTATCCTTGCCCATTTGTCTGGCTCCTTCCCGTTCCCAGGCAGCAGTGACAGAGCCCATTTTGAGTGAGGAAACATTTGCTGAGCTCCTCGGTTCCCAGGAATTGGAGTCATTAGTTACAGTGGGGCAGGAGGGGGGCTGGGGGGCTGTGGAGAGCTCTGCCCAGGCTGATGTGATGGAAGGTGACAGCACTTGCAGGGAATCCTTCTGCTGTTTGCTCCACTGCACATTTGCATAAATTACTGCTGTTTTAATTCTGTGCTGTTCTGGCCCTGCTCCACATACAGGAGGGGCTGGGCTCATCTCTTGGTTCTGTGGTCACCAAGAATTTATGAATGGGCTGTGCTTTTGGGGACCCAAACTCTCAGCAGGAAGGGTGAGCCCTCACTGCCTCCTGTGGAGCTTGGCAGGTGAGGAGGGAAGTCCTTCCCCCTCCCCAGGTGAGCTGTGCAGTACCTGCTGGGGGGACAGAGACCTGGGAGCTGGCAGGTGGGGACAGAAGCAGGTGATACTACTTCACACTCAAATATTTGCTATTCCTATTTCAAATATTTTCTGTGTCATAAATAAGCCAACTGACTGCTCAGTGCTCTGCTGAGGGGGCTGGCTTCCCTGGCAGCTCCCACCTGGTGTATCCTGGAGTCAGAAATCCCTGGGGTGGTGACTGTGTGTGTGTGCTGCCCTTCACAGCCTGCCCTAGAACCAGGTTGGGAGGCAGGACCAAGCCCTGATGTGATTCTGGTCCCTGTCAATACATCAATTTGCTTTATGGCCATGGCATGTCACGTGGTGTGTGACACTTCTCTTTTAGTTTTTTGTCCTACATTTTTCAGAAAGTTTAGTATTACTTGGGAATGTAAAATGGCCTTGAGATAAAAGCCAGACCTGTGTCCCAAGTGCTTAGTGCTGGCAGGGAGTTCATCTTCTTTACTGAGAAAGCTGCTCCCAGGCCTCTCATTCTGCTTCTGGAAGCATTCCTGGGATATTTGGAGCCCCTTGGTTGCTCCCAGGAGAGGAGGATGGCACATCCAATGTTCTGGAAGAGCCTGTGGATGCTGTGTGGTCCCTGGGCTCAGTGCTAATTCCAGGGACCTTCAGCAGAACCCTTGCAATGTCTTTGATGGTGAAGGGACCACAAACTTCACACTGTTTGCTTTTACCTGCAGGCCCAGGAGCTGGGAGAAGAGGAGAAAGACCAAAGCAAAGCCAGTCTAGAGGAAGAGCAAAGCAAAAGAACAAAAGCTGCTGAGAGGTATGGTACAAACAGATCAACTCAGGAGGTATGACCAGCTCTGGCTCCTGATACCTTTCCTGCTTTGCTCACTGTAACCTGGATAGGTGTCCCCTGTACAACACCCTGAGATGCTGCAGCTTCTTACTAAACCTCTCCCTTTTCCTGTCACCTCCTCAGCACTGCTTCTCACTGGGTGAGCAGAGAAACTGCCTGTCCATCACTTCCTGGTGGCTGCCCCAGCTGTGGCTCAGCCTTCTGTCTCCCTTACAGCTCCCTGGCTGCTCCCAGAAGCTCCAAAAGTCATGCTCTTGCCAGGATGCCCTGAGCCTCTTATCACTGAGTGCTGGGCCCTGTGGTGTTGAGCCAGGGGAGATGTGGCCACTGGCTGTTGCCTGATGACAGACTCTTCTGCTTCTGAGTCAGCCCCATGTTTCAGCACTGGTCCTGCTGGGCTGCCAGCTCCCCACTGGGCTGAGCCTCTACCTGAAGGCTCTCAGGGCCAGCCTAGTGCCCGTTTCTGGTGCCAGGAGAGTCCAACTGTGATGTGAACAGTTCTCCCTTCTAGACCACCACAGAGGTGACATGCACCAGGTGCAAGCATTAAGCTGTTTTATGTCCTGGTATGTGGACAGCTCACCAGCTGTTGCCCCAAAAAGAATGCTGGCTTCCAGACCCTCAGTTACCATGAGGACCGTGCTGTCTAGGAGAGCTGTTTTCAGTCTGTTTGTGGTGATTTGTTTAAAGCTGTGCTGAGCAGAGATCTCCCTGCTCCCTTGAGCCCCTCCTCCTTTGAGAGCTGCAGTGTGGCATTTACAGATGAGCCGTGTCAAAGCTCTTGGCTTCCATGCAGAGTTACATGTTCTCCAGGGCACTGGCAACCAAGACCCTATTGCATGTGCCAGGAAAACTCATGAGCAGAAGAAACTGCAGCCCGTCTTAATGATTGGATGAGTGACATGGGATTTGCAGCGTTGCTCTTGCAAGAGCTGTTCATGTGAGGGTCCCCAAAAATGTGTTCTGCCTGCAGGAATTGTCTCCTTATCACTTGGTGCCTGCTTCCCAGCTGAGCATCCTTTTGTTGTCTCTGCCTGTAAAGCTGCTTGTGCTTGCCTTGTCTTTCCCTTCTGTACTTCCAAGATGAAGTAGGGCTGTAGATACAAACATGCCTGCCAACACTCCCATCTGTAATTTGGACAGCAGCGTGAGTGTTGCTGATAGGGCTGATGTACCTTGGGGACGTTCTCTGAGCACCTGGAAAGAAGGGGGATAACCCAAGGAAAGCATCCAGCATTTTGAGAGCCATTACATCCTCAGCTGTCTGTTAGTCTGGTGTGAGGTGGGGGGAATGGTGTGGAGCTTCCCTGTGGCTTTGGCTTTCCCTGTGTTGGATGAGCAAGTCCTGTTGGCAGCCATGGCTTGGTGCCCACCTGTGTCACCTGCATGTCCTGTTGTCCCCTGCCTTGTCCACCTGCAGCAGCCACTAGACTGAGCTGAGCTAATCTGGCCTTCTGTCCCCTCTTTTGTGCTTCGAAGTGAGAGGGATCTCGGTGCTTGTGAAACACCAGAGAAGTGTTTCAGTTTAGAAAATCCTGATGGGGAGGAGGCTGCTGCCCTGGAGCAGGAGGAGGGATCACTGCATAGCCTGATGGATCCAGAGGAGCTTTCTGCCCCACAGAATGAGTAAGGGCTTCATTTCAGTCCCTGGTGTCGTGACTGTGACAGCTTTTGTGCTTTTGCCCCTCTCTGTGGTGTCTGGAGCTGTGGTGTGGTGGGCAGGGCAGAGCTCTGGCAGCTCCCTGTGCATGTCCCAGGAGCTGCTGTGCTGTGAGGGTGCCAAGAGAGCAGTCTGTGCTGGGGAGGGTGGGAACAGCAGCTCAGCCCTCCAGGTCTGTGTCTCAGGACTCTGTGGGATGAGGAAGAGCCATTTGCCTTGTCTTTGGGAAAGTCTCCTCTGTACTGGTGTTGCTGATGAGGCTGTGAGTGCTCCCCTGCCCTGAGACACAGAACTTGCTGAGTGGGGCTGGGGTGGGAGGGACAGCAAGAACCCAACAAATCACCCCAGTTTTACAGCCACTGGGAACACTGTTTGCATTGCAATAATGAAATAATGAGGTCAGAGCTCCTGCCCGAGCCACCGTTCTCTGTTGCTGCACTTTTGATGGTATTTGTGGATCTGTACCTGCAGCTCCTCTGTGACAGAGGAGCTCAGTAGATGTGATTGTGCTGACTTTGCGTTCTCTGTCAGATGACACATCAGCAGATACAACTGGAAGAATCAGGCAGTGTCTCCTGGGACAAGGTGGTGGAGGAGGAATCTGTGTTGTGGAGAAGGAATCTGTGCTGTGGAGACCTGTGCAGTGTCTCCCTGGTTCTGCTGGGAATTGTGGTGTTGTGCAAAGCCAAGTGTGTTGGCTGGATCTCCTTTAGAGCAAGAACTGGGGCAAAAGGAAGAACATGATAAAAGGGTGGAAGTGGCTGAATTGCTCTGCAGAGCAGCCTGATAAAGGACACCTGCTGCAGGCAGCATTATGGGGAACACCAGTGAAGCAAGATTGTTCCAGAACCCCACTACCTTTCTCTGTCTTGTTCTTTTTGCTAATGGCTGCAGAAGTGACCTTTTCTATTCTGACTCGAGGCTGTATAACTGCGGTTGTTATTTCCCTGATTCCTGCCAGAACAGAAGTCACTCTGCCCTGTGTTGGCAGTCTCACAGCATGGTGAGACCTTCCTGCTCCAACTTTTTCACTAGAAAAGAATGAAAATTTTTCTTCATAGACTAATCTCAATTTTCCCCTCTTTTCCCTTCAGCCTCCCTCAAACCTTATAATTTTGCTGCTGTCAGTCTTTTAAAAAAGCTTAATTAGAACCAGATTGGGTTTGAATTTTTGGAGTGCTGAGGGCTTTCTGTTGCCTGGATTTGGCAAACTTGCAGCGCACTTGAGGTTGCAATTGCAGAAAAATACCTGGTCCATCAGAAGGACCAATCCCTGGGCTTGGAAGCAGGTACTGATGGCATCTGCTCCTGTGCCTGGCAGCCTGGCTGGGGCTTTGTTGCTACTAAATTCTTCCTGAAGTGAGGCTGTGTTGCCCTCACAAGTTGAGCTCTGGTGGGCCAAAATCTGAGATATTCAGGGGGCTGGGGTGTAATTTGTCAGTCAGAGCTTCTTTGGGAGTCAGCAAGAGGATCCACCAGTGGTGAGCCTGAGTGAAGCTTCTGGAGTAGGGGACTCTGAGATCTTTGGTTTGGGGTTGATACTCTTTGGGGGGATGTTGCTGTTCCTTTTGTGTTAGTCCATTTTCTGCCACCCTTTTGCCAAAGGACCTTTCTCTCTTTGGTAGACAACCTGAGAAGGAAATCAAGCACCAGCAGTCCTTGAACCAGCCTGGAGAAGAATCTGTGGAGGAAATAGCCAAGGAGGTGGAGACAAAGCTTGAGCAAGAGGAAATTAATTTATTTCAAGCAGAGGAGGAGAAAATTCAGCAATTCCAGAAGGAGGAAGCAGAGGAGCTTGATCAGCAAAAAGAAGAACCCCTCAGGTACTTGGCTTTTTTACTCCATCTCCTCTGAGCCATCCTGAGCTGTGATTTCACTGATGCTGGCCACAGACTTGTGCTGTGGTAGCCACCACCTTGGAAGTGGTGCTGCTTTGCAGAGTTGTGGGGTGGGAGCAGGAGCACAGGGCTCTCCCTGGCACAGACAATGCTGTGCATGAGGATCTGCACACCTTGGGATGGGCAGTGCCCTGCTGTCAGAGCACAGGCAGCCTCAGGAAAGGGCTCTCCAGCACAGAAGTGAGGAGAGCATCTTCCCACCTGCTGCAAGGTGAGCTCTGATTCCGTTCACACACACACACACAGCCTTTGGAACACTGAACTTGTCTCTTATGTTTAACCTGGGAGAAGTTTCCAGTTTAGTGCTTGGAGCTTTACCACCTGGCAGATGTTCAGATCCTGGGCTAAATGGTAATAACACGACTGGAAATGGGAGTATTAGAGGAGATAAGGTTGCCCCAGAGGAACTATCTGGAGCTCTGGTACTGCATGTTTTACAGAGGGACTTCAAAACAAAGCTTCCAGGAGTAGGGCAGGGATGGCTGCCAGGATCTGATAGCACCATGAGGAGCTGTGTCCTTTCCCTGGGGGGATTTTTCTCTCGAGGCTTGTGCATTATTTTGATGGACTGGATACTCATATTCTTAGCACGCTGAGCAGCCAGAAACAGCACCTTGACATGAGATATCCTGGGGATACAGTCTGGGTGTGAAGGAAGATGCAGAAATTGCACATTAAAGGGAAAAACGTGTAGTGAAAGGTGTCATATGGAAATATGGAGCTTCCAGATGTACTGGTGCATCCAGGTACCCTGTCTGGGAACCTGCATCCATTTAACAAGAATTGATTTCACTTACCTGCAAAAAAAACCCTCAACCCAAGTCCAGTTTATGGTGACATAGTGTGTTTTAAAACCACGCTGCTCAGGTTTGATGCTGGGGCTGCATTTCCTGCCAGCAGCAGGTCCTGTAGGTGTGGGGGAAATGAAAGGTGTGGAGCTGGGCAGGTACAGCCAAGTGGGAGCAGCAGCTGAGCTATAGCCCTTGGGAAGGTGATTGGAAGATAGTAAAGCCTCCTAAACCTTTTCTCTTCTTTTTTTTCTGGCTGCCCAACTCTCAGGACTCCAGAAGAAGATTTGGCAAAGGCTTCTGAGGAAGAAGAGTTGTGTGTCAGGGAGGAAGAAGCTGAAAGACTCAAAAAGCTGAGAGCCAAAATTGCCTCCGAGACTGAGGCAGAGGAGGAGAGGATGAGGTGAGAAGTTCTGCTTGCCATCCCTGGGGATACAAACTGCTGGTTTGGGAGGAAGGATCTTGCATGCCACCAGCAGCTGCTCACAGTGGAGGTCCTGAGCTGTTTCTCTGCAGGTCCAAGCCCTACCTGTACAGCACTGAATCTTGACTGCTGTGTTCTTGTTACAAACCTACCAGGGCAGAGCAGGAGGCCAAGCTGCAGAAACTAAGGGAAGAGTGGGAATCCCAGCAGCTGATGGAGAAGGAGAGCCTGCAGAGGAAGCAGCAGCTTGCCTTGGAGGAAATGAAGCTGGAAATGGAAGGAGCCCAGCAGAAAGAGATCAGGGAGCTGGAACAGGAGAAGGAACAGTTCTTGAACAGGCTCAGGGAGAGGTTAGAGAGGGAGAAGAAGAAGGTGAGATCTTTTATTACCAACCAGGGTCAGCACCGAGCTGCTCCTGCTGATCTGGCTGGCATTGCAATGCTGAGTTGTTGAGATTAAATCACACCTGTATGTGCTTTAATAACGACTCACTTAAAGCACAAAGGGAAGATGCCAGGTGGGCTGTTAGAGACACGTTGAGGAGAGGAGAACTCCTCTAACTGTTATTACAATGGTGATGAACTAGCAATTATTTAAATAGCCACTTTGAATTTGCAGACAAGAGAAGGATGGTTGTGTGTCTTGCTGAGCTAAACCAAGCTCTGTTACCAGATCTGAACTAAATGAAACCACTTTATGGGCTCCAAACACCACTTTGGGTACTGCCTTAGTCCTCCAGGGACCTGGGAGGTTCTTGTATGGGGCAATTTCTAGTTTTTTCAGCACAGTGTGCTTGAGATCCACCTAAATCCCCTGGGAGAGGGAAAGCACAGAAAGTAAAGGCGCTTCATACATGGTCCGGTTTGGAAGGGGGGTTACCATTGTCCTTTTTGATGCTGATGGATAGAATTTAATTGCAAATGCATCTTGTACTGACATGTTCCCACATGTAGAAGTTTCCCAGCAGACTGTTTTGCTTCTGTTTCTGTAGGCAGCAGAGGAGCTGGAGGAACAGTTTGCAAGTGAACTCCAGCAGCTGAAGTCTGCAGCAGAAGAAAAGCATCATAAGGTAAAGATGGTGTCCTTAGAATGTAAATTCTTGGGTTTTTTCCCCTCACACTGTCACCAAAGGTGGCCAGGGAGGGTGGCATTAATTTTTTTTTCCCACTTCCTAAACGTGGTTGTGGTCTGGCTCAGCGTTTGGCCGTGCTCCAAGCAGGGGGGTGGTGAGACTGCACACACCGGGGCTCTGCCGTGCTGCTGCTCCTCTGTAGGACAGCACTGAAGGGATCCTCTCAGAAGGGTGACAAGTCTCTGTGGGTGGCTTTCATGGCAGGTCATTTCCAGCCTGCAAACCCAGCTAGCAGAGGCACAGAGGAGCCAGGAGGCTCAGCTGCAGGAAGACTTGCAGAGAGCAGATCAGCAAGTGCAGCTAAAAGCCTATCAGCTGAAGGAATACGAGCGTGAGGTGAGTGTCAGTTCACCTTCTCCTCTTGGATGCGTGCTGAGGTCTGAGAGCTCCTGACCCCAGGGGTGACAGTGGTGCCTTAGGACACCCCTGAGCTCCCCAGACCACAGCCTGATCCCACTCTGGATTTCAGTCCTTGGGCTCACGTGGGAGGACAATTCCTGGGGGGACCTGCTGTTGTGCAGTGCTGTCAGTCAAAGGAGGGGCATCTTTCCCTTTCATCCCCACAGCTCAGTGAGCTCATGAGTGAGAGGCGGCAGGAGGTGGAAAAAGACCACGAGAGGAGAATGGAGAGAATGAGAGAAGAGCACAGGGAGGCCTTGGCACGGATGAAGGAGCAGTATGAGGAGGAGGTAGTGCTTTCCCAGAGTGTTCAGTGTGTCTGCTCACCTGGTGGAGTGCCCTGTGCTTCACTGAGGTGTTCTTCTTGCCCCACTCAGGAGCGGAAGCAAAGGTCTGAGCTGCTGGAAAGGCTGCAGAGCGAGACTGTGCAGCTCTGGCAGTCCCACAACACTGAGGTGAAGGCTGTGCAGGCAGAGCTGGATGGGAGGCTCACTGACCTCAAGCACAGGCACAGGGAGAAGGTGAGGAGGTCCTCTCTGCCCCTTGGCTGATTGGGGGTGCCCAGGGTACCCCACACCTTGTGCCCCTGCCACCCTCCACAGCCCGGGGTGACTGATGTGAGTAACAGGTCACACTCCCCACTCTGTGTTGTTCCCCCTGTGGCAGAGCTCTGCTGGGTGAGGGAGGGATTTGTGCCACTCTGTCTTTAACTCAGCCTCTCTGTGCAGGAAAGAAAACTCCAGGATGCTGAGAATGAGCTTGAAATACGTGCAAAGAGCCTCCAAGTCAGATCAGAGCAGCTCCTTAGCCAGGTGAGTCAGCCTCTTGGGCTCACAGGAGTTTCCTTACCTGTGCCAGTCCTTTGGCTGCTTCCTCCTGGGGAACTGTTCAGAAATGCTCAGCCAGGGCTTCTGCTGCCACCTTGGTTACAGGCACAACTTCCATCCCAGATCAGAGCAAGGCTAAGCATTCCTGGTGGTGCAGCCTCAGGGATGGTGTTTGCAGTGAAAGTCTGAGCTGTGGTTTTGCTCAGTGCTTTGGGAAACCAGTGAGTGACTGCGAGAGGGACATAAAGAAAATCTGACAACAGTCCTTGGGTATTTTGAAACAGTCCTGAAGCTTAGGCCTGAGCTCTGTACTTCAGGTGCTGCTCAGCATCAGCAGTCTCCTGGTTCTGACACTCACCTGCTTTCTCACCTGTGCACAGGAGGAGTCCCTGAGAAGGCAAAGGCAGCAGCTGCTGGATGAGGACAGAAGGACACAGCTCGAAAGAGATGTATGTATGCCTGAGCTCTGCAGAGGAGCTGTGCTGCTGGTGGGGCTGAGGGCACCACATGGGAACTGTGCCTTTAAAAAAAAAAAAAAGGAAACCATTGCTTCTGAACTGTGAGGCTGAAAATCCCTCCCTGCCCCAGCCTGGAGTGCCATCCTGCTGGGAGGTGGATTAGCTCTGAGCTGTTTCCCAAAGAGAAGAGACAGCCTGGTTTTTCCAGGATTGTGTGTGTGTGCAGCTCCCCCTGGGCTGCGCAGGCAGCAAACCCTCACGTGCTGTGTGTGCCTCTTATTTTGGCGTTGGGGAAATGGCTGTGAGGGATTTCTTCTTGTTTGTTTCCTTCTAGGAAGCTGCTTTGGCCTCTCAGCTGCGCCTGGAGGAGAGCAGGAAGGAGCAGGGCAACCTCCTCGAGTCCGTCCGGCAGCTGCGCAAGTCCCTGGAGGAGCTGCAGGACCAGAAGGCTGAGCTGGAGGCTCAGGTGGACCTGCTGCAGACCCGGAGCCAGAGGCTGCAGAAACGCATCGGGTGTGTACGAGCCATTTCCTCTCATACCAAAAAAACCCCACCCTGTGACTTAACCTGAGCCTCTTCCTGATGTCTGAGTGAGTTGGGATTGCTTCGGAATCCTGATGGTGGTTTTGGTGCCTGGTCAAGGTGCTGGGGGCTGGCTGCAGACTATCAGGAGCTCAGGTTGTGAATCTGCTCCTTTAGCTCTGCTTGTTGGGTTTGTTTGTCTCCTGCACACCTGCCTTGTGTTGTTAGTGAGATACTGGGAAAGGGGCACTGAAATGCAAAAGAGAGATTTTCCTGAGGTGGCTGAGCTGCTGGGGAAGGATGGGAAGCAGTTTCCTTGCTCAGCCCTCATGCCACAACACTGGTGCTGTCTTACCTCCTGGAATCTGGAGGTCACTTTGGACACCATTGCAGCCAGGATGGACTGCAGGCTAAACAAGTGCCTCCACTGTTGCCTTTTCCCGTGGCAGTGAGCTGGAGGAAGCAGTCAGGAGCAAGCAGGAGACTCTCAAAGAGCTGGAGGCAGAAGAAGGTGTGGAATCTCTAAGAAAGAGAGCTGAGCTCCGTGTTGAAGACCTGAAAGAAAGCACTCAAGCTGTGAGTAAAGCAGACTCTCAAGGTGTTTGCCTTGTGAGATCTGAGGCTGTAACTCCCTTGAAAATCCCAGCTTTTGTTCCTTCTGTGTGAAATCATTTGAGATGTGGGGGTATATTTCTCTTTGCCAATATGTTCAGTAGTATTTGCTGATTTCTGTCTGTTATTAGTGGGTGGAGAGGAGTGTGGGATACCGGAGTCAAAAGCAAGGCTTTAGTTGGGATAGAAATGTCTGTCTTGTGTTCAAAAGTCATATAAAGAGCGTCCCAGGCAGTGGTTTTGGATCTGGGCAGTACCATGGGGATGTCATTCCAAGTTTTTGCCTCTGATTGAATTCTTGTGGGGTCCTGGGGTCCTGTTTCCTGTACATATTTCTTATTTTTTTGGGATGTTTTTACCTCCTCTGCAGTCATCCAGAGAACCTGCTTCCCCAGCCTCTCAGAGCCACGAGGAAAGTGACTTCCAGTTTGATCCGTGAGTATCTGTGTGCCAGAAAGGCTTTTTGCTCTGGTTTTTCAAGCAACTTGGGTTTACCCACAGTGCACTGGCAATCTTGTTTTTTGGGAGGTGCAGGGTGGCACAGGCAGCCAGGAAACACGCCTGCCTCTCTCCTCTAGTGTCCGGAGCTACATCTCTGCAGAAGGGATCTCCCTCAGGAATACCAAGGAGTTCCTGCTGCACCAGACCCGCTCTATGAGGAAGAGGCACTCTGCCCTGAAGGCAGCGAGGGTGCAGTGGCAGCAGGATGTGCAGAAGGCACAGGAGGCAGTGCAGGATTCCCACAGATCCCAGCTCCTGGAGGACATGCGCCAGAACCTGGAGGAGGTGAGCCCCGAGCTTATTCACAGGTGTTGGACGTTGTGGCTGCACAGCCTTGGGATCAGTCCCTGGTTCTGGTCAACCAGATGTGGTTGGCCTTGTTGGATGTGGGGTTTGGAAGGGAGACTTCGTTTTCCTTGGGCTGAACTTGCTTTGAGCCATGTGCTCTGGTTGCTGTGTACACAGCAGTTCCCAAGCTCTCGAGGACTGCGGGGGCAATTTCACTCCAGCAGCATCATTTCCTGTGCTGAGCAGATTGAGGTAATGAAAGTCACTCTAAATGCTAACACAGATCATTTCCTGTCATTCTTGTTTAATTTCCCTCCTTGGCCTGGCTGCTGATCCACTGCAGGAGGCAAAGCGCTTGGACAGGATGAAGTCGGCCATGCAGAAAGGACAGGTGCTCCTGCAGAAGAAGGAAGAGAAGCTCAATCAGCTGGAGTCTTCACTGCTGGAGGAGGTAGACACCAGCATCACTCCCAGCTGCATTCCCCCTGCCCAGAGCTCTTGACCTCCTTCCCAGGCTGGGGCCTTTGAGGGGCTTGTGGTCCCTGTGAGGGCTGTTTAGCTCCTGGACAGAGACTGGAGTTTGCCAGCAGAGCTGGGTTTTGAAACACTTTCTGTGAGATCACAAGAGACTGTTGAGTGTGTGTGGCTGCAGAAAGCATCCTGGAAAAGAGCCTAAAGACAACAAGGTCTGGCATGGAATCTGCTCTCCTGACCAAGGCCAGCCTTGGAATTTCTTTGGCTCTGCCTGAGGCCACGTGGCCTTGGGCAGGGCAGCAGCAGATGGAAGAGCACAAGACCTTTGATGGTCAAGCACTTGTCCTTGGTGCAGAAAGGGAATCCAGCCCTGCCAGAGTTCTGAGGGCTATTTAAAGCACAAAAGAGGCTGACTGTTGTCTAGAAGGGCCAATTCCCATAGCTGTTGGATTTGGCCTCTTGCACTTCCAGAGCCCCGGCAGTCTCTTGACATTCAGATTTTGCTGTCAGGGACTGAAGACAAGTTTGCCTTCACTTGACCTGTGCCTGACTGCATAGAAAAGCTGTAGGCAGATTTCCAGTAGCTTTTGTGTTTCAGAGATGATACAGCAGGTTTTATTTGCACTGTTTTCCTCCTGGCCAGCTCTCAGATGAGGATACACTTAAAAGTGCTGCCTACAAGAAGATGGTGACTTTTGATCTGAGCGACTCTGAGGATGCAAACAGCACATCCATTGGAGAACTGTGTCAGCCTAAATGTAAGTGCCTGACTGGCTCACTGTGCTGTGCCCAATGTGTGAGGCTCTAGACCTATTTTGGCTTTCCCTTGCACCTCTCTGATGATGTTCTCACTTGTACTCAGTAGGGTCTCAGGCAGGTCTGGTCTCCATGGTTGGGGCTGCTCTGTCTGTGAAACTTGGTTAGAAAAACTTGTTTCCTGCCTGTAGTGGCTGATAGGAGGGATGAAATCTGTGCATGAACATGCCTTTGAAATCCCTGTGCATTACAAAACCTGATTTCAGCTCTCCCCTCTGCTGCTGCAGAGCTGTATTGCTCCTCTGCTGGAGTCTGGGCTTCCTGTTCCTCACATCCATGGCAGGAGAGGCTGCTGCAATTCCCTCTCTGTTGCTTATGCTTTTTGTTGGTGTTCAGTTGCCTGCAGCTGGAGTTGTGCAGGGGAAGAGAGGCAGGAAGACAGGAGGGTTGGGTTTCTTGCACAAAGACTGCTCTTAGTGCTTGCCTGCAACCCATTTTTTTCTCTCCTCTCTTCCTTCAGTTGATTTGAGAACGGATTTATGGTCTGTCCCCCAGATGGACAAGATCCAGCGGTTGAGGGACTCTCTGCAGTGTATCACCAGTGAGCTGAATGGGGTCATGGGTGTCCTGGACTCCCTGAGCCACCACCACACTCCTCTCTTCACCTCGACAGCCCGTGATGGCATCCCTCTATCCACATATTCCTCCTTGGCAGGCCTGCGGGCTGGCAGCTCCCTGGGGGACCCTCCCAGGTTGTCCTCCACAGACAGGTGGGCCTGGAGTGCTGGGCTGAGCTCTAGCCTTTCCATCCCAGGGCAGTCAGTGGATAAAATCTTGGCAGAGAAATGGCACAGGTATTTCCCAGGTGAGTCTCCTGTCCTTAATCCATCTGCTTCCTTGCCTACAACTTTTGATTTTGCAGCCCTGCAAATTCTGTCTCACCCTTCCAATGCTGGAAGGGCAGATGCACTGGAGCTGCAGATAGCAAGGGTACTAAGGGGATAAGGAATGAGAAGCTCATTCCAGAAGTGCAGCATATGGCTGATCCTGTCATCCTGCTGTTGCAGGAAGAGATGTTGCTAAAGGAGTAAAAGAGACAGCCTCTCTGGGAGCCTCCTGTGAGTGGCACAGCGGGAGCACCATCTCTGCTTCCTTAACTCCACCACGCCCTTGACACGTGGCTCAGCTTGTAGGGGCAGTGTGTCCATGGTACAAGAAGGCAAATGCACCTAGGTGTAAAGACTTGATTTTTGGGAAAGCTCTGTATTTACTGTCTGTTTTCCAGATGGGATCCCGTCACTCAGTGGGAATCCCAAGCCTCTGGACAACAAGCTGGGATACGTACCTGCAGAGTAAGGGTCTTCTTCTGTGAGATTTTTCCACTGTGCTGCTGTTATTTCTCTGGAGTGATTGTTGGATCACATACATAGCAAGTAGATAACAAAATTATAAATCACATATATATTTATACTATTAACTATTCACTGCCATGTGCTCAGGTGAGGAGATGGCTTTTTGGTAATGGTGGCACTTTCTGTAACAGCTCATCCTTTCTCATCAGTTCTACCCAGACCTCTTTTTCCCACTTGCATTTTCTCTTTTCTCTCATACGCTGCAGTGAAAAAATCCGGCAGTTCCAGCATTCCCAGTTTAGTGAGCCAGGGAAGATGAGCATTGAAGGAATGATTGAGAGCAACAAGAAATGGCTGAAAAGCTTCAGGAAGGACTCAAAAGCGTATCCTTTACCTGGGTCTGGTCTTTAATTGTCTTGCTTCTCCCTGCAACAGGCAGGAGGAGATGGCAGGAGGTGAGGGAATTGGGAGCATCACGGCACTGAACAGCAATTTTGAGGCCTTGGCCTCTACTTTAGTCTTTGGTTCTGCAAAGAAATGTGGTGTTTAGTAGTTAGAGCATGACTGACCTGTTTGCTGCTCCTTGAGCTATACTTGACTGAGGGATTCTCCTTCCTTTCCCTGGTTGTACTGTGATGCTCTTTAGTGATGCTTCTCTGGCACAAAAGAGCAGTTGGAGCTGGTAATGTGAGAATTTTTAAAAATGAACCAAATAGTGCAGAGTGGAGGGAAGTGGTGGGGAAGAAAGGGGTCTGATCTTGCAGGTCCTGCCCTTGGCCATGGGCAGGCCCTGCTGAGCAGCCCAGGATGAAGTGAGGGTGCCTGGAGACATGTGGACCTGGGCTGTGAAGGCTGGGCTCCCCCTGGAGCTCTTCTCCAGCTCCATCTTTGCAGCATGAAGTTGGATCCAGAGAGCAAGACCTCTCTGTGCTGTCAGCAGGGATGCTTTCAGGCTGTGTGGTACCAGTGTTGTGCTGGGGCTGTCTGTGTCTCCTCCAGCATTCACTGATAAGCAGCAAATCCCTGGGGCCTCCTTGCTGTCCTGAGCACAGTGTGCCTCTGAATTCCCTAATCTCCCTTTAATTCCATTTGACTGGGATGCAGCAGGCTAAATACAGCATGTGTGCACAAGGCTGGCTCCATCCCTCAGTACCTGTCCTGTCTGGCTGTGCTCAGGCATGCTAATTCCTGCTCTAAGCCAGGCTTTTCCTTCACCCAGCTGCCAGACCTCTCTTCCCAGGTGTGCAGCAGCCCCCTGCCAGCAGCTCCAGCCCCAGCTTCCTCCAGCTAGGAATGGATGAAAACAGGCAAATTAAGGTGTACCACTATTAAAAGGTGGGATTTCTCTTCTGCAAAGATTGTGGGGTATCCTGTGCAGTGTCCCTGTGGTGTGCTGGGTCTCAGTGATGTCCACCCAGCTGTCACTGCAGAATCTGTGCCATGTCCTTGAAAACAAGTCTCTTTGCAGGAGAGTGGAGGAAGGAGGAAGTAAACTTCCCAGGTGGATTCTTCTAATCCTGTAATGTGTCCAAATATACTTTATAGACTATTTAATCCAGCAGTGGCATATCAGGGCTTCAATAAATCAACATTTCCTTCATTAGTATTCTAGCAATGGTGAGGCAGAGCTGTGAATCATGGAGGACTTTGAGTAACTGGTCAAGGGGGAGGATTTGAATCCAGCTGAGGCTCTGCTGGAGGAAATGTGTCAGGAAATGAGCCTGCACTGATGCCCAGCAAATGCTCAATGGCAGGTGGGCTGTGTCAGCTGGCCTGTGGCACGTGTGAGCAGGGAGAAGGAGCAGTGGAATGGTGCAGAGCCTGGGGACAAAATCCAGGGCATGACAGATTCTGGCTCCTGGGGAGTGTTTCTGCTTGTTTGGGGTGGATGCAATAGGAACTGAGCCAGGAGTGGCTCTCCATGGGAGTGCTGGACAAGCAGTCCCTGCTCCTGTCTGTGCCAGGCTGGCCAGAGCTGTGCAGCAAAGCAGCTGTGGGAGCTCTGTTCCCACATCATGGATGTGCCAGTGGCAATGGGAGCACGGATGGCAGGAGAGTGAGAGGAGTGTCTGCTGGTGCAGGCACTGCTGAGAAGCTCAGCCTCCTGTGAATGTCAAGACAGAGCCCCACCTGTGTCCTTCCATGCCCTGGGGGGAGGGATCCAGAGCTCAGCTGAGCAGCTGGGGTCTCCTTCCCTGCACAGGGCTGGGGAGCCTTTGGCATCCAGCCTGAAGCCTGACCTGGCAGCTCCTGCAGCTTCTCCACAGGGATCCTGGGAGAGCAGGAATGTGGGATGGGCTCTGAAGACTGGAAAGCTGGCTGAGGTGTTGGGATGAGCAGCTCCTGGACCTCAGCTGTGAGATGGTGGCTCGTGGCTTTGCTCACTGGCTGTGGTTGTGTTCCTGGGGAAAGGCTGTGTCCAGAGTGTGTCCCAGCACACTGGGATGCACGAGCTGGGAGAGGGCCAGATGGTGCTGCTCTACCCAGTGGGGAGGGGTCAGGCTCTCGTGCTGCTGGGTAGGAATGTGGTGTTTGGTTGTCAGTATTTGCTCCAAGGCTGACTCTAAATATTTTATGCCTTAAAAAGCTGCTGAGCCACTTGCCATTTTGCCTGATGAGGACGCCTGCACTTCAAGGGATCCCATCTGTGAAATGATCTTCAAAGCCATTCTCCTGAGATGCCCCTCACCCTCTGTGCTGTGTGTGCTCCTCGGGTGGGTGATGATGCACAGCCCCCTCCTGCTCTGCTCCTGGGTGGTGTGTGCTGGCACACGCCGTGAGCGTGGCAGAGAGATGTTTACATGCAAATAGAAATATATTTTTGATGAACATCGTTTTAAAACTCTTAATAATGTCTGTATTTTATATATTTTTTGGATGATTTTCTTAGAATTTTTGTAATTACTCAGCCAGCCTTAGTCCTCCCTAGGAAGGGAGGGATTAAAACACGGGTTTCCCATCTACTGTTGGTTTGCACCAACCCCTATCTGTAGGGACTTTGCTTTTAGTTTCCTGGATACTGAGAGGACACATGGCAGCCCTTCCAGTCAGGTGTTTTAGAAGGGAAGACCTGTGGTTCTGGCTTGCTGTGACCAAAGCCACATCACGGAGTCTACTCTGTGTGTTGGGAGAAGCATGCATTAGTGGTGCAGGGAAATGCCATTTTTTTAACAATAACTCTGTTTGAAACATGTTCCTTTTTCCTGTTGTAACCTGGGATGCAGCTGTATCTGGTTTTGTATGAAATTAAATCAACATGAGTCTGTTTTGTATGATGGTGATGGTTTTTGCTCTATTTTGTTGTAGCCCTGGATATCCAGCTGTACTTGCCTCTCACATCTTGATTTTCTCTTGGCTGTCTCCTGTTTTGTCTTGTCAAGGTCATTTCTGGCAGTTTCCAACACCACTCCAACTCATTGTGACTTTATTACCATTGTTATTTTAACTACCTGGACAGGGTCGAAAATGCAGGGACAGAAAGAGCTAAAAACCAAAATTACAAAACCAAGACAAGACGTTGTAGTGGAGCTTCTCTCTGGCAACTTGGGATCTGTTAAAATAGTCTAACTATGTATTGGCTGTTGCTGCTGATTTCCTCTGTATTTGGGAGCAGCCAAGAATTCCCCCAGCAATGTGCTGGGTGCTTCTGGAATCCTGTGGTGGGATTGCTGAGTAATGCTGTCCCTAGGAATGAGGGAGGATTGGTGACATTCTTTTCTCTTCCCATGGCTTGTTCCTGTCCCCTCCTTCCTCACAGCCACCTGGAGGGCTGATGAGGCACAGGGAGAACAGTATGTGGATCAGCTGGTCAAGCTGAAGTGGAGGCTGATAGTTCTGTCCTTAAAAAGAAAACACAGCACCACCCAGTTCCTGCTGTGTGTGGTCTGCACTGGTGTCTTTGCCTGCTGGAGAGCTGAGTAAGAGCTGCTGGAGGAGCTCTGATGGCAGCACTTGCTGTCCAGGCAGGAACTTTTAGGGACAGGTCCCCAACCCCACTGCTGAGCAGCTGCTGTGCAAACAGCTCTGGGTGGCTCTGAGGCATCCCAAATTGTGCCAGGACTGTGGGAGCCTCCTGGGTGTGGGGGCTTTGCTGTGATCCTGCTGAAGTGGGAGCAGATCTGAGCCCAGCCTGGGTGGGCTGTGCATATGTGTCCATGCTCACTGCCCTGCCTGTGTACGTGGAGAAGAGGATTTGCTTTTCCTGGAATGCCAGCAGCGTAGCTGTTGGAGAAACTCGGTGATTAGGAGAGCAAAAGGGCACTGCTTGGTTACTTCACCAAGATGAGCTCGAGCTGTAAGCTCATTAAGGGGCTTGGCCTCTCCCTGCCCAAGGGAGGGGTGTTCCAGTCCCTGGCTGCTTGGACATCACCGTGCTCTGCTCCCAAAGCTGTGCCTTCCCAGGACAGAGGAAGGCTCTTGGACACCCTGGCCATGCTGGGCACCCTGATGACAGCACTGTTCTTCGTGGTGAGGGCAGTCAGACAGGTGAGTGTGGGCTGCCCTGGCAGCAGCTGGGATTTATTGCTCCTGATTCCATTCTCCTCTGTCTTGGGCTGCTCTCCATTGGGAGAAAGGGAGGAGGCAGCAGTCTCCACTTATCCTGGTGGGAATGGCCTTCTGTGCCTGCTTAAACCACCCTTGGTGTGGGAGGTTTGGGAGCCCCGTGGCCTCAGTGTTGCCCGTGGGCTTTTCAGCCCCACGACCTCACAATGAGTGGCTCATCGGGGTGGTGCCAGGAGGGGATTTGATAATTAGTGTGATGCATGTGGAGGGGCACCAATCTCTGTTACTCTTCCCCTTCTTTCCTGTGCTCTTACCTGCTGCAAACCCTTTCTGTGTGCAGCTGGGGACCAACCTGTTCCGTGAGGAGCCCCTGCCTTACCTGGTGTACCAGCCCCTGCCCTGGCAGGTCCAGTGTGTGTCCCAGAGCCGCCGCACCAGCCGGGACAGCGAGGTGAGGGCAGGGGGCATTGCCAGGGCAGCTGGCTCGGGGTGGCACTGCCTGCTGCAGGAGGCAGCTGTGTTAGTCAGGCAGGCTGCTCAGAGCAAAAGGTGTGGGTAAGGGGGAGAGGATTTTCTCTTTTCACTCATGGACAGGGGATAAGGTGGGATAAGCTGAAAAAATGTAGGAGAGGTATTTGCAGGCAAATTCAAGCTTGTTTGTAGGAATGGAAATACCTCCTAGCAGGCCTGGCATCCCAGCAGCTGCAAGTTCATAGTTCAGGGGCTGGAAGGCTTGTGTCCTTGTTGGTTTGAAACGTAGATCCAGTGTGGATAACCTGTGCCAACATCCATCCCGAGGCATGCCAGCACATCTTGCAGCTCTGTGTTTGGATACAAAATTCTTTCCTGCCTCTCCTCGGACATCTTTTCACAAATGTAATTTAATTAATCAGTGCTCTTTAAGGGAACAACAGTAATCATGTTCCAGTTTCCCAGAGGGAATGGACAGTGGACAGTGTGGTGGGGTTAGTCCTGTTCCTTTCAGAGCTTCCCAGCTGGCCTGACAGGGACTGTCCTCACTGCCTCTGCCTGGCACATAAATAACTTTTGTTTTCTTCTCTATGTTTCTAGAGAGGTAAGAGCTCCCGGAACAACAGCATCTACTCACTGTTTGGAGAGAAAGGTGAGTATGGAGCAGGAAGGGAGGCAGTTCTAAGAACCCCACCCAAGCAGTGGGGGAAACTCAAGTGTGGGACTGTGGATGCAGCAGGAGAGCAGGCATTGCACCACCTGCATCTTTCTTGGCTTTTTTTTTCCTTCCAGTAATCTACCTCTGTGATATTATTAAGGGGTATTTGATGACGAGATACCTGTTATATGTGTAGTATCAGCCAGCAAAGGTCCCAGTGATGCACAGCTAAATATATAACAGCACATGTGTGTCTGTGAAAATTCCTGCTCCCCTCTGTCTGTGAAACCTGCCCCACTCATATGGGGCTATGCTGGGGGGGACACTCAGGCTGTGTCCCAAAACAGCCCACCTTCCTCTTCTCCTTGTTCTGGCAAACCCACCTGGTATTCACCCCCCTTTCCTCCTTGCTCTGGTCTCCAAGGCTCTGCCCCTCTGCTGAAGTCAAGTGCTCAGCAAAGAGGATTCTGAGCAGTTCTATTCTTGGTGCCAATCGGATAAGGGGCATTGGGGGCTGGGTGTGCTGCTGCTGTGACATCCCTCCTGGATGATGGACCCAGGAGCTCTGGCCAGCCTGGTTTTGCTGGTTTTGGGGGTTTCACTGCCCTGTAATAGGTGCATGTTCCCAGGCTGACAGTGACTGAGCTCCTTGGGCTGGGTGTGTTTCCTGTGGAGCTTTGGGCAGCCCACACAGCTGGGGCTCACCCTGCCAGGCACAGCAGTACCTGTCCCGTGGTCCTCAGCCTCTGCCCTTTGATTTGGGCAGTCGCAGGACTTACAGCTGATGGTTTGTCTTGTTAAGCAAGGCAGGAGGGAGCCCATTCCCGATGTGGACTCCTCTTATTTATCTTTTTACTTTGCCATTTCTTTTAGGCTGTGAAGGGAAATGGGTTCAGGTGACAGTGGTGAGTTTATACAGCAGCATCTGGCCCCAGGATTCCTGATGGCTGCTCGGGGGGTGCTTAGCAGTGACACACTGGCTTAGAGGAGCACTGCTGAGTGGCTTTGATGCAGTTCCTGTTGAATTTCACAATACTTCCCTAATGCCACATTAAACAGGAGTGGGGAGGGCTCCCATTTATCAGTGTGAGAGCTTTATTGCTGTACAGTGCCGGGCTTTTTTTCTAATCTTATTTGTGTGTGCGAAAGTAAGTGAGCATCATACGTGGTGATTAAACGTGGGGAAGCTGCTGCCTTTGGGGAGTGGAGCCGTGTAAATAGAGGGCTTAGCACTGCCAGGGAGGCTGGGCTTTGCTTTGCCTCCTGTTCCCTGCTCCCTCTGCCCTGGAGATGTCCCTGTGAGCCAGTGGAATAGTGGTTTCATGGTCTTGAGCTCTCCAGCCTCTTTGACTTCCCCTGCAAGGAAAGATGTCCTGACTGGGAGCCTGGGGAATGGGAAGGCCACTAATGCTGTGAGGGTGATGCCAGAACCCTGCCCTGCTCTGTGCAGCCTTTTCAGGACCACCAGCACTGCCTGTGCTCACTGCGATGCTCTGTTGTCACCCCAGGTGATGTGACCCCTGATGCCAGCAAGGAGAGCAAGTTCTTCACTGACCCTTCAGAGAGGGCAGCCATCACCATCCAGACCCACTTCAGGAGGTACCAGCAGCAGAAACAGCAGGAAAAGAAGTAGATGCATCAGCCACCTGTGCCCTGTACTTGCCCCTCTTGTTCTGTACCCTAGAGACATTAGGGGCTGTGGTGACTGTGAACCTGCCCCCTGAAATGTAGCTCTTGGTGCAGGGTGTAGGTTCTCTGCCCTTGTGTTGGTCACTGCTCAGAGTGAGTTTTCCATCCTGCTCAGTCCTTCCCCAGACAGCATTGCCTCATGGGCCAGGGCACAGCTGGAGAGGGGCTGCTGGGGACCTTGGAACAGGGGGTGATGCTGCAGTCCTGTCCTTGGCCAGCCCCTGGGTCGTGAGGAGTGAGTCCCAGCAGCTGTGTGGGAGGGAGTGGGGCCCTGCACAGCTGATGGTGGTTGTGCTAGCTGGTCCCTGTCCAGCTGAGGCTGTTTCACCCAGCACTAACCCTCCCCTGTCCCTCTGCCTCATCCACTCTGCCTCTGGAGCCAGGTGGAACACCTGCCTTTGTCCCCTGCTCTGGGTGGATGGCTGGCAGAGGTGCCAGCACAGTGTCCAGGAGCCAGCCTGGAGTGGGAATGTCACCCAGAGGATATGCTGCAGGCAACGAGGGCAGCAGGAGCTGAGCTGTGAGCTGAGCTGATCTTTTCTTGGGCAGAACTGGTTGGGGTGTGCTGGTTCCAGAGCAGGTGGGGGGTGGAACTCTGTCTCTTGGCGGTGAACCTGCTTTCCTTCCCAAGGCAGCTGTCTGGTACATGCTGGTGTTTGGGTTACAGCCCACCCAGGCCCCCTGGTCTAGTCTTTTGGCTCAGTATAACTGAACACAGACATGCTCCTGGTCTGGCAGGGACAGGACCCCAGGAGTGTCTTGGGTCTGAACACCTGTTTCTGAGTGCTGGTGTTTGAAGCTCTTGAGAAAGAGGGAATATGAAAGTATAGAGCTTTGGGCCAGCAAAGAAACAGGAGATTTGCTATGAGCAGGGGAGTGAGGAGGTGCTGGGGGAATCCATGGGAAGGAGCAGGGTGTGGAGGGGCTGCTGGATCAGAGCCCTGAGTGGTCTGCAGTGCTGCTTTTCTGGCCCTGCTGTTGGGTTCCCTGTGCAGAGCTGCTGAGCTGTGCCCGAAGAGCCCTTTGTTTTTCTCTCCAGCCATAACTATCCTCAGCTCTTCTAACCAGCACTTTGTCTCCAGCTGCCTCCACTTACCATCATCTTGTGAGTGCTCTGGTGTTTGATGTGTGGTCTCTGTGCTTGGCTGTGGTGGCACCCAGTGCTCGTGGCTCTCCTCTGGACCAGGGCTGGTGACATTGGGTAGGTCACTGAAGTGGTGGGGGACAGCCTGGGCTGGCTGACACTGGGAGATGTGTGTGGCAGGTATCCTGGGGTCTGGCTGGAATGCTGTGCAAGGCAGCTGGTAAAACAGACCTGGAACAAAACTCTGGATTTCTGAGCTTGAGGATTTTTTGTCCATTTGCTGTTGAAAGCAGAATTGGGCTGGTGTGGCTTGAATTTGCTGTTTTCCAAATCCTGCTGTGGCAAAGGGCACTGGGCTTGCTGGGAGCAGGGGGTGTTGGGGTCTCATGGGTGAGTGCTGGAAATTTGGGCTGTGTTAAACTATGCAAGGCCAGGGCATGTGCCTGCTGGGGAAGGGAAGGGGGAGAATCCTTGCTAAGATGTAGAAGGAAATCTGTACTAGCCAATTCCAATAAAGACGTAATAATCTCTGTTAATCTGTCCCTCTTTTTATCTTGCTAATCTACTTACTCTCACAGCTGAACACGCTTGCCTTTTCTATTTCTAATTCTAATTTCTCTTCTATTTCTATTCTGAGCCTGGGATTGGCATTTTGGAGGTGCTGCCTGGTGGTGACCCTGCTGTAAGATGGGGCAGGGCACTTGCTTTACTTTAAAATCTTTGCCATGTAAAGGTTCATAAGTCTAATGTGCTCTGAACTGGTTTTAAAATCCTTTCAAAAAATACCTGAGAATTGCTGGTTTGCTGGTCACCTCTTTCCACTGCTCTTGGGGAGACACAGGAGGGGGCAGGATTGGTTTCCCTTGGTTGATGGTAAATACTGACCAGTGTGGGACAGACCTGGCTTTGGATGAGTTGCTCTGGGACCTGTACCTTACCTGAACGATCTCATTTAACTGCTATGCTCATGTTCTGTGTACAAACACAGTGCAAAATCTGTGTATTTCTTCATGCTGGGTTGGAAACTTACCATGGTTTTTGTCTCCAAACTGCTGTTAAAACTGAGTAACTGAGAAAAACCTCACGCCTAGTCCCTAAGGAAAGCTGTACAGGGATGGGGGGGAGAACACAAGTGGGAAATACCCCTGGCATTTGGGACACCATCCCTGAGGCCTCCACACCAACCTGTGTGGGAAAGGTGCCCCTCTCTGTGCAAGATGCTCCTTGGCAAAGGTTGGTGGTACCTGAATAATGGACAAAAACTACAAAAATGGGCATAAGGAATTTTCTTAACAGCTTGTTTCTCGAGCCCCAGGGGTGAACAGCTGCCAGGCTCTTGCCAAGGTGCTTCAAGCTCTGCAGGATTTCAGAAATTACCTTAGTTAGGAAGAATCAGATGGCAAAGGAACATCTGCTGACCAGTGTGCCAGGGAAGGGGACTGCTGCATGTGGAAACTGCAGGTAATGTCACCAGTAACACCAGTCACTGTATTTCTATGTGATTTTTCTTTGGGTACTTCAGTTAAAAAAAAAAATGGAGAGAAGTTGAAAAAGTGACCTGTGTGCCACTTGATTAAAACTGATGAATTAAACCTTGTAAAAAGGAAAAGAGAATGGTGCAAACCTATATATAGATGCTCCAACTGCTAGTTTGAGTGAGTTATAATAGGAAGTATCTCTATAAGGAAAAATCTGTAAGCAGTAGGTAGCAAGCATGGATGGAGAAGTGATGAAAACTTGGACTTATAAATTACAGGAAATAAGGAAATGAAAGTGCAGTTAGTTAATTAGATTTCAAATAGCACCAGAAGCTCCTGAGGAAGGTGAAATTCTACTTTGGGCAACTAAACCAAGAGTTAATAATGGCCTGATCTATATTTGCCTTCCTGGGATAGCAGAGCCAGATAAGGAGGGCTGACTGCCCCTAACTCCTGCCTGTGCTTCAGCTGCTTTTGCTTTCACAACCCCATGTGAAAGGGGAAGGCAGAACCTGCATCTCTTTGATTTATTACTGTGGCTGGTGGTAAAAACAAAGAGGAAGCTCAGAACAAATTACAGTGGGGGCTGTGCCATGGTGTGCCACGATGCCCTGTGTCCTGGGGCACCTGTGCAGTGCTGTCCCATGTCCTGTGCCATGATTCACCACGATGGGAGGCAGGCACATGATGATTCATAGCACTGTGCTGGCTTTCCTGGGCTCAACGCTATGCTGAGCTTCACCACAACACGCTGTGTTTTGTCATGTGCTGTGCTCAGCAGTGGTGCTGCTTCTCCTGCTCTCCCTGCTGCCACATCACAGGGAGCCAGGCCCTGCTGTGAGGAGTTGCTCTGCCTTGCTGGATGCTGGAGCTGCTCTGTACTTACCTGGGGCTGCCAGAGCTGTGGCTCATGGGGATCTGGGCACTGGTTCAGCCCTCTGGATGAGCAGCACCAGCGTTTCTTTCTGGCACCACAGTTCATCCTTGGCTGGAGCTGGACTTACCATGGACTTGATGCTGCTCTTGGTGCTGTGGCAGTGGCTGGGCTGTCCCATTCTCAGGCCCCTGTTCCAATCCCTGACCCTCCTCCTGCCCCGACTCTGCAGCTTGGTACATGCCTTAGTATTCCTTAATATTCAATCTCATTTCTCAATATTTCTGTGCATTGCTTGCCCTGGGCTGTCCCTCTCCATCCTCCTGCCCTGCTCAGCCTTAATTCCCTGCTCACTTAACAAACGCCCACGTATAAACATAACCTTTATTGCACACAGCGCTGGGTTTTTTTTCATAGAAAAAGGTATTAACACATAAGCATTTGCAAATTGAAGCAACTCCTGCTGTTTTCAGAACAGTAAAATAGCATGCAATGTCTCAGAGACGTTCCTTTTTAAAACCACCGACAAGATCAGGGAGAGAAAAAAAAAAAAAAGTCGCTGAGTCTTTCCTTGTGCCCCTTTCAAAATGATGTGAAATATATATATATGTTTACATATATATTATATTTTTAAATCTGTAACATCAAATTCTTTGTGCCCTGGTTTCTTTTTCTGTTCGGAGAAGAAGAAAATAGCTTCATTTTTATACAAAAGAGTTCATTATGTACAAGTTTGTTAATTAAATATAAACGGCGCAGGGGATGGGGGGGAGAACGAGCAGCATCCGGTGGGTGGCCCTACACCAGCGTGTAGGACTTGGAGTAGGCTCCGGCGCCCTGTTTTTGAGACCTGCCTACCCCTGACGTGCTCATCTCTAGGAGTGAGTCCCTGGAGCCCCCCACTTTGGAGTGCGTGGGCACCCGTGTGTCGGTGGTGGCAGCAGCGACGGGGGGCTCAGCCGTGGCAGGGGGTGCCGGGGCGGCGCTGGCGGCGGGCGCGGCCGCGGTGCCGGTCGTGCCGGGCATGGGGAGAGTCCTCTGAGGTAAGGTGGTTGCGGTGGAGGCTGGGGGAGGCAGCCCCAGGGGCTTGGTGCCAGGCTCCAGGGTCATGTGCCGGGCCTGTGCATGGTATGCCCGGGCGAGGTTCCGGATGGAGGCCTCCCTTGGCGGCACCACCGGGCACGGCTCGTGCGCGTCCGGCTTGCGGAAGAACGCGTCCGACTTGACGTACAGGGGGAGGTTGCAGTAGTCACCTGCCAAGAGAAGAGGAGGCAGGTGAGGCTCTGGAGGGACCCTCCTGCCCTCCATGTGATGGTGGTGTGTCATATGGAACATGTCATGTTGCATGGAACATGTTGTGTTGTCATCCCAAAACCCAACGGTTGGGACGTGTCAAACTCAAGCGGTCAGTGTTGGATAGGATGTCCTGTAAGGTATCATAATGTTACACTATTGATTATATTGTAATGTACAGAGTAAGAATGTGCTATGATGTAACATTATTGCTAATATTGTAATGTACTGGATAATAAGGTACTATAATACTATTGATAATATTGTACAGAGTAACAAAGTATTATACTGTAATACTAAGTGTACAGTGTAATAAAGTATTAGTATGTAAAAGAATAATGTAATGGTAAGTGTACAGTTAATAAAGAACCTTAACACTATAACAGTGTTCTTTCTCCTTTTTGTATTGTTATATTTTCAGCTGTAATACATTGCATATGCATGTTATTCTGTATTACATGATGTCATTTTTATTAGTGTGTGATACAAACAGGTATTGATGGGGGGCACATTATTATATTTGTTATACAGGACCTGTAAGAGAAAACAAAACACTATTCCTGTTAATATGTTCTGTGAACTGCACATCATCTCTATTCACACTGCGTGTATGCCATGTATTGCAGGATGCTTGTTATTAATCTGTGATATATGGGAGTGGTACAGATTACCTCCTGTTCTGCAAAGTGTTGTGGTAAATATTCCTTCTACTCTCTGTAACACCTGTTACAGCCCACAGCAGTGTGATATATAGTATGTTATATGCAAGGTTTTACTCTGCCAATGTAAGTAGTGTCTGTGCTGCAATAAAAAATAGAATCTGCTATGCTGTGTTATATGGCATCATATATAGTTATTACCTTAATTTAAGGTTTTATGTCTATGTATGTATAAGACCCAGCATTGTTATATTGTCTCTTATAGGTGTTATATTTCTGCTGTATTACACTACTACCTTTAATTGTGTTCTACAGCATCAGCTGTAGCTGTAGTACCTTAATTTAAGGATTTACATGTAGATGTAAAGCACTATGTTATTATTTTGTCTTTTATATTTGTAATACGTAACATCTCTATCCCTATAGCATTACTGTTTTAATTGTATATAGTGTGTTGTGGAAGTGCATGTTCATCTTTTTCAGCTCTGAAACATTATAGGATGTGTATGGAATGTACATTCCAGATGGATGTGTGTTGTGATAGAGGATGGGGGATCCATAGGGGTGCAGATCCCAGTACTCTGTGATGTGTGTGTAAATATTCCTCCTATCTGCCATAACATGTTGATACATGTTATATGTTATGTTGCTACATGTTATAGCTATATAGTGTTATGTGTGTGATATCAAATATACTACACTATGTAAATAGTGCCTGTGCTACACTAAGCAATATATTTGGCTATGTTGTGTTCCACAGCATCATCTATAGTTAGGACCTTAATAGAAGGATTTATAGCCATGTGTATATAAGGCCCTGCATTATTATATTGTCTCTTATAGATGCTGAAAGGAAGACTATGAAATTGAAAGGAATACTAAGGAATTGAAAGGAGTTCTAAGAATTGGCTGGGGGATGAAGAGTTGGATAGAATACGAGAAGAAATGGGGAACAATGAAAGAATATGAAATAGTGGGAAGAAAGAGGGAGAATGCAAAGGAATACAAGCATGGGAAGGACTCCTGGGGCAGGTGGAAAAGCTCTGGGGCAGGGGAGGGACAGGGGCTGTACATACTCTTGCTGGCACGGTGTGGGATGGGCACAGCCACACTCTTGCCGCGCTCACTGTCCTGTGGTTTGGGCGGGGAGGCGGTGAATCGGCAGATGCCAGGCTCGGACGGGGTGCTCATGGAGGTCATGCTGTCGGCGTTGTCTGTGGTGCCTGTGGTCATCTGGTCAGAGGAGCTGTCGGAAATGAAGCACTCTGTGATCTCGAACTTGGCGTGCTGCAGCTGCTCCTCCAGCTTCGCGTGCTCGTAGGCGCGCGCCAGCTCCTCGTAGGTGGACGAGGCGCTCTCCGTGGACACCATGCTGTTCCGACCCTTGTCTGTGGAGGAGACCGTGTGTCACGTACCTGGGAAGCTGCCCTGGCATGGGAATGCCTTTTTTCATGGCACTGTCATCATGGTAATGCCCTGCATGTCCTTGCTGAGATACACCTGACCATCATCAAGGTCAGGTTGGATGGGGAGTGGAGCAACCTGGTCTAGTGGGATGCGTCACTGCCCATTCAGGGAAACAAGATGATCTTAAAAGCCCTTTCCAATCCAAACCACTCTGGGATTCTATGTGTTCCCAGAGCCACATCAAGTCGTGGTTCCCACTGACTTCAGTTCTACTTCTGCAGACACCCTGAACTCAGAGTTTAGGGTCACGGCCAGGACCCCAACCAGGCAGAACCTCTGGGCAGTGCTGGCACACCTGTGTCCTGCGAGAGGCTGGCACTGTAGCTGTCGCTCTCGGTGACGGTGATGCCATGCTGGGAGCCCACTGTCCTCCAGTCCGAGGTGAGGGTCCGTGCGGGGGTGGACGCCTGGCACTTGGTGAGGGTCCACTGGCTGGAGTACCGGTTGCGAGTGCTGTGAGCAGACTTCACACTCTTCCTCGACACGGGGTCTAAGGCACAAAGGTGACACAGTCACAGTGAGTCCCTCACAGAGACAGCCAAGATGCTGTCCCATTTCCCTGGAGTGCTGCCTGCTCCTTCTGCCTTACCAACAGCTGCTTTTGGGCATGGCCACTGGCGGGGGAGAGGCTCCCCCACACCTGCCTCGTGTCTATAAACACCCTGTGCTGCTCCCAGCACACCCACCCATGCCACTGCCACCACTCACTGGTGCCGGGGCGGATGTCTGACATGTCAATGAGGGGCCCTGTGTTCTGGATCAGAGCAGGGTGATGCAGAGAGACGCCTGTGCAGAAGCTCTGGGGGTTCACTGCCTGACTGAACTCCGTGTCCGTCACCGGCATCGTGGCTTTGTCATCACCTGCAGAAAGAAGCTGGAGCTCAGACCTTTCTCTGGCCAGGAGTTTGCTGTAGGCACCTGCTGGCCCACACCATTCAGCCCACCCATGGGACCCATCTGGCACTCAGGGGCACAAGGGTTTGGGAGGTTTGCCTGTGCTTACCCAGCTGTTTGATGCCTTCTTTGTCCTCGATGAGGAGCTGCACCCGTGGGATGTCAATGTGCAGTCGGGGGCCCTGGGGGGGCCCCTTCACCGGCGTGTCAAAGCTGCGGTTATTCTTGCTGTGAGGTAAGAGGGGACGCAGACCCGGCCATTACCGGAGAGAGCCCCAGCAGCTCCAGCCTAGGATGGGCTGGGGATTGCCACCAGCCAACCCACCCGGGGCTCAGCTCCACCCAGGCAAGCTCCAGTGTGGGTGTCAGGACCCTCCAGCAGGCCAGGAACAACAGGCTGGCTGTGCTACACAGGCACTGACTCAACCTTCACAGGCCTGAGCCCAAGAAGGTCTGAACTGAGGCAGGGCTCAATCTGGGCTTAAAAGCACCCAGGACCACCCTCTGGCATCAAGCATTCCCCTGCTTCCCACCCAGCACCAGACACAGGCAGCTCTGAGAGACCCACCTGATCAGCATCTCAGCCAAACTCTTGGCATCTGTGTAAAAGACACAAAAAAACAAGTTTG
>VXAU01000827.1:630449-732807 GCA_013399695.1 Formicarius rufipectus | reverse complement strand
TTTTTTTTTTTTTTTACAGGGAGCTATTTAGGGCACAACGAGGCAGTCCAGGAACATGGCCTGGTCGTGTCTGCTGAGCCCCATCTCACCTCGAAGCCTCTTCAGCCGCTTCTCCTTCCTCTTCTTGCGGATGATGAAGAGCAGGGCCACTCCCAGCGTGGCCAGGATCACAGGGCAGGCGATGGTGAAGAGCTTCTTCACATCATCACCCTCACCTTGGGCAGACTTGATCGGGGGGATGGTACCTAGGACAGAGAGCAGGAGAGTGAGCAATTGTGGCATTTGACTTTAGGCCTTCCTGAGAAATAGATCACATGGTTTGTGTATCCAAGTGAAGTACTCTATCCTACTTTATGTCAGCTTAGATATAAGAAGGGACAGACGGAAGTTTTGAGTCAGTCCTTTTCTGGCGGTGTAAGGCATTGGTTGTGGACCTCGCTGCCTCTCTGGGGAGAGCTGCATGTCTCTTTCTGGGAAGCAGACCTTGTTTATTTGTTCTTTATCGTTTGTGTGTGTGCATATAGTAATATTAAGTTCTTTTTTCTTCTCTGTACATATATATTTGGATAAATTCATACTGCTTCAGTAATATTAGAATCCACTTTTCATCTAGCCTGTTGGTTTTTTCCCCCCTCCCCTTTCTCCCTGCACTTGGGAGGGAGGAAGAAGCTGGTTTTTTGGGGCCTCTGTATTTTTGCCTTTGGCCAGGGATAAACAGCCACACCAACCAATGCTCCGGGACCCTCCAGCACACCGTGCCTCCCTTCCTGTGCCCACAACTCACTGCCATCGTAGTCCAGCGTGGCGAACTGCGTGGTCTCATTGCCGCAGCCGGCGCTGTTGCACGCCTTCATGCGCAGCTCGTACCAGGTGGCCTCGCGCAGCTCCGTGAGGAAAACCTCACCAGAGCTGTTGGTACGGAGGCTCTGCCACACCCAGTTGCCCTTGGGTCGGTACTCCAGGACGATGGCAGTGATGGGGCAGCCCCCACTGCTCCAGCCCTGCAGGTTCAGCCGGGCGTGCGTGGAGTTGATGTGGGTGAAGAGGTGCTGGTCCTTGCTGAAGGAGGGCTCTGCGGGGAGAGGGGCTGTCAGGATGGCTGTGGTAGGGAGGGGACAGACGTGTTCCCCTCCCTCCAGGGACAGCATGGGGCTGGCTCACCTCTGCCGTGGGTCTTGGCCTCGATGATCTCGCTGATGCGGCCGGCCCCGACGCTGTTCTTGGCTGCCAGCTTCACCTTGTACCACGTGCCACACTTGAGGCTCTCCAGCTTGAAGGAGCGCTCAGAGGAGCTGATGAACACGTCCTTCCACTCCTCGCTGTTGTCCACAGAGTACTGGAGCACAAAGCCTTGTAGGAGCAAGAGCAGAAGGTCACCTCTAGGCACAAGGGCTGCCAGGGGGAGGCGAGGGAGAGAGGAAGGGGTTATGGCTGGCACAGAGCCTGTGCCCAAATCCAAGTCAGCCCAGCAGCACCAGGGTGCCCATTACACATCAATTTCTGCCCCACTGTGCGTGCTGATGAGCGGTGGTGGAACCTGCCCGCTCTGCCCACCACACAGACCCCAGGAGGAGTGTGGGCACCCCCAGCACCTCCTGAGCGCTCTGCCAGAGGGCCCCAGTCACACATCGCCCGCCCCCAGTGCCACCAGCATGGCCCCAATGCCTGGTTCCACATGGGAGTGCACACTGTGATTGACTGGTGCGAGGCTATAAAGGGAAAGCCGGAATTAACTATCTCCCTCGGGAAGCTGCAGGGAAGTTGCTTCTGTCATTGCACGCCGCCTCCTCTCCCGTGATGGAGAGTATTAGGAAGCACACTGTGTCCTAGATGAGCAAACCTGTTACGCTGCCATCAACAAGCCTGAAGAAGGCTGGTCTGGGCTTCCTGGGGAGAGGCACGTGGGGCTGGGGGCGACAGACACAGAACCAGGGACATCAGTGCCCCCCAGGACAGCATGACCCTGCTGCCCCGACTGCTCACCAAGCTTTCATGGTGCACTGACACATCTGGCTGTTTTTGCAAGATACTTTGGCAATTCTCAAATAACAGAGAAGAATAGGCTTTCTGCCTTGCTCTGTGTGTCACGAGCCACACAATGCAGAGTTTGCAGAACTGCTCCAGTGTCACCCGGGTACCAGCACAAGGATGTCAAAGGACCCATGTGAAGGTGCTCTGTGAACACCCAGCAAAGCTGTGCCACAGGAAGGGTCACTTCTTATATCTGCCCCACACCAAGGCTTCCCTAAGGACAGCAACACCTGGACCTTCCCAGGTCTCTGGGCACATGATTCCCAGAGGTGTCAACACCAGTCCTGACACCCCAACATCACCCACAGTGTCTGGCACTCTGGTGCCTGCCACTGGTTATTTATTTATTTTGTACATGCAGCATGTTTTTAATATTTCTAATCCAATTATAACCAAATTTATCAACAGAGTCCGCTGGAGTGAAAGGCTGCTGGCTGGGGAGATTTGCTTGTAATTACTTTCATGCTTTTAATTAATTGTAAGCGAGGTCTCCTTCCTCGCTCCCCGCTCCCCCCTCCGTGTGCAGCTGTTTCAACGTATAATTCATGAGATGAATCAGAGCAGAAAGGAGGCTCAGGAAAGCAGGGATGCTCCTGGAGCCCTCCTGAAATCCTCAGCCTGCCAGGGACAGGGGACAATTCCTGTCCTAGTGGGTTCAGAGTTGCCCAGAGAGACACAGCAGTGCTGGGGCTGGCTGTGGCCAGCAGCACCTGAACACTTACTGACATGTCCTTCATCAGCTACCTCAGACCCTGAAGCTTGTCCAAAACATCTCACAAACCCCTCATCAGAGCTGACAGCCCCTACTATGAACTCAGAAGCGTCAACCTTACTCTGAGACATTTTGGAGAGGAGGAAACTGAGGCACGGAGACAAAAACATGACATGGCAAGCAGGGGTGTGCCTGAAAACCCATTCCACAAGCCTTGGCTCCCCGGAGCAGAGGCACTCACAGCTCTGGGATGAGGTGCTGGCATCAGCCCCACCTCCTGTAGCATCCTTACCTCGGATTGAGCTGCCCCCATTGTCCCCAGGGATCCAGGCCAGCGTGATGGATGAGGCTGAGGTCTTGGAGACAGTGAGGCGGGGCTGGTCTGGGGGCACTAGGGAGGAGAGAAAGCCCATGAGCACCTCACACACACACAGTGTCCCAAACTGTGTCCCTCAAAAGTGCCAGTGAGACCTCCCACTCCACCCTGGGCCAGCACAAGCTGCTTGTGCAGGACAGACCCTGCTGTGTTTCAGCAACAGCATGGGGAGGGAGCATGTCCACGCAGGGCACCTGCTCCCTGACACGGAGGTGGGAACCCTCACCTTGCACCAGCAGGTTGATGATGATGGTGTCAAAGCCCCAGGTGTTGGTGGCAGTGCAGGTGTAGTAGCCGGAGTCCTCGGCTTTCACCGAGCGCAGCACCAGGGTGCCATTGGCCTGGATCAGGCGATGGCCATCCACTGTCACCGGGATGGCAGAGTCCTCACTGCCAGGAGGGGAGAGAGTGCATCACCCGTGTGTGACACAGCAAGGGCAGTGCAGCTGGCATGGCCCCTGGCACAGCTGGCAGCCCCCTCAAGTACCTGTCCTTGGTCCACTTGATGGCAGGCACTGGTTCCCCAACGGAGTTGCATGGCAGCCTCACATCCTTCATCCACGGCGTGGTGACGGTGCCTCCGAAGGAGATGATCTTGGCAGGGGCTTGGGGACAAGGAGGGGATCAACCTTGTGGGGGCCAGACTCCATGCACAGACCCCACAACATGTCACGAGAGCTGAGACCACCCAACGCCGCACCTTCTCTGCCCAGGGGTCACCCTGGCTGTCCCTTCCTGCCGGCTTTGGGGCAGCCAAAGCACTCCTTGGGGCAGGGGACAGGTGTGTGTGTGCCCCCCAGCCCGGCAGCCCCACCATACCTTTCCCTGCAGGCTCGATGGTGACCTTCTCGCTGATGTTGCCGCGGCCGGCGGAGGTGACAGCGGCCACCCAGAGCATGTACTGCTGCCCGCGGTTCAGGTGGGCAATGCGGTAGAAGAGCTGGTCAGGGCTGGTCTCATACTCGCTGGGGGCCTGTGGGGAGTGGGACAGGAAAAGGTGCAGCCTCGGAGAGACCCTCACCCCATCACCCTCCAGCTCACACCCCCCACACCCCACTGCAGTGCTCCGGGTTGGCTCCCGAGCAGCGGCTCAGCTCCGCTCGGTGCTTCTCAATGCCGGTGTGAGCCGGCTGGTGTCGTGATTCCTCCAGGGAGCCCGGGCTGGAACCCGAGGAACAGATGGCTGCGACGGCATGGTTTGTTCCCGGGAAAGGGAAGGATGCTTCCCTGGCACCCGCCAAGCTGCAGCAGGGGCCAGCGTGGAGGCAACCCCAGCCAGCCTGCCTCAAACCCTCTGTAGTCACAATGACAGACCCAAAACACACATGGGGTCACCTTCTGCATCGCCCACAGTGACTGTCCCAATTCCACTGTGGCCCTTTGGAGAGGTCTGGCTGTGCGCTACAGCCAGTCCCCATTGCATTGGGGTCAAAGTCACCCTGCTTCAAGCACACCACATGAGGAAGGGCTGCCCTGCACAGCATCCAGCCATTCCACCACACTGGGGTGGGGGCTCCATGATCCCTGTGGCATGGGATGGATGTGGTATTTACATGTGTGACCAGGCAGGTACCTGCACATTCACTGTCTGCACACGTGTGCCCTTGCAGGGCCCAGGGATGTAACTGCACCCCAAAGGAGACACACCTATATGAATATTGTATAGTATACATAATTTTTTTTTTTACCCAAATGACAGTTTTGACAAGATGCCAAGAAAACAATATCGGATCCCAGCGGTTTTACCAGTTGCTTTGATGAAAAGATTATGTTGCCCTGGAAACCAGAGGCTCAGATAGTGAAATGAGTTTGAGAAGGAGCTTTTGATAAGCACTAGTCTGCAGACCTCCCATCAACCTCTCCCTCACGAAGGAGGGAGGGGGCCAGGCTGAATTTCTATTTCATTTTCGGTCAGCTGCTGGCTTGTCTCCCCCTCTGGAGCAAGTGCTGAGCAAGGCAGATGCTGGAGGATGGGAACAGATTGACAGTGGAACCATGCCCTGATGATGGGTGTCCATGGATGCCCTTGGACAACTCTACAGCACATGGACCTCCCCACAAGGGGCCTTTGCTGCTGCTGCTGCTGCCTGGCATCATCCCTCCCTCCCACTCCTGCTTGGACACCGTGGCACACTGTGGTGAGTCCCAGCCTCACCCCCACACCCATCACATACCGGCTGCCCCGAGCCAGGGCTGGAGCAGAAGATGGTGTACTTCCGAATGATGCCATTGGGTTT
The DNA here is from genome assembly GCA_013399695.1 of Formicarius rufipectus. Lineage (NCBI taxonomy): Eukaryota > Metazoa > Chordata > Aves > Passeriformes > Formicariidae > Formicarius > Formicarius rufipectus. Next base: position 727,451 of record VXAU01000827.1, on the reverse strand, counting down.
GGCTGGTGGCAGCCAGGACACCACCACGCTGCTGGCAGAGGATGGGACAGCCTTTATGCCAGCCGGGGGACCTGGAACTGAGCAGGGAAGAACATGGCAGAGCTGGTTCTGCGAGGTCTCCAAGGTGTCTTCCCAGGTGGGAGGGGTGACAGCATGCCACTGTGGGCCTGGCACCCCAACCACACACGGGGAAGCAGCGGCAATGTTGGTGTCACACCAGCACTGGGCATGTACAAGCAAGGACAGGTCTGCCTGTGGGACACCTCTCCATGGGTGGCTCTGGTCCCCATGTGAGCCAGAGGCTGGAGGGTTAATTGTAGGCTAAGCTCTGGTTTAGAAATCATGATTGGCTTTTAATGGTCATCTCTTTAATGTGTCAGCCATACCCTGCCCAGCTGCACCTCCCTCCCAGCATCTGGCACTTCGCAGGACACAGGCCCAGGAACACTTTGCTACTGAGTTAATGGCATTAAAGTAGGGCAGGAGAGGTGTAAATATTTAAATATCCGCACTTAAGGAAAAGAAAAAACAGGCAAAGGGAAATGCCCTGCCCATGGCTGTCCATGGGGGGTTTCCTCTGAGCCCCCATAGCCACTCCAGCCCTTCCCTCACCACCACGGCAGCACGTGGCACGAGCACTGAGTGGCAGTGCCACTTACTGTCCTCCTTGGTCTGGATGTAGAGCACACTGCTGCGCACACCATCACCAGCCTGGGTGTATGCCAGCACCTGCACGCTGTAGTTGGTGAACTTCTCCATGCCCCGCAGCTCCACTCGCTCCCTCGTGGTCGTGATGTTCTGCATCTCACCCCACTCTGCGGGGAGACAGGGTCAATCAGCCCTCTGTTGCCACCCACCTGGGTCCCCCATGTCACCTGCCCCCCACCCCGAGTGCTCACCTCCATCCATGTAGAGGGACCAGAAGATGACCCGGTATCCCTTGAGCACCCCGTTGAGGGTGCTGCGTGGGGGCTCTGACCAGGAGATCACAGCCACGTCCGAGGTGATGGAGATGGCCCGCACGTTCTCAGGGGGCTGGCTGGGGACTGGGGAGGGCAGGAATAAGGGAGGACAATCAGCAGGAGAATGGGGATGCCAGGGAAAAGAGACATGTCCCATCCACCAACATGGGATCCCATCCTGCTGCTCGTCCCTCAGCCCTGAGCCAGTCCTGTCTGGCAATACTCTGCCTCCAACGTGCAGTTTTGCTCCTCCTTGACCACTGAGGTGGGTGTAACCCCCATGCTCATGGTGACAGGGAACCCACCAGGACAGGTTGGGCTCCCAGGGAGGGGAGAGCAGGGGAGTTGGCTGGATGTGAGGTAATTAGATCCCACTGCCCTGTAAGAAGTAACTCTAATTTTTATGAGCATTTAAATGATAATACATCACCATAACGATCCTCTTTGAAAATGATTATTGTTTCATATTACTTAGGTGCAAAAATATAAGCACCATGTAATTAGGGACAGAGTATAATAAACTAATACAGATAGTCCGTTTGAACAAAATGAAGGTAATATAATTATGGAAAAGACACTATTGCTAAAACAGGGGCCCTTGAATACCCCGGGAGGAGTGCTAATGCAGCCAGGAAACGATTGTGGTTTGACAGGCTAACGAGAGCCTTAATTAAGCATGAAAAACTGCTGAGCAAACACACCGAAAACTTTTCTCACATTGTTTTTAAAACAACTGAGGCCATCAGCAATGTGCCCCGGATGGAAACCTGCCTCAATTCACCTTGCATCCTTCTAATCGTGCCAGAAACCCAGTGCTGGGGATGCCCTGACATCCTCATGCCCCCAGCTCCTTGCCAGGGAGCTGCAGGGGGTGCACACAGCTGGTGCTGCTGGTGGCAGCCACCACCCCAGAACTGCTTGGGATGGGGAAGGGAGTGACTGAGCATCCCCCAATCACTGGGGAGCAGGAAAAGAGCCTGGTTTGGTTGCAGTCTTACCATCCTCCAGCGTGGTGGCATTGATTTCGCTGGATGAGGGGCCGGTGCCCGCGCGGTTGAACGCCTGCACCACCACCCCGTACTGAGCAAACTTCTTCAGGTTGTCCAGCGTGTAGACCTCGCTGTCTCCCGTGGCCTTCATCTCCACGATGCTGTACTGCCCATTGCTGCCTGGGCTGTTCTCCCGGTACCCAATCTGGTAGCCACGGATCACGCCGTTCTGCAGCTCCTTCTTTGGGGCCTGAGGAGGGCAGGATGGAGCAGCGTCAGGCACAGTTATGGGGTCAGGAGGCTCATTGGGTTCTGAGCCTTGAGCACCCCACCCCAGTGGCTTTTCTCAATGCCACTAAGTTGTTTTCTCTCTCCACAGAACTCGGGTGCACACACTGAGAGGGAACTTAGTGACAAGGAATGTCCCATGGGTCCTGGAGTCACCAGAAGGTGCTGCTTGGGTAGTGGGATGTGCCCAGACAGCACCAGTTCCCAGCTGGAACAGTTCAGTTGGAAGAGGGAAAACCCCAAGTCTGGCAGCCTTAGAGGCCACACTGAGATCAATCTTAACAATATTTCTCTGAAGCATTAAGAAATCAATAGGGTTGATTGCAAATTTATGTTACAAAGCCAGGGCGATCCATCTTGCTGAAATACTCCTAAAACGAAGTGACTTATCCTTCAAGTGAATCTTACTTTCCATTAATCTGTTTTTCAGTGCTTAAGGGGAGGGGGGAGAAGTGGAACCCTAAATTTATTGACTTAGCAGTTCATTCCCAAGTCCTAACTTTATAATCAATTTTATTTTTCATTAGGCAGCTTTGGAAAAATAAATACGATTCTAAGTTTTATCGATCTCAGCTCAAACACTTTGCAACCCAGCATTTCAGTTTTTACATATTTATCCTCTCTCCCCTATGGCCCTCCATGGACACCCTACAAGATAATGAGCTTGTTATAAAACAGGATTAATAAGGGCTCCATGTGAACTATATGCTCAGCCTTGGGGTTTTAATTTTTCCTGGGAAATCCTTTCTGACTCTTGTAATGTTGATGACATGCTGGGTCCCAGGACAAGATGGGAGAGCATTTGGCTCTGCCCAAGCCCCCATGGCCAGCGAAAGCCATCCCAGCCTCACTCACCTTCCACGTGACCTGAATGCTCTGGGATGTCATTGGCTGCAAGGTGACATCCATTGGAGGCCCATCAGGAGCTGCGGAGAAACAAACCCAAAAGGACACGTTGAGAAGCATCACGGAAAGGAGCCCCCTCACCAGGAAAACACTTGGCTTTAGGAGAGCTGTGCCTCAGCCAGCTTCACCCAAGGCTGCAGCCCCAGATCACCCCTGCCTGCTGTCCCCAGTGGCCATGCCCTGAGCTGGGACCAGCACCTGCTTCCTCTGTGCTGATGGTGAGCTCCTTGCTGGGCTCGCTGCGCCCGATCTTGTTGAAGGAGTACATGCGAATGCTGTACACGGATGCGGGGTGCAGGTCCACGATGTTCGCCTGGTTGATGGTCGGGGAGATGTTGCGTGTAGACTGCTTAAAATCCCAGGAATCTGGAAGAGCAGTGGAGCAAGACAGGAGGGTTGGCACCTGCATCCCTTCCAGGAGGGGCCATGCTTATGCAGGTGAGGTCCCCAAGCACCTCCTGCTTCTGTCCCCGTGGAGAGGTGCCACTTGCCTCCCTCACTGTTGCACGCCTGAGTTCAGCTTTTCACAAATATTGTCTCTTTTAATATTCCCTTTCAAACGCTCCCATCCAACAGAAATTACCATATTTCATTAATGCTGCTCTCTCCTTTCTTCATCAAAGGAACTGGGATGCAAAATATTCCCTTGGAGGTGCCAGTGGGGAAGCCCCGCACCTGCCTGCACAACCCAGCCCCAGGACACAGCCCTCAGCCCCACTGTGGCACAGGGAGGGGACATCACTGTCACCTACCTGACTTGTTCTTGTACTCGATATCGAACCCTGTGATGATGCTGTTGCCGTCAAACCGCTGTGTCCATCGCAAATTCATACTCCGGGCTTTCACCTCCCGGATCTCCAGCTCTGGTGGGTCTGGGGGCTCTTGGGGGGACACAGGCAGGTTAGGGACACAGGCAGGGAAGCCCTCCCGGAGGAGAGGGACCCTTGCAGCAAGGATTTGAACCTCAGGGCTCATGTGCAGGGGATCCAGTACCTTGGACAGTGAGCTGGATCAAACCTCTATCCTCGCCGTAGGAGTTGATGGCATGACAGGAGAAGAAGACAGAGTCCCCACGGTCAGCTGGCTTCAACTGCAAACGTTTCAGGGAGAGGAGCCAAATCAGACTGAGCAACCCTGAGCACCACGCCCCCGCCTCCCCCTGTTATCACTGCCTGCTTCCACCATGGTCCTGCTGTCGGAGTCACAATCCCCCCAGCAGGATTCCTACCATCCCACACCACTGGGGACTCAGTTTTGCCACCCAGGTAGCCCAGCTGCAGTGCCAGACTCCACAGCACCCACCCAGGACCACTGACACTCTCCCTGAGCACCCCCTGCATCACCTGTCCCCCTCCATCACCCAGCAAGACCCCCAGCAGGTCGGGCAGATGCAGGACCCCCAGCCCTCACCTTGAGGGTGGAGATGACCTCATCTCCATTGTCCTTGGTGGTGATGGCGTAGCGCATGTTGCGGTCGGGGTCGATGACAGTGTCCCCCTTCTCCCAGCGGATGATGATGGGCCGCTCGCCCCGGGCCGTGCAGTTCAGCTCCTTGGTCTGTCCCTTGATGGCGATGGTGGTGTTGGGGTGGGAGGTGATCATGGCTGGGACTGCGGGGAGGCAGAGGGTCACCTGTGTGCCCAGGGGGGTGACCAGGTGCCACCTGTGGCTGCCTGGCCCTGGCAGGGTCCGCAGACCCTGCCAGGGAGGCGGCGGATGTGGGTCTCACCAAGAGGCCACGCAACCCGAAGCGGAACCGCCTCGCTGTGTTATACAGCTCAGGATCATAAAATAATGAAGCAGATAAATTTTATAATGCATAGCATTACACCGGGGTAGACAATAAAACGTGAAAGACAAATAACCAAGTGCACACTATAATGAAGAGAAAGCCTCCAGTCTGAGACGTGCGGGTATGAATTATTGACTAAGGTTTTACACTCCCGAGGATGAGAGGAAGAATGTTTTCCATCACGGATTTGCATAATTCACTCGTATAAACCTGGGCAGAATACAGAGTGTGATTCCCCATCAGCAAGGCCGCCTTTGCATTGCAGATGCCAGAAATGACTTTTTTCCCCCCATAGCCACTCCAATATGCAAACAGGGATGGCGGGGACACCCTGTGCTGTGGCTACATCCCACCCAGGGTGCAGCACCCAGTGCTGCTCAAGCAATGGAACCTCTGATCCTTGCTATGAGGATGCTGTACTGATCCCCAGCTGGGCTCTCCTCTGCTGCAAGATCCAAGCCCTCATGCCACCCTGGTGCCATGCAGTGGGCTGCCTGTGGCACCAAGCAGGAGGAATGGGCTGAGGGACCGAGGGCAGCCTGGGTAAGCAGAAAAAATGTAATGCATAAACAAACAGCAGTGCTGAGTCCCGCAGTAATGTATGATAATGACAATCCGCAAAGGCAACACACACTGTTCTAATGGGACACAAGAGGCTCTAATGAGCTACGACTTCTCGGCTTTCTGTGGCAATGTAATTCAATTAACAGCAAAGGAAACCTTTCCTCTGGAGCTGCCAGTGTTTGTGGGGTGCAGGACAGTGCTGTGCCCAGCCTGGTGCCCACGGCAGCACCTGTGGCAATCCTGCCCCGAGGGAAGCACAGCCTCCCACAAGCTGGCACAGGGATGGCAAAGAGCAGGGATGTTGGGGCACTGCTATCTGGGCCACGGGAAATCAAGGGTTACAAGAAAGAGAGCAAGACTTGTCCTAGCTCTGCCCTGTCCCATCCACAGCTGTGTGCTCATCCTATCCCAGTTCTGACACCTCTGCCTGCCTGCCTGCAGCTGGATGTCAAGGATACACCAGGAGAGGGGCAGGTGTGGGAAGGACTGACCGAGCCCCAGCATTCCACATCCCATCAGGGTGAAGACAGAGTTCAGGGACAGCCAGAGGCTCTTGCACCTAAACCAAATGAGGGCTGAGGGTGCACAGTGCAACACAAGGGCACACACACCTGGATTTGGGTCTCAGCACTACGGCAGCTCTTCCCAGGTTCCTGCCCACTGTCCCCAAGTCCTGCCATGGAAAATCATCAGGAGGCAAATGAGAAATCATTTGGCAGGCAGGAGCATGGCCTTCATTCAGTCCAGGTTGGAGGCCTGTGGGTCTCAGAGGGTGTGCATGACTGCAGGTGCCAAAGGGGCAGGACAGCCCAGCAGCTGTGGAGGCATCAACCCCATTCCCAGCAAGCAGCAACCCCGGGAGAGGAGCTCCGTTTCAGGTTCTGCTTCACTGAAATGCACTTATTGATGTTTGATTAAAAGCAGCTCCTTGGATGTAAACATATCAACTTCTCTCAATTGCTGGGGTCCCAGGAGAGCAGTACGCTGTCCAGAGCAAGAAAACAGCACAACAAACCCAAAGAAAACCCCAGGCAGTGGTTAGGACAGCACAGATCAGGGCACAGGGGCGGTGCTGCTTGTGTGTCAGTACCTGACACCTGCTCTGGAGCATCTCTGCCACTTGCAGAGGGACAGCATTGCTTGGGACTGGCCACAGGACCTCCAAGGGTTGTCAGGGGCTGCTCCCTGCCAGTCCATCACTCCCCTCCCTGGGTGCAGGGACATCAGTAATGGTTTCTGCCCACCAGAGCACCAGCCACAGCCCCTATCAGCACTCTGGCAAACAGGCTTCCCTCGAGGAGAGCTTGCCTCCAACACCTTCTGTGCCCACCCATCCTCCTGGTGGCCAACCCATCCAGCCATTCCCCGGTGTCCACAGGCCTTGTTAACAAGGCCCCAGGCAGAGGCTGGTCCCGGTGGCTGGACAGAGATAAGCCTGGGAACAAAGAGAGCCGACAGCCACCAGCACGCTCCGCCGTCCTGGTGCAGGAGCTGCTTCACAGCGTGCTGGTGACAACTCAACGAGAACAGTGACAAGGGTGACAACGGCTGTTCCTGCCTCTCTCGCCCCCCTCTTTCTTGTTTGGAACTGGCTCTGTGATGTTAATTTGATTGCACCCGTCTCAGCTTCCTTTCTACACTGATTAGCTGAGTTTCACCTGAAGCATGAGATTAATTCAAATTGCATGGAAGCAATCAGTTATGTTCGTGCAGTACGGCAGCGAACTCCAAACAGAGCTGTGCCACGACACACGGGCAGTGGCCCCTCTCCCTGGCCCCAAGCTGGACCCTCGGGACTGAAGTGCCTGCGAAGACCAGGCAGAGGAGCCCCCAGCCCAGTGAGCACAGCCCACTGTGCTGCCGCTCCAGCACAGCCAGCAGGACCCCCTGAGGACGTGACCCTCCCCATCCCACACATGCCTCACTCTCAGCACCCGGGCAGGTGTGCAGCCATGTGCTAAATGGCATTTATCACGCCCTGGTGGTCCCTTCACCTGAGCCCAGCACACTCTCCCCTCGGGGACAGGCTCCCGTCCTCCAGCATTTCCCACCTTCCACTTTGCAGTACTCCCTGGGTGGATGCTGGTGATTTCCTTCCCAAATAGAGAAGGACAGACTGCCACGGTGTGGGAACACAGGGACTGTGGCACCCACGGACAGCAAAGCCCCAGTCCCGTGGGTGACATCCCCGTGCCAGTACAAGCAAATCTGGTGGCTTTCCTTGCATCCCCTGACAAAAGCAGCATCCAGCTCCTTCTGGCACTGCCAAGTCCACGGGCACTTGGCCAGGACGGCACACACTGTCCGATGTGTTACCTGACTCGCCCCCGGAGCCCATTGCTGTGGAATGAGGGAAGGGGATGTGCGATGCTGGCTGTCTGCAGCACTCCCCTCTCACCTGCTGACCGCCTGCACGCTTTGTTTGGGCTCTGATTAACTCTCATTTAACTCTGTCCGCAGTGGCCTGACTTTCAGGAAAAGGCAGCGCTGATCTCCCTTTAATTGGGCTGACATTTCACTAAACAAACAAAAACCCCAAAATGAAACAAAACAAAGAGCCCATCTAACGCCTAATTGGCTGTGGCGCTTCGTCTACCTATTCATCCAAACCTTTTCAAAGGCGGCGAGGGCTTCGGGAGATGCAAAAGCACACGCATAATAAGGTTATGTGCTATTCAAGTCAGCAAGCAACCTGTCCTGGGATGCAATTACGGCAGATAGCAGGGACACGGCACCAGTTCAGGCTCCCAGACTTCGGCACGTTCACTCGGGATTAATCGCCTCGACTTTGTACCTGCACCTCATTGAAGTGCCCTGTTTGAAGTCGCTCGTTTTGATTCATCAGTCGGTGGGATAAATTAAACAGCTGACAGGGAGGGGAGCAGGAATCCGGGAAGGCAGAGGCTGGATGGGGAGGGGAGAAGCCCCTGAGAGAAACAGCTGCCAGTGCCGGGAAAGAAAGCTCCTGGCTGGGGAGGGGAGGCAGGAAGAGTGACTCTGAGCCAGAGTCACTTTCTCCTTATCTCAGACACCTTAGCCAGGATGTGGCAGCACCCAGATTGGACTTCATATCCCCTCAGTGCACAACACCCTGCCGAAGGGACAGCCAGGGTGGTGATGGTTCCCACAGCTCCACCTGCAGCCTCCATCACCCTCTGGCATGGGGCTGCCACATCTCCCAGTGTGTGCAGGGCAAAACTTAGCCCTGCTGATTCCAGACCCAACCCCAGCCCCTCTTGGAGACAAACAAGAGCCAGTGTGATGGGGCTGGACCCCCTCCACCACCTCCTTTTGGAGGTTTGAATGCTCACAGCAGCAAGAAGCCCACTAACTAACGTGGAGCTGGCAATTATACATTCTGCTGGTAGCAACGGGAGAGCAATCCAATAACACACACAGTTCAAACACAGTGTCTAACAACACTTCCCAGGCAATCCCTGTCAAACTAGCCCAGCTATTTCCTTTCCTCCTGTATGATGTAGATTGATTGCTTGGTTTTATTAAAGACAAAGTGTGTTTAATAGCAAAAGGGAAGCAGGTCCCTGGAGGGGAGGAATCAATGCCCTCCCGTGCCCTGCACATCGATCGTGGGGTTGTGCGGTGCTGAGGCCAGAGCACGGCTGGTGCAGCAGGATCCCTCAGAAGGGAGGAGGGGGTTACACCAGACCAGGCTCTGCTGGCCACCACAAGTCACCCTCCCCATGCCCACCTCTGCTCCCCACCCCAGTCACTGCTGCAGTTGTGCTGGGAGCAGCTCCCCAGCCCCTCAAGGATGCGACTGTGGCACAACCGTGGGTACTTACTCTTGACGGTGAGAAACATGGACTTGCTGATGTCTGTGCCCACGCCGTTGCTGGCCTGGCACAGGTAGTAGCCAATGTCCTCCTCCAGCACGTGGCGGATGAGCAGGGAGCTGTTGGGCAGGATCTGGATGCGGCCCGTGAGGGGGATGGGGTGGTACTGCTGGGGGTTGCCGCTCCCTAGGAGGGGACACAGAGCACAGCTGAGGCAGAGCAGCACTAGTGAGGCTCAGAGGTAGGGCAGCCCCACTGAAGGGACTCTCCTCAGCTGGCCCAAATGTCCCTACACACTGCCACGTGACCCATCCTTACCTTTAGCGTGTTTCCACATGACTTTTGGAGGGGGGTACCCATCAACAGAGCAGTTCAGCACCCCAGCTTTACCATAAATGCCATCTTGGTTGTTGGGTTGGACCACAAAGCGAGGAGGAACTGAGGAATTTGAGAGAAAAGATGGTCACTGTAACAAAACCCCCACTGGACCCTCACAACTCCCCCCTGCACGGGGAGTGTGCCCTGTCTTAACTCTGCTCCTCACCCTCCCACCTGCTTCTGCACCTGCAGGGCAGCCTCCCAACTTCTCTCTGCTCCCTGCTGTGCTTCCCTCCCTTGCTGCCCACCCTCCTGAGCCCACTGGGGCAGCAGCAGGCCCAGGCTGGGATGCAGGTGGCTGGGTGTGCCCCGTGGTGCTCACCCCGCACGATGAGCTGCCGCTCCCGGCTGACGGTGGCCGCGTCGTTGCTGGCGATGCAGGTGTAGTTGCCGTTGTGCTTGAGGGAGACACTGGAGATCTGCAGGGAGCTCATGAACTCCTTGCTCTCGATGGTGACTCCAGAGCCAGACAAGATGACGTGCCCGTCCTTTCTCCAGGTGATGTGGATGGGCATGTCACCCGAGGAGACCACACAGGGGATGTAGAGGAGCTGACCGATGGAGGCTGGTGGGAACTCGAAGGGCTGGATCAGTGGAGGGACTGTCGAGGGGAGAGGCAGAGCATGCTGGAGAGCCCATCCCAGGAAAACCTTCCTCCAGTGGAGGGATGGGATGCACCGGGGCTTGGGGAAAATGCTGTCCCGGGAGAAGCAGCAGCCCAGAAACTAAGGCAGGCTTTTGATTCCACCAGGAACATGGCCAGGGGAGAGCAGAAGGTGCTGTTGAGCAGAGAACAGCAGGAAGACTTCTCCCACCTGGCAGTGCCACGCTGCTGGGAGCAGGATGGAGAAACACCAACCTCTTAAGCAGTGCAGACCCTGCAGTGGGGAAAGCCCTGGCTGCCCCCAGCATGTGCCAACCAAAATTCCACCTCAGCATTTATCTGCTCGCAGAAAAGCCTTTATTAGATGGATGCTTTTCTTAAAGGCAAAGATTCAGAACCAGCCATTATCTTTCTGATAACTTAATTAGGCAACCGCAGCATCTCTGGCAATGTGGGAGGGGGAAGAAAGTGGAGAGAGGGAGACAATTAGCTTAACAAGGCTCAGCACCTGGTAGACGAGATCCTCTTTCCGCAGTCTCCATAATTGAATTAACAGGCTGCCAATTGTCCCTTTGGCCGAAGGGAGATGCCCTCTTGTACAGACACGGGGGCAGCTCCCTGTACCCACCCTCACATCCCTGGGCTCCCCTCAGGCCCAGCCTGAGCACCACTGACTCATCCCCGAACAGGGGGCAAGGAAGGGACTGTCACTGTTCCCCAGGCATGAGCTGCTGCCACCAGGCAGGCAGGTACAGGCAGGTACAGGCAGGGCTTGCCCACCCCTTTGCTGGCTACAGCGACGTGGCTAGAGCTGCTGGAGCCATGGAGCCACTGCTGCCTGTTTTCCATAATTAATGAATAATTAATTGGGAATGCACTGCAGTCTATTGCAGAGTGGGGATGGGCTTGTGGATCCACGCCTCTCCAAACGTGCCCCTCTGGCTGCTGCTGAGCACCAGGAAAAGGACAGGCTCCCTCAACAGACCCAGCTCTCCCTACTCCAGCTTTCCACAAACAGAACTCACAACTCCCCATCCCAGATCACTTCCCACTGTGCCTCTCCTTTCTCCAGGGCTCTCATGTGGCTGAAGCAGGAGCTGACCACACCCCAGAGCACCATGCGAGCATCTCCCTGCCCACAGTGCCACCACAGAGCCCATCCCAGCAGCTCAGGTCCAGACGTGACCACAGTGAACAGCCTCTGCCTTCCCATGGGGTGAAGCATCACCCCACGGTGCCCAGCACTGCCAGCTGCAGAGCTGGTGTCAGCACCACACTCCTCAAATCGCTGCAGCCACCCGAGCAGAGCTGTGCAAGAGCCCCAGGACAGCACCAAACCCACATGGGATTAATTAAAACCCTTCAAAGACGTCTGCAGGAAGAAGGAGCTGTCAGGGCACCTTGAAGGAGGCTGGATGCTGGATTGTGCTGCTGGGGAAGCGCAGGGAAGAGGCCCCAGCAGCACCTCTGAGCTGCAGAGCCCTATGGAGAGGGGAGGTTTGAAGCTGGAACCTGGGGACTCTGGGGTCCCCCAGATAAGCAGCAGCAGCTACACCTGGACAGGAGTTTCCCTCAGCAAGAGACAGGAGTGATGCCTCACAAGCAGGGCTGGGGCTGCCTGCACATCCCCATTCTCAGGGGGAGTGGTGCCCGTGGGAGTTATAAAGCTTTTATGGCCATGTGCTTAGAAGGACCTGCATAACTCACCGGTGGCACTTCATGTGGTCACCAGGCACTTGTGGCCATAAAAGTTTTACGGTGCTCCACAGCATCCCACGGTCCTCACTCCATGCAGTTATGTTTATTCACTCCGACTGTCTTCTAGGGCTTTGCCAGTCTTTTCCATAGGCCTTTTATCCAATGGCTGGCCAGAGGAAATGAGGAATCCAGCCACCAGGGCTGGGTGTAAATCTCCAGCAGCCAGGAATGAAGACATCTGGCCCTGCTGGCCCACTCACCTTCCTCAGCCCGTCACCAGCCACTGAGCAAGGCAGTAAATCCAGACTGGGAAGGGTTCACTAGTGGTTGCTTCCCAGAACACACAGATCCTCAGCTGAACTTCAGCATCCCACACCCTCCAGTGGCACCTCCCAGTGAATCCCATTATTTGACTGCAAGCACACATCCCGAGATGCTCTCCCCACACCAGCCTTGCCTACCCCAGTTGTCACAAGACAAGACCAGCATCTCCGACCTCTTTTCAAGCCCTGAGGCTTCACAAAGGCAGGGATTTAAATAAGGTGAGGAAAGCAGGGCTGGTCATGCCCTGCAGACCCGAGGGGCAAGAAGACCTCCCCACACCGCCCTTAGAGAGGTTATCCACAGCCAGCTCTTCCCTTTGGAAAGCCTTGGAGAAGAGCATTAGCTAATCAAGTGGCAGCATCTCTAATCAGCCTGATGCACTCCCTTGCTAACCTGATTCCTAATAAGAAAATGGTGGCTGGGAGGGGAGGGAGTGGGATCAGAGTAAATCCAGTCCATGGATACCCCGCTGGGTGAGAGGGAGGACGACAATTGGCCGGCTCTGTCCCCAGTGCTGCCGTGTTTGTCTAAATGATTTACTGCAAACACCGAGCTGGCGACGGGCAGAGACGACCCGACAACTCTGAGGACGGGAGATACGGGAGCGCCGTGCACTCCCAGCGCAATCTCAGCGAGTCACTGGGAGGGAATGCATCCGGCTCAATTCATTAGGACTGATAGCTCCCTCAATGGGGCTGAATAATTGATGGCCTGGAGAAGCTTTTAAGATGTTCTGTGCGCTCGGAAGACCGAGAGTATTATTTTTTTAAAAGCTAGCACACACAGAAAAACATCAGTGAAGGTGATCCAAGCAAAGGTTAGATGTTTTAATACGTTATGTTTACACCATAAATCCTTGCTCCATCACTTGTAAGGGGAAATGGATATGGCGTGGCTCGGGGCAGCTGCCAGAGTGCAGGTAGGACCAGGTAGCCACTCGAGCAGGAGCTGAGCCATTTCCTGAGGGTTCCCATCCCCAGTAACTACAGAGCACAGACACCACCTAGCCATGGAGTTCCCTGTGTGGTGCTCCTCTGCCTCCATCCCACTGCAAGGACATATCCCAAACGCAACCTGGATGAGTTCTCCCTCCCATCCATGGAAAACATCTCCACTTGCTTACCTTTCACCGTGACATGGACACTCTGGCTGATGGAGAGCTGGGGCTGGATCAGCACGCTGCACAGGTATTCTCCTTCATCCATGCCTTTCTGGACGTCCATCAGCTTCAGAGTCCCATTCTCAAAGACCACTTGGCGGTGGTTATCGGGCAGCAGCAGAGAGTCCTTGTACCACTTGATGGAGTAATATGGGTACCCGATCACCCTGCAGTTGATGAAAGTGTCCCTACCCGCTACTGCTGTTATGTTCTTCATGGCTCGGATGCTCGGGGGCCCTACATATTCGGGAGGAAGGAAGAGGCAGGCTAGGTTAATTCCGAAGGGCTGTTTGCTTGCATGTAGATCTGCTGCTAGTTCAGATCAAGTTTCACAGGCAAAGAAGGTAACCAGAACATCTGGGAGCCAGCCTGGTTTGGGAGAGGAGCTGGCACAGGCTCCTCTCAGTGCATGTGGGGAAAGTTGCTCATTGGCTGCAACCTCCAGCTGCAGCTACTTGTGCATGCCCATGAACAGGGATGTGCTCCTGGGTCACAGCCACGCTCCAGCAAATTCCCCCCCCAGTTTTGCAGGCACAACCCCAGTGCTGGGGAACCTGAGCTTGCACACACCACCACCGCCTGCCAGAGGAGGCAAGACAGTGGCTGGAATTGCGGTGTGTTTCTGCAATGGGCACTGTGGCCACCCAGCACGCTTCCACCAGCCTCCTCTGCAGCACCTCCAGCCGTGGGAGCTGTGAGAGAGATGGGGAGCACTCCCCCACCATCACAACCCCTCCCAGAAGGAAGCTGCCTGCATTGTGCCAAACATCCTTGGCAAGAGCTGCTACAGGAACCTGACTTCCAGTGGCACATGTACTTCACCTCCCCTAAACTCCACCTTTCTGAGCCCCTCACTGCCAACCTGGGTATCCCCAAAAACCCCCGACAGACACCAGTTTCTGGCTGGCTCTGGTGCTGCCCGAGGACTAGGAGAATGATGCAGGTGAGCCTGTAAACGAGAGGTTTCATGCATCGATAATTACATTGTTCTCGCAGCCAGCTGCATAAAATAGCAAAGTAATCTAAAGATTAACCCTGTCTTGACTCCTCGGCCTGAGGGCGTAGCAGGATAACAGCTTAACAAACACTCAGGATCAGCTGACGGACAAGTGTTTCTCATTCTACATTCTCGTTCTACTCTGCATTAAGAGAAGCAGCAGGAAAAACGGAATTAAGCACCTCACTCTGTAACCATGTCTTGGGCCTGTCTGAGGGACATGCTCCGTGCCAAGGAAAAAGAATCCTGAATTTTATCTAGTGACAGCCCATCAAGAGCTGAGGGAAGGGGGGGAAAGGGAGACATGGGAACATCCTCATTGAAAACGCTGCTCTGGTTTCTCACAGCTGAGGGATGAACTTGCTCCAAATTCAGCAGTAAACAGCAGCAAAATTCCGACTCTCCTGGGATCCCAGCCAAAAAGCCACTAGATCCATTTCAAACCTGAGACACAGACAAACACAGCCCTTCAACCCTTGTTCTCAGCAGACAAATAAATGTTCCCTTATCTTGTCTCGCTCCCACCTGTAAGGCTGGGAGCTTTAATTGGGGATTATTAATGGGCAGGGGTTTACACCACACCCCGTGCCTGAGAGCGCTCCCTGGAACACACGGAGCAACATGCTCCAGCCGTAATAACACGGTGATTAACGCGTCCATGGCTTTTAGCAGACAAAGAAAATACAGACATGACAAATCAAAGCTCATTTTCCACGATTTCACGTGCTGCCTCATCATCGTTTGTCATGCAGATCCCTGTGCCGGCGGGCGCAGTGGCTGCCAGGGAATCGGGCTCCTGTTGGGAATGGGGGATGGCTGGGAGAGCACGTGGGGCCTGGGACACTTCTGTGCCCATCAGCACTTTCTCTGTGTGTGGGGTCCCTTGGGAAGTGTCTGCCCACCCTGTGCAGACCTCAAGGCACGGGCTTGGTGGGGGGAGAGGGGACCCCAGTGGGAAGAGCACTGCACTTTGGCCCCTCCAAATCCAAGCTCCAGCTCTCCAAATCTCTGCAATTGCCTTCAATTTTGTCAAACTCCCTGCTTTAAGCATCAGAGAGGCTCAACCCCTCGGCCAGGTGTACGCGGTAGCGGGGCAGGAGCAGGGGGGCTCAGGGAATGAGGCTGGGACAGCCAGAAAGACCCACACGGTTGGGAAGAGGAGCAAGAGGCGACAAGGAACGGCCAAGCTGGGGAACAGAACAAAACCAAAAGCCCAGTAAAAGTCCTATTCTGATATTTAAAAGTAGACAGGCACCTCTTACGTTTATTCGCGCTTGGTATTCGGCGCTGCCCACCGAGTTCCGCGCGGTGCACCGGTAGACGCCGCCGTCCTTGATCTGCGGGTTGGTGACGTTCATGTGGCTCACGGTGGTGCCGTCAGACATCGTGTACTGGTTGGAGCGGTGCCCGCTGTCCCGTGGGATGGGCTCGTCGTCCAGCGCCCAGGTGACGGTCGGCGGAGGGGCCCCCTTGGCGGCACACATGAGGGAGAACTGCTCCCCGGGGTTGACCACCTTCTCGCTGAAGGAGGAGACGATGCGGGGGGTCCCATCTGGGGGGCACCCAGAGGGATGGGGGTCAGGGAGCGGCAGCCACAGGCAGCAGCAGTCACCCACTGATGGCATGGTGGTGAGCTCCTACCTGCACTGGAGCTCTGGCTTGGCTGGGAGAGAAGCCCAGCCAGTGCCAGCATCCCTGTGACAGGGAGATGGTGAGAGGAGTGAGGGGATGTGCTGCTTGACACAGACAGCGAGGGGACAGCTCTCTTAGCAGAGCCCATCCCTTATCAGAACACCCAGTGATCTGGATCAGAGAGGGTTGCCTGATGAATGGAGGTGCCTTGGCGGAGGGATTGGGGATGGCAAATCAACACTGCCTTTCCCATCCTCTGTGTCCCTGCTGACAGCACACAGAGCCCACCATGCAGTCTGGGAGCAGCCTGCCCCAGGATCCCCACCCTGGCAGGTCTCACTGCCCCCTAGACAAGCACAAAGGGTCCCTGCAAAGGAAAAAGCTCCCACCCTGGGAAGCCAGCTCACCCTCCAGAGTGATGATGGAGAAGTCCTGTGCCGTCTGGGACTTGCGGGTGGCAAAGCACTGGTAGGCCCCGGAGTGGCTCTTCTGTGCAGCTGTGATGAGGAGGGTCTCGTTGCTGATGCCCCGGATGGAGATGTAGTCATCCACCACCACCAGGTCCGTGTTGCGGTACCAGCGGATGATGTACTCGGGGGACCCACTGAGGGCACAAGAGAGGATGACGGTGCTGCCGATGCCTGTTTTGAGCTTCTTTGGTGTGAGGGTCACACGCAGAGGGTCTGTGAGAGAGGGGAGAGCAGTGAGGCATTGGTGGTGCCAGGCAGCCCTGTGGGAGGCACCTCATCCTTACTGTGCTGTCCGTGCTTTCCCTGCCCTGGAGGCACCAGCCTAAGTGTAAAATGTCACTGCACAATAAGGCAGGTGGCCCTGCCACCTTCCTCGCTGCTGGCAGCTCCTGCTTTTAAACATCAGCCCCAGGCCCCCAGCAGGGGTACTGTGGAGAGGTGGCAGTGTGGCTGGAAGAAGACGTGGTCAGTGTGATGGGGACAGTGCTGAGCTGGGGATATCCCAGCAGGATATCAGTGCCCAGTTGGCACTGTGATGACCAGTGCTGCTTCAGGTAAGGCAGGCACAGTGGCTCTGGTACCACCAGGATCCCAGTGATGGGAAGAACCCCAGGGAAAACAGCACGTCACAAATACTTGGTCTGCCCAGATGGTATTTACTGTCTGGTTAGAGCTTATTTTACGTAAATCAACATAAATTTTATGTAAATCAACAAAGCAAAGCACAGGGGCACCTAACACGTTGGACACGTGCAAGACAGTGGCTTCCAGCACGCAACACACCACACACACATACCAGGCTTGTTATTTACATGGCTGTATAAAACCTTCAAGGCTTTACGCTGACAAGGAGTTCGTTTCAGAAGGCAGCAGGACTAAGCCCCACAACCACTGCACCCCACTCCTCCCCGCTGGCTCTCACCTATGACCGTGAGGGTCCCCGTGACCTCTGCGGAGCCGAAGGTGTTGGTCACCTCGCAGATGTAGGTCCCGCTGTCCTCCACGCGCAGGTCGCTGATGGTCAGGCCCGTGATGCGCTTGGTCCAGCGGCTGTCGGCAGGGAGCGGGCGTCCGTCCTTCATCCACCGCACGGCCGGGTTGGGGTAGCCCGAGGCGATGCAGGGCAGCTCCACCAGCCGGCCCGCCTTCACCTCCCTGGACTGGAAGCTGTCTAGCATCGTGGGGATGGACTCCGCCGGGTCTGGGTTCGGAGAGGAATTGGGCTCACCCGGCGAAGAGGAGGGCGTGAGGTGTCTCTCCCCGCTGTGACACTGGGAGACCTCTGGCACGGTGACACCGGTACCACCGTGCCCATCCAGCATCATCCATGAGAGGTTGGCTCTCCCCATGCCCATGAGCCGGCGGCTCTGCCGGACAGGAGTGCAGGATGCATCCTTGCTGGGCACGGGGTGCCCTGTCCCACCTGGCCAGCACAGCCTTCGACAGCCAGGACAACAGGCTCGTGGGAGAGGTGGGAAGGAAAACACATCTTACTAGTGATGGGAGGAATAAACTCAGCACCGGAGAAATTACTCAAGGTGACACCTAATTGGTGCAAAATACACAAATTCTGTGGCACATTTCAAAATTTACAAGCAAAAGGGCCCATCAGGCAGCTGGGAAAGGAGAAAATTAATCACTAAGTCTCAGGCGTGAAATTAAATTCCAGGGGAAAGAAACCTCTTTCATTACTCCCAAGCAGAAGTAAAACGCCGTGACGTGTAAATAATGACAGCGACCAGGAGGGGACTGGGCCAGATCGAAGTGCATGGACTGGAGATGACACACCCAGCGATGCCCACGCACTGTTGGGATGTGTGGCAGGACTGGCACGGATGGGAGACAGGACCCTCGGGTCTCTAAGAGGCCAAGACAAGGTCAGGCGAGCCCCGACTCGGCCACCTCAGACCCCTTCCCTACCCGCTGGGGGCTTAATTTGAGAAGCCGGTGCGGGAGCTGCCGCCTGCGCACCCGAGGATGGGGAAAGCATATGGCAGAGTGCGGGCTGCGAGTCGGGCGAACTCCCTCCCTCCCTCCCGAGCGGAGTAATTTGGGCAGTCAGCGGAGCCGGGAGCGCCCGGAGACACCCCGGCACTCCGGACTGCACTGCCTGCGCCGCAGTATCGCTTGCATGTTCGTCACATCGCGTCAGGCTGCTCACATCGCGGGCTGTCACGGCGCATCGCCTCTCGCCCCATCGCCCCGCGCCCGCGGTGATGCGGCGGTGCCACCGCCCCGCAACAGCACAGGGGGGTTGCGGATGGGGGGCTGCGGAAGGGGGGCACGGGGAGAGGCGGCGGGGACCCCCTTTGTGCAGCCCCGACGGGACCTCCCACCCACCACGATGGGATGTCCCCTCTTTGCAGGGACAAGAGGTGGTGATGACAGTGCTGCTCCCCGTGCATCACGGGGGGATGGCACTGCTGTAGGCAGGCAGGGGAGTGGGCATCGGGCAGAGCTGGACCCTTTCCTGGGCAAAGGACCCCCTCCCTGGACACGGGACCCCCTCCCTCATTGCCTACATTGCCAGCACCACGTGCTCACCTGAGACGGAGAGCCGGGCTCCGTTGCTCTGCCGCGTCTCCCCGCTGTATTTGTGCTTGGTGATACACCTGTAGGTGGACAAGGCATCTTCCTTCTGCACGTCCGATATGTACAAACCTCCATAAGAAGTAATAAAAAACCTATTTTCTGGAGACACAAAGGGAGGAGAAGAATGAGCGAGCCAGCCCTGACCTCAAGTCTGAGAACCTGGGTCGGGCAGAGCCCCTGCACTCTGGGCAGGTGCTGGAGCCATGGCAAGGAAAGAGGGACCTTCCTCCACCTCCTTGCACCTCTGCTACACCAGGCTGCAGCTCTGGCTGAAGTCTCAGGCAGGCTGGTGCAGTTGGGTGAACCTCGCGTGTGCCACAGCAGCCTCCCTCCATCACTCACCCTGGGGGCACACACATCTGCCCAGGTGCAAAGGTGGGTGTGCTTGGGGTGTCCTTAACACACAGCCGCACTCCCAGGGCTTGGATTCAGCCACGCCGTGGCTGCAGAGGGTGAGGAGAGCGTGTGGCACAATGCTCTGGCACACGCTGCTCCGCACACGCTGCTCCGCCGCGGTGCCACGCGCTCCATAGCAACGCGGCAATTAAAAGTGAATCCGTCCCGCTGAGTTAATAATTAGCTTAACTTACTTAGGAGCATGTGAAAACAAATAAGGGCTCGAGCTGATGTTCGAGCCCCAGGAGGAGGATGGCGGGAGAGCAGGCAGGGCAGCACAGCCCCAGCAGCGCTGCTGGAGCAGCCCCCTCCAGCCACCGGGTTTTGGAGCCTGGTGCGTGTGGAAAGGAGTCTTTGGCTGGCCCACGACCCCTATAATTCATCATGAATAATAACAGTAATTAACACGAATAGAAAGACCTGTGTAGTGGCTACGCGGAGCGCAGGGTAAGCTGAGGCTCTGGAGAGAAGCTTCCTGCCCCCCTGGAAAGCCCTTTGCCCTGTCCCGCCATGACAGCAAGGCTTTCACCCCAGGTTCTGTGGGGCTTTGGGGTTTATTCCAGCACCAGCCACAGCTGGGATGGAGTGCTCCATCTGCTTGGCTGCATCGTGCTGCCAACCAAACCACCCCCTACCAAGCCCCAGGACTGCAAAGATGCAGAAGGTAATTTAGTAGAGCTGAATTTAGTTTCGAGTGGAAACCTTTAAACCCAGCCTTTAAATCAGCAATGGCTGCAAATGGCTCCCTTAAGTCCTGCACAATGCCTGGTAAGCCACAATCTAGCCACTAAGGCCAAACAACAGTTTATTCTTCCAGCACCTTTTCAAAGCACCTGGATATTCTCAATTTAGGCAAAAGAAAGCACAGTGGTCAAACTTGTAAGAGCAGAATAAACATGAGTAGAATAGAGGAGGAGAGACAGATGTCCCAGAGCAGTCTTGTTCCCCCATCCTGGGGCAGGACCCCAGGTCCAATTCCCTGCAAGTGCTGCAGGTGACAGACCAGCAGAAAACAGGGATCTTCACCCAGGGAACCAGAGCGTGTCCCTGGGATGAGCCAAGGCAACAGCAGTGCTGAGCTGCACTGGCACAACCCATCCCAGCTGTGGCTTAGCCAGATGTGCAGATTGCTTGATATGAGAGCGTGAGGGACTCTAAACATCAAAGAAACAGCAAATAATTAATACTAATGCCAGCCAACTCTGGCTTACAGAGGCACCCCCGCTGTGCTGATCCTCCCTGGAAGCAGACCTGGCAGTCCTGTGGGATACAGGGAGGCCCATCCCTACACCCCTCCAGCAACACCCCTGTGTCTCCATTCCTGCTTGTAGAGATCAGGGCCTCCCCAGCCAAAACCTCAGGCATGGTTTTGCCTCCACACTCCAGCATGGCAACACCAGTATGCAACTGGGAGCAGATGCTCAGCGGCACAAGCTTCATGCTCCACTGCCAACCAGAGCTGCTGAGGGATCTGTACAAACCCCGTGGAAGGGCAGGGGGAGTGGTCCCACAGCACTGAAATAACATGCAAATCAAACATTAAATTTTCATCTCCCATCAAACCAGTAAGCGAAGAACATTGGCTGCACTGGAATTTGAGATGGGGGGAGCCAGTTTCCATGGTAACGGGGCTGTATTTTGCAAAGTGCTGGCAGCCCCAACCCACACCCCCACATGCAGCCGTGCATGGGTAACCACAGCCCTCGGCTGCTGTGCTCCAGGCTGGAAACAAAGCCTTGTGCCCAAGATCAAGGCCCCAACACAGGGTTTGAACCACAACACCCACCACAGAGACAGGAATGGGTTGAAAACCTGCAAGTTTAGTACCCACATCTCCACCACGGAGTGATGTGAGGCATCTGCCCCTCACAAGCCATGGTGCAGTGATGCCATTATGTTCTGTGTAAGATCTACCCAACCTGACAGCACAGGGTTGCGTTTTTTTTCTGAGAAGGGACAAGAAATTCCATCGAGGAACGTTCCTCTGGTTCAAGGGAGATGCGGGGCAGTAATTGATGTGAGTGGCTCCGACAGACCTCACCGAAGTGACTTATTGCTGAGTTTGCCAGTGAGATTAACGCCGAAGGTCGCCGAATAAAATCAGATCTTTCTGCCTGCCAGGAGGTGGAAAAGCTCTACAGGAAGCAGAGGATTAAGTACATCCATGGCCAGTCTGGAGTGATGTACCTCTAATAACTCTACCAGCCAGACTTGAGCTGCTGCCTTTGGAGGCACCTCACCAAAGCCCTCGGCTCAAGTCAAGAGCCCACCAGGAGCTAAATTCTACCTAAATTTCCAGGAGTTCACCCCTCACCTGGGGAAAATCACCAAGGTGAGAGTGGGTCTCTCCCATATGGTGGACATCAGGAGGGTCTTGCTGAGTACACACACGCAGACTTCTATTTGTTGTTACCAAAATCCTCTCCCACAACCAGCAGCCGGTGGTGGCTGTGAAACCCCAGCATCATTCCCAAGAGCCTTCCAATTCCGAGAGAAAGATTACAGTCGATGCAGGTTACCAGCTCCTGCTCTATCCAATATAGATTTATCAAAACAACAGGGTCAGGGCTTCAGGAGGGAGCACGTTTTATAGTTCATAAGACTAATGAGATAACTTTCCCTTGGTACTGCTGGAGAATCAATAGGTGCCAGCGTTTATGAATTAGCCATACTTGGAGCATGTGCATCCCAAGGCATCCCGGACAAATCCAATAACTGTTTGCTGCTATTTCTGGCCACGTTTAAAGTGACAAACACCTCCCACAGGGAAGGCACAGAGGGGGAAGCCCCAAAGAGCAAAGCCTGTAATTTTCCACTGCTGCCACAGCAGCACTTTTCTGCTGTGGCTGCTGTTCCAGGATGCCATTTGCCTGGCATGGAGCTCACCTTGGGACAAGAAACATCTGCAGTAAAACCCATCCAGGATGGAAACTCCTGCCCACTGTGTGGCACAGCATGGCATGACACTGCTCTGCACCTTGCTCCCCAGGACTGCCCAAGCTCTGGGATGCAGCACCCAGCTGGGGCAGGGCAGCAGGCTGGTGTTGATGGCCACACAGCAGAGCTGCCTTTCATCTCAGCAGGCTGAGCCCAGCTCATGCCACAGCAAATGTAGAGAGCAGAGAGGAACTGGACTGGGAACAGAGATTAAAGTTCCATCCATCCCTTCCAGCTGGAGATGTTAAAAAGGAGACACAACTTGAGCCCAATACACATTTCATATGAACCACATAATATCTGACAGATTTATTTACATGTTTGCCTGCCATGGGGATCCCAGGGGAGATGCATGGCTGTTGCCACTCCCAGCCCTTGGAAAGGCAGCACAGCTGTCCCACAGAGCTGAGATGGCACAGCCATGTACCCAGCCAAAGGTTCCCACCTGGAAGTTGTGGGCATCTGTAATGCCACCAACGCCAGCTCCCTCACTCCTCATCCTCCTCCTCCAGGAGCAGTAGCCCTTCTCCCCAGGAAAGGACCTGCCAGCTGTTGCTGGAGGCTGTGGAGCCAGAGCAGGGGGAACAGCAAAGGAGGGGTGGAAATCAGGAAGTCGTGGCAGGCTTTCCACCTCCCCTCTTTAATCTCCTTTATAAGCACGGTTCCATCTCCTCCTGTTACAGGATTAACACCCATCTCTCATTCTGTCCCTCAACAAGATTTTATTTCTAATTACACTGCAATAAAACTGGGCGCGCTCCCAGGGCTCCTTCCAAATGACTTGTCGACACTCGGCGAGATTGGATCCTACTCGGGCCCGTTTCCGGCACCTCTGCTTGCTGTTCATTAGGCATGCATGAGGGAGAGGGTTTAAGAATGGAATTACATTTAAATGGCTTTTCTCAGAGGGAGAGATGAAACAAGAGAGAGAGAAGCAAAGAGCAGGAAAGGTTCAGAAGGAGGGTGTTGTCGTCACCCCCCTGTCACACTGCCGCCCGGCAGATGCTGTGCCAGGTCCCTGCTGCTGGTGCTCCAGGCACCTGACAAGTCAATAAATCCAAAAGGAAACACGGAGAGAGGTTTCTGAGCAACAGATTTTTGCAAGTGGACAGCAGCCAGGGGCATGTGGCACAAGGTATTATCACCCTGCCCTGAGGGGTGCCCAGGACACTGGAGGCTCTGCTGTGGGCATCACTGCAGTCAAGGGACACCGACTGCTGTGGTGGTGGAGAGGTTTACCAGCAGAAACAAGGATTTTCTTGTCAGGGTTTAGGAAAACACATACCTAAAGAAATATGGGATGGGCACAATAAGGAGGAGGTGCTCCCTACACCTACATCCTGCTCCCTGCACCAGGGCATGAGCAGCCAGCATGTGGCTTGAGCAGAGCTCTGGGAGCACCACGGCCAAGCCCACCCTCCTCACCAGCTGCTCAGGTGCCATCCCCACTGCACAAATTAATCACCAGCAGCATAACAAATAGCTTCCAGGGAGACAGGAGAAGTGAGTCTGCTCATGGACACTCGATGGCAGGGAGTGGAAGGCAGTGAATAAATGACTGGATCTGTGAGGAATCTGCTGGGTGGGAATTGCCCTGTCACAGCCCCCACACACAGTGCCCCTGCTCTCCCCCTCTCCTAAAGCACGTGGCACTCCTGAAATCTCACAGTCCACGTAGCAATGACCATCTCTGTCACTTTACTCTTGGTGTGATGACTTTGCCATCTGCATTTCTCTCTCTCTGGGCAACAATCACGTAAGAGAAGTTCTGATTTTGAGCACGGGAAACTTTATGGGAGGGAAAGTCCAAGGTGCATTTCATAGCTGCAAATGCCATGCAAGTAGGTGCTTAAGGAAACCACAAACAGTTCATTTTACCTGAGATTATGATGACTGGTGTTATTCCTGCACTGTTTGATACATGTGTGGCTTCTGCTGCACTCTGAGCAGTGGCTCCAGATGTTTTCCATCCCCACTGGACTCACTGGCAGTGGGCAGTTGCTGCTACCTGGATGCTGCTTCCCAGATACAGGCTCACAAGTCAGCAAAATTGGGAAAACAGATGTTAGGAAAGATCTCTCTCTCTCTATTAGCTCCCTCGGAAGTGAGGTATCCTGCAGGGCTGGCAGGAGTTATTAAATCAAGAGTCATTATTTACCCAAGGGCCAGTCTCGCAAGTCATGTTCCTAGAAGTAAATCCGGAATTACGCTGCCCACGGAACTGGATTCACGCGGGTATGAGGGAGAGCACAGTTTGCCTCTCCGGGTTTTAATCCACCTCTGAGTCACCGGAGCGCCTGGCAGCGAAACTGAGCAGTGTTTGGGGACACTTTCATTTGTTTGCGTAAGCGACTTTGAGAATGACACATTTCCACTGAACCAGAGCACAGAGGAGGAGGAATTCCCCGGGTGGCGGCCAGGGGACGGGGCTCACCCTCCTCCCCCGCCACCGGCCACGCTGGCACTGCCAAAGGAGGAGGAATTAATCTCCCGAGGTGGTCCGGAGCCGCCTAATACCAGCAGAAAATTACAGAACAGGATGAAGAGCATTACAAAATGAATAGGAGGGGACTAGAGATTTCCATGGCTAATCCTGTTAACGAGACAATTTCTTATCAAACTCATTATGTGGCAGAAAGAGGGGGGGGAGGGAGGGGCCGGGGAAGGCGATGCCAGGCAAAAGGCATTCCCGGCGCAGGGGGACACGAGGCTGGCAGGAGAGCACGGCGGCTTCCCGAGCCCGCACCAGCAAGGATTGTATTTCCATTTCCAAGGAGAGCTGAATATTATCAGAGTGACCATTTATCACAAAACAGTGCCGTCTGCTCCGGCTCTATTACCAGTCCTCTCCCAGAGAACACTCATTTCAAAACATGATTTTGGACCTTTTTTTCTTTTTTTTAACCTCCTATCGTGACGAGCCTCGTTTTTCCAGGAGGAAGCAAAACGAAAAGCTTTGGTCCACAGGCTGAATGTGCATCTCTGATGGCAGCAGAGACTCCGGCACGAGCTGGGGGTGTGGGAAGACAACAGAAATTGTCGGGGAGCTGGGCATGGGCTCTGCCCACCGCCTGATGCCACGCACGAGCAAAGCTGAGCCTGGCGCAGCAAAACGCCGCTGCGGCTCAGTGATTCCCGAAAATCGACAGCGCGTTCCTCACCACCCCCTCCACCTCCTGCCCCCCAGAGTCACAGGGGCTTCACCACTACTTTGTGCGCAGCGTTTAATTATTTCTCTCTCTCCCTTTTTATTTTTTTTTAATTTGCTATTTAAAAAACCGCGGAACTAGTCAGATTTCATGCTAATGAGAAGAAAATCTGGATCGAGGACTGTGCAAAAATTTGCATCTCAAAGAGGAAAACAGGAAGTCGCTAAGAAAGGAAAATCCACGCCGAGGTAGCGGGTATGGCCATAATTAGGCTAATGCTGCCTCTGTTCTGTCAGCTCGTTTCCATCAGCCCCAGGGTGGCAGGGGACAGCAGACCTCCCCACCACCACGAAACTCCCTGCCACGGCACCCAGCCCTGGAGAGGGCTGGTGAAGGATGCTGAGCACCAGGCTGGTCATGTGGGGTCCAGGATAACATGGGATGCAGGACGGTGTGGGATGCAGGACGGCACAGGGAACACAGTGGACTCACTGCCCCAGGAAGGACACACATCTGGAGTGTCTTTTCCAATGGCACCACCAACACTGTGGGATGGAGGGCACCCAGGGGAAGACAATATCACACCACCCACGTGTTATCCCAGTCATAACCTCCCAGTATCTCTCTGCTCTCCCCAGAATGACCCTACACGGTGCCCAGCCCCACCTGCCCAGCCCCAGGGCATGGTGAACACACAACCTCAGCCCTGGCAGCCCAGAACAAGCGATTGTTGTCCCCCCATTTTGGGAAGGGCTGATTTGCAGTTTTGCATCAATTTTCCCCTGGTTTTTTAATTGGGTTGTGCTGCTGCTGCAGACATTACTGAGCAAACAATTCTGAATGGCTCGAACTAAGATATTTGCTCATAAAAATCCATCACCAACGCCGAGAATGACAGAAATGGAAAATGCCTAATGAAAACAAAGGGGAAAACAACAGGTACTCTGGTCCTTCGCCATCCATCACCAACCTCAGATTATTGAAAATACAGGAGGGAAAAAATTCCTCCCATCTGCAATCAAATCTCGAGAAATCTTGAGAAAAGCCAAACACCACATAGGAGGAAATTCTTTGCCCCCACTTCAATCTGCAGGAGTTTCGCCATAATTATAATAAGAGTGAGGCTGCTGGATAACACGAGAATTATTTTCCCCACTTACATTGTCAAATGATCATTTTGCCCTGCAGTGAAATCTCAATAATTATAATGCCAAACCGTGAAAGAACAAAGAAATAAAAAAAGCAGTGTTTTCTTCCAGGGAGCGGGGGGAGGGGGGAGCTGCCATCACAGGACTCAAAGTGCATCCTTCCTCTAATTATCTTTCTTGGGGCTGTGCATCCCTCACCTTTCTCCAGTGCCTGAGCAACCTGGTGAGCCTCCCCAAAACTCCATGGGATGGAGGGGTTCATGTGGGTGGGAGCAGTCACCTCCATGCCCAGTGTGAGTTTCCCCAGCGGGAAACAGAGTGGGATGTGTGGTTTGGGTTCGATGGCATCGCCTCCCAACCCTAATCTGAGCCCCTCATCTCTGCAAGGATCTCCTCACAAAGGCTGCCCATGGGACATGGCCATGGGATGTGGGGAGTGTCACAGCAAAGCCAGTCATCACACACTGTCCATTCACACCCACCCCAACACCAACAGCCCCTTGGCAGGGGAACAGCGAGGGGGAGAGAAGAGAAAGGGGACAGAAAGCAGGGGGTGGGGGGGGGTAAAGGAGGCGAACAAGAAAAACAAGACGACAGAACGCTTGCTCCACAGCCCTTGGCTAAATTACAAACCAGTTTACTGAGGTGGAAAGCTGCAGTGAGCTGAGGAGGAATATGTGGAAACCATCTGCAGATTTAAAAATAATCTATTTTACGATCACCCTCGAACATATTCTTTTGCAGAAACCAAATAGGATTTGTTGTTGTTGTTTTGTGCAAACTGTTAGGGAAAAATTACTAGAAACATGCAGGGGGTTTTGCCTTCTTGAGTACTGAGAGGCTAAATATGCCCTTCCTTATGTTTAGAATAGTAACAGTCATCTTAAAATTAACTTGGTCTGCATCAGAGCTTAAAACAGTTGCAATTCAGAGCCTGCAAAAGCAGGACAAACCTGCACTGGGATATCTATCGCTTCTAGCTGACAGATGTCTTCCTACATACAGTAAATATAGGTCGTCTTTTCCTACCCAGAGAACTGTAGATCTTAATTAACCAGGCCACTAGCAGCATATGTAATGATTTTTTTTTTTCTTTTCAGCTTACTAAGTAAACCTTTCTGTGATTAGAGGGAAGGGAAATAAGATGCACGTGAGAGGGACCCATCTCCCACGACCCGGCCACCGTGGTGAGCACAGACCCCACACTGCAGCTCCTGTTGTTATTTCATGCTATAAAATCTGCCTAACGAGATGGGAAGGGTGTGGAGAGCCCCACATGCCCCTCGCTGTGCACAGCCCATGGCTGTGCCCTGGCCAGCCCCGAGCTCAGCTCAGCCAACAGTGGCCAGAGGGGTTATTGAGTTTCACAGGCTAAACCGTGCTCCTCCTTGGAAGGCACTTGGGGATTAAATTATCTCTGGGCTCAGAGACAAATGAGCTAATGAAATTCACGCTGCATTATGATAAAGTCATGCTGAGCCCTTGCAGAGGGGCAGTGGGTGCTGGGGTGGGTGAGGGCAGGTGGCAGAGACCATTGCCCTTGGGGCACTGGGTTCCTACTCAGCTCAGCTGGTCTCTGCTGAGGGGCTGAACCCCTGAGGGGCCACTGGAATTCATCTTTACAGCTTTGATGGTGAGGGTGGTGTGTAAGGGTACCAGTAGACTTGGGTCATCCTTATGTAACTGGGAAGTAACAGACCTTCATTTATTTGTGTGAGTTCCAGGATTCAGGAGGGGAGGAAAAAGGTGGCTAAAGGTAAAGGTGGCCAAATCTCAGCCCAGGGTCAGGAGGAAGGCAAGAGCTGGGTGAAGTTTGACAAGACAGCAGCTGTGCATCTCCTGAACAAGGGCACCCAGTCCTCCCACCAGCTCTCACATGTAGGATGCTCTGAACTGCAAATGATCTTAAAAAAACCCTTGAACTGGAGGGAAGGGAGAGCAGAGCCCAAGCCCACGGCTGCATCCTTGTATAGGCTGTGTTTCTACAGCCAGAAATGTGCTCAGCAGAGCAAGGACTGCACAGAGACCTCTGCAAAGGCAAAAATTGGTGCTGGGGATTCTCTGGCTCCCCAGAAAAGGGAGCAAAAAGCCACCCAGAGCCTGTGGGAAAAAGTTTCAAGGCCAGAAGCTCCCTCTGCAACAGAGAAAACTGCAAGGGAGCAACACATCGCCGCCCTGCACCAGCTTTGAATGAATCCTGCCAAAGTCAAGATCTTGTTTTGATCTGACAAGGAAAACCAAAAGCCTCACAAAAGGAACTCCTGTCACCTAAAACTCAGGAGTGAAGTGGAATGATCCTATGCTGCCGCGGTCCCACGTGTCCACACAGACACGCGCGGTACATCCACTCCTCCCCTCCCTTCTACTCACTGGGGAAAAGAAATCAGCAAACGTGGCTCGAACAAAGAGCAGAACTTCCTCCCTGCTCATTAGTGGTGGAAAAGCAACAGAAAAAAAAAATCCCCAGGACATAACCTCCTCTTCAGCTCTGAAGTCTGAATGGCTCGGAGAGGGTGGTTGGGTTTATTCTTTGCGTTTCACCTCGCTCAGAGTTGGTCTGCACACTTTGATTACAGAAAGGAGCCCACGCCAAGAAAAGAACCCCAAAACCACCCCCCTCCGCATGCTGGTTCTGCACAGCCACCCTGGGGCAGGCAGATTCTCACACATGGGGTTCTCCCACTGGCACAGCTCCATCAGTGCCTGGCTTGGGGGCTGGAGGCAGCTCACAGAAACCCTCCCCAGCCTGTGGCATGCTCCAGTCCTTCCTCCCTCTCTCCCATCCTTCTGGAGTGGGTGACTCCAGAGGAAAACCATCTTTCCTCACCTTCCCTGCAGCCAGGAGTGCTCATGGGGCTGGTGGGGCAGAGGCATCAGCTTTCCTTCTCCTGTCTGCTCCCTGCCCACTGCAAACAGCAATCCCATGAACTAAAATGTGGATGACCTGCACCACCCCTTTGGAAGGGGGTGAGAAGGGAGGATTGTCCCCGCAGCCACAACCACCACCAAGTGGGTCATCACGGGCCCTTCTCTGTTCACCCACACTCCAGCACTGAACAGGTTCAGGGAGTGACTGGGGAACTGGATGCAATCCCAGGGGGAAACAACCCTTGTGTTCCTGTTCCATCAGCACCACTCCCCTGATGGAGCTACGGCACAAATCCACTACAGAGCATCTGCCACACGTGGGGGCTGCCCCAGCAGCTGGGGGGAGGAGCAGCCCCTTCCTGCTCCACACATGATCCACTGCAGCTTATCAATAATTATTAAGACAAGGCAGATGTAATGTTGACCTAGTTAGACGTCCAAGAAGAAAACCAGCTACGGTGGGTTTGTTTAGCAGTTCTGATGGAGACAGGCCTGGCTGGTTCCTGTGGGAGCCTCAGTGCTCACACCTGCACCCAGCCAGGACCAGCAGCACCCACAGCACTGCAGGTCAGAGGGGATGGGAGTGTGATGGTCCTCAAAGCACCTGCACCTAGCTCTGGTCCTGCTGTGGACTCCAGGAGAGGAGTCTGCACATCAGGGATGAGGACTTTGCCAGTGGAGGCTGGAAGAACTCTGGTCCCTGCTCATCCAGCAGAATTTATGTACAGGGTTGGCACCTGGGCTGTAAATGATGCTGAGCAGAGGGGGCTGACTCAGAGCAGACACTCAGCAGTGCTTGGACCAGGAGCAGAGGTGCCAGCATGGCACGAGTGAGCTGCAGTGCCACTTAAGAGTTCTCTTGTGCTGTGAACGAGGATGAGAGTGTGAAGTCAGGGCCGCTTCATTGCCACTACTATCATCACATTCAGCTGCTCTCACAAGGCAGCAGCTTTCAGAGAGGAAGGTACTTGAGCACTGCCCTGACTCCTTCAGCTGGAGGGCTGTGTGCCCACTCTCCTCCCAGAAGAAAGGCAGGTCATGGCTCTTCTGCCTCAATTTGTAAGAGGGCTGGTAACCAAAGCCCAGGAGCCAGGGTGACACTGCTCTTTGGCACAGAGGGATGAAAGTGATCCAACACCCAGGGCAGGAGGAGTTGGGGTGCCTGGGCTCTGGGATCACACTCACTGCACACCCCCTGGTTGTTTTCCTCCTGCTCTCATTCAGGAGGGCTTGTGAGAATGCCAGACCCTTGAAAGCCAAGTGGTGTCTCCAGGATTGGAGCCTCAACTGGAAAAACAGGGACAGCCCCACAGGTATCTCCCTTGAAACAGGGGGCTGAGACAACACTGCAGCAAATGGGGCATCAGTCAGCAGGAGGGAAGTGGCCTCCGAACCAAATACAACCACTGTACCAAATTTTCCAAGAGTATAAGAAAAGCTGCACTGTAACAGATTTTGCGGAAATACTCCAGATAATTCATAACAGGATCACAAAAAAATCCCATTCAGGGCTAGAAGAATCAGTCGGGTGCTGTGGGATGCAGCACAACCCCCAGCACCCATCTCCAGGCAGCATCCTGGACACCACAAACACAGAGAAAAGAGATCCCATGTCCTCCCAACAGCACCCCTGGCCCGGGAGCTCAACTCCAACCTTGCAAATCCAACCTTGCAATAAGATCTGATTTCCTAGCAACAAGCAACGAGACGCAGGGGCAGCTCAACAGGAGAGCGGGCAGACTCCACATGGCTCCAAGTCTTTAAATGAGACGAGATCTTGTTACAACATGCTTTCATCTGCCTTCCAGGTGTTCAGTGGACAGAGTGGGCTAGGGGATGCCCTGGCCCCTGACAGAGCTCTCAGTGTCTTCAGGTTTAGCCTGGGGAAAGCTGGGAGCAGAACATGAGGGCCTGGCACCCTTGGGTATTATTTTTGGAAGTAGTTTGCCACTACAGTGCCACAGAGACATGCAAGGAACGCCCAACATGCAGGCTACAACAGCTCACTTTGGGGTGATCAAGGATCTGGGACCCTGTAACTCTCCAATGACTCAGAACGTGTGACCTACTGCATCTCACTCACCTGTCACACACACACAGAGCTTCACCTGAGCTCATTCTGTCCCGCTCCTGCCTCCAACTCTGCTTCCCTGCAGCGACGTGCAGGATGAATCCCTTGATTCCGTGCAAACACAAACGACTCCCGAGGTGACCCCCCAACCCCTGCCAGGTTGGAGAGTGGCTCAGGGCAAGGGACACAAGGACAGTGCGGACACCGACATCGCCGGCCCGAGGGGACACCTCCTCAGCCACTGGCCTTCTGCCCAAGGCTCCCTCCTGCTCTGCACGGTTCAGTGGTGCCTTTATAGCATTCCCTGTGCCAGGACAGCCCGAGGCCTCAGTGCCAGCTTCAGCAGGCATGGCTGGGCTCGGCCGAGCTGGCTGCCACGGACAGGCAGCAGCCCACGCTGGGGAGCCACGGTGGCTGGGTCACCCCAGGAGGGCAGGCACAAAAGGGATGCATGAAAATGGGAGCTCAAAGGCACAGCGTGGCACAGGCTGGGGAGTGCCTCCCTAGATGGGAAGCACCCAGCACCTAGCTCCAAAGGTGACAGACCCCGACAACAGGACCACCTGGATACAGCCCGTCTGTCTAGGGCAGGAGCCCAGACCTCCCTTCTTACCTCACCAGTCTGGGAATGCTCAACATTTTCCCCCAGCCCAGTTTCTTCTGTCCCTGCAGCACTGCAACCAGATCCCGACTCCAAAAAGCCTTTCAAAACTGATGGGATACAAATTATTCCTCCCTTTTAGCTGCTATTCAAGGCTTGCTGGCCACCTCTCTGAGCAGCTGCTGCCTCACATACTGATGCCCTCTGATGCCCGTGTGGGAAGGGTGGGCAAAGGGGCAATTTTGGGATTGCCCAAAAATTTGGGATTGCAGGGGTAAAGTACAGCATCCCACCACAGCCACACAAAGGAGTCCCTCACCTAGAGGTGATGAGGATGGCAGAGTGAGCCCAGCCTGCACAAGTGGAGAGGAGAATTGTGCTCTGTCAGGCAGGATGAGCTTTCACCGTCAAAAGCTGAGCTGTCCCAGGGAGGGTGACACAGGGAGAGTGGCACAGGATAGGCCAGAGATGCTCCTCACTGACACACATTAGCGGGTGCACAGGCTAAAGCAGCAGGACCTACATCCAGCCAATTCACAAATGTTTTATTCATAAAAACACTGCAAAGTTCACGCACGTTCGCTAATTACTCAACCTGCTCCTCTGTCAGGTGAATAATGAGGGGAAAAATAATCAGCAATTTGTTCAAAACCACATGGAGAAATTCCGAGTGTGTTATGGCAGTGCTGTGCTCTGCATACTGAACCCTGGAGTTGATGTGATGCTGCAGGTATGAAAACCTGGGCACACACCAAAGAACAGTCCCTTCGTAACCAGTGCCCACCATCAGCATAAACAGCTCACACACACTCCCAACATACAACCCCCCAAATCCCAGCCTGTCCCACGCAGCTGGGAGGCATTTCCAGGGGCTTCAGGCACAGGCTGAGCCAGGGTTGTCACAGCTGCACCCCAGAGGAGAAATGTCTTTAAAAGGCATCGAGGAGCTCCTGCCTCCTTGGAGCACTGGGAAGCCCAGCCAGGCCTTGCTCTCTGCAGCGCTGCTAATTACCACGGCTTTCCAGAAGGCAGGAATAATTAAAGCACCTTCCCTTTCCCTGGAGAGCAAGAGCGGGAGCCTTAGTGGATGACACAGGGAAGAAAAACCATTTCCCAAACTTCTTTGCTTTCCTTAGGAACTGAGCCTGGCAGCAGGGCAGAGCATGCGCCGCCCGAGAGCAGCGAGGAGCCTCCTCGGGGGCTGCTCCTGTCAGCACCCACCCAAGGGGAAGGAAGGAAGGAAGGAGCAAGGGAAAACCAGCAGGCACGAGAGGGCTGGATGCAAAATCTCAGGATTTTTAGATGAAGAAGCACTGAAGATGGTGCACGTCTGCTCCTGAGGAGCCGCTTCAGCCAAGGGACTACTGCCTTGGCACACAAAATATTTTCAAATAAAACCATCCACTAAATTAGCATGAAAAAGCATCACAGAATATTAGACCTCGAAGATCCCACATGCCCACCCAAACATGCCGTACCACCCTGTTGGTCTGGCAGGGATGGGGCAGTGTAAAGACAGGGCCACCAAGAGCCAACATCAACTTTCAGACACGGGCTCTGCAACTCCGGCAAAATTCCAGGCATTGGCATCTCTGTAGCAGCAAACAGGAGTGCAATCACAGAGAGGTGAGGGGAGGGTGGAAACAAAAAGCAGCAATAAATCACTTCCCTGCTGCTACCCGATGAGATATAATTAAGTTTATGCCTAGAGTGGCATTGCTGACAGTAGTCCTGGAATGAGATAAACATACAGCGTGAGGTTAGGCTGCAATAACATCAGCACCGAGTGACAGGTGACACGTGTGCTCAGGAATGTCCTCAATTAGGGAGCTGCAGCCCCAAAACACGAGCTGGAGGGAGGAGAGCACCAGGAGATGCCTGAAAAACTGCACATTGGACAGCACAGAGCAGTGGTGCACAGCTGGCACGGGCTCTGCAGCCTCTGGTGAGGTGTCTGCTGCTCAAACCAACCCCATCCCTTGTGTCCCAGTCCAGGGGCATCCCACCTTTTCCAGGTCCCCAGTGCCCACCAACACCCACATGTGGCACACAGAGGTGTGCCACAGTACCCAGCTCACCAGCCTGCATCCTGCTCATGCTTAAGCGCAGGCTTAACTTTAAGCACGTGAAATGTCCACTGATCTCCCAAGGATTATTTGGGGGCTCAGCTGCAAACACAGAGGGCTCTGCAGGGGCAGGGCTGGGACGTTCAGTGTCACACTCCAGGACAAAAGGCAACCCTGCAAATGGGGGTGTAACCAAAACGGAGGGGGGACCCATCCAGCCAGTTGTTGAGGTTGGACAATGAGCTGGTCCAAAGCTCCTTCCAAAGGCCAAGAACACTGTGGGCACTGCAAACCGCCTTGTACCCAAGCACACCTGCACATTTTCAAATGTTTTCCTTAACTCTTTCAAGAAAAAACATCCACAACCCTGTATTAAATCTCACTTATAGAAAAGAGGTCAGTTAGGGTTAATAATTGAAGACAATCCCAAAAGAGAAGCAAATTTTCCAAGTAGTCTGGCCTTGCAATTTATTTCAAACCTTCTTATTTTAAAATATCTGTAGAAGTCTTGTTCTGCACTTCCCCAGAGGTCTGATGAACACATTTCTACAGAGCTACTTGGCTCCATGGATGCCATCCCAGGTGACGCTGCCTGATGTCCCCTTCACTAAGAGAGAGGTCAGACCTGGCCACCTGCAAAGCTCAGCTTTAGCAACTCAGGCAAAGGAGCAGAGGAGGACACCCCAAATGCAGGGGAGCTCATTGGGGTGACATCTAAGCAAAAGCCTCCTCCTACCCTCCAGCACGGCACAGACACTGCCACATCCATCAACATCCCACCTCCAGCCCCTGATCCCACCCCAGCCAGGAGGAGCCTCCTAAAGCCAGAGCAGGGCCCAGCTCAGCTGAGAGCCTCCAGCTGCCATCTGGACGGATCACAGGATTTTTTCCATGCAAATATGAAAGAGGGGGTGGGGGAAGGCTGAGGAGAAACGAGGCTGTAAAATGAATTCAGCATCAATTATTCTAAAATATGCATGTTAATATGGGAAGGGCTCCATGGCTGCATCCATCTCCACTTCTGTTCATTTCAAGCAGCAAGATGTGACCTGGGAAGATGACAGCATCTCGCGTCTCACTTACACAAACACGAGCTGGGCAAGGGGGGATATTAAAACGGGAGACAATGCTGCATATTAAAATGCCACAGATGGAGCTTTCTGCAGCCTTTGCAGTCTGCCTCGGAGATTATTGCTGGGCCATATTGTATTAAAAATGGGGGGTGGGTGTTTTATTTATTTAATTTTTAAACAAATTCCATCTCCTACTCATGCCGGATGGATAAAGTGAGCACTTGAGCTCCAGCCAGTTTTGCCAGCAAACCCACATGAAAAATGCATTTTCATTAATACAAACTGTTTGCAGTAGGTAAATTAATTCTGGAAATGGTTTTCATACATGGCAAATTATACGTTCAGTGGAAACACTAGACGACACTCCACAGTCCTAATAAAAGCCCTGTGTTCCCTTTAATGAAGCGGGATTGCCAGGTAAAGGCTTTGAGCTGAAACAATTAAACAAACAAATAAGGCAATAGGCGAGTAAAAGCTGAGGGGGATTGGTGGTGTCAGGAGGTTTTCAGGCTTCTGCAGCGATCCCAGGATCCAGAGCAGGACCCTGGAGTTTTTCAGAGAGGAGCAAGAGAGAAAAGAGCATCCCGTGTCCTGTGCCATTGCTGCGGGCTGAGGGTCCCACCAAGGGAGGTGCAAGGGGCCATGAAGTCCAAGAGCACAGTGGGGATGAGCACAGCACAGCTGGCCAAGGAGCAAGGAAAGGTCCTGCCAATCCTCCTTCACCAGCCACCCAAGGAACAAGCCCAGAGATTAACCTCCCCCCTCACAAGTTTCTCTTCTGCTCTCAAATCTTTTTCTGTCTCCTTTAACAGGAGTTCCTGGGTGCCTGCTTATGGCGAGGGAAGCGATATATAATTGATGAAGTGACGATGTGCCACGGCCCCAGCCCCAGCCAGAAGACATCTGTTCTGCACGTAGACTCGCTCAGGTGCTGTCACGCTGCATTTGCTGCAGCGTATCAGTGCCTGCCTGCAGATGCTAATGTGGGGCCAGCCCTCATCCCTAGCTCCACACGGCTCAGGGTGTCACCACCTAGCAAGACAGCACCGTAGGTATCCTATATCTTGCCTTTCAGGCTTGTTTCCACAAATTTCCCTCAGTGGTGTTGCGGCACCAAGCCTGCACCAGGTGACCCAAGCTGCTGGGTGCTTGGTGTGATGGCTCAGCCTTGCTGTACCCTTCCCTGCTGCACCCCTGCACCCACAGTCCCTCTCAGGCAAGGTGCCTGCTCTTACCAACTGCCTTTCCCCCCCACAGTCCTGACTCTTAAAACCTTGGGCCAAACAGAAGGCAGGTACAATGGCTTGGAAGAGGAGGAACCCTCTCAGAGTGATGTGAAGAGCAGAGCAAATATCCATCCCTGCATTTGTCACGGGGAACCGAACACCACGGAAGGAGGGGGCAGCATTTCATAACAGCCTGCCACATCAGAAAACAAAGAGTGATTGAGAATCTTTTAGTCACCTCTTAATTACATATTCTGGGTACATTAAGAAAGGAGAAATGTATCTCAGGTCACTGCCTGTCACCGCGACAAAGGCCCGTGATGAGTTCTGTATTCAAAATATTTGCAGTAATTATCAGCACAGTTCCCCTTTGAAAGTGCTCCGAGGGAAGGATGGTGTTTCACCCGAGGGAATCAGCTCACAGCCTGCACTGGTTTCACTGCACTACAGATAAATATACTCGTGTGCATGAGTATTTTTACCAACGTGCCCGGGTGTGTATCCATGGAGAAAAACCTATAAATGCCTAATGCTCCTCTTGTGGGGCTGGGGAGCTGGAGCAGCAGAAGAGGGGCTCTATTCCTCTCTCCTGCAGAGCCATGGCTGAGATGTGATGGCCTCCACTGGATTTCCAAAGGTGGGAGTGGGGACTCTCACCCCAGGGCGATGGCTGCAGTCACAGCCTGGTCAAATGGAAAACAACCCTCTGCCAATGCAAATGCCCAGGGAAGGAGAGAAATGCACTGGATGCAAATGGGACTGACCTTTAATTAGTGCATAAGTAGGCACAAGGGGAGAGAAAACACCAGAACTTCCCTAGGCACCTCTCCTTTCCCATGCACAGCAGGAACCACAGCATCTCCACACCAGTGACTGATAAATTTTCCAGGCAAAATCCTCCCACAGAACATCCTTCCCCTCTCTGCCTGTGCTGCTGATGAGCCAATGTCCCAGGAAGACCAAGAGGAGGGTGAGGGATGGGCAAACAGGTCCCAGGCTCCCACCGTGGGTGCTTGCAGAATCCTGTATCAAGGTGAGGGTTGGCTTCTACTACGAGGCTACTACTGACAGGACAAGAGAATGGGGCCTTAAGCCGCACCAGGGGAGGCTCAGGTTGGACACCAGGAAGAATAAATGGTTGTTAAGCCTTGGAAGGGGCTGCCCAGGGAGTTCTCATCCCTGAAGGTGTTCCAGAAATGACTGCATATGGCATTCACTGCTCTGGTCTAGCTGACAAGGTGGGGATTGGTTCCAGGTTGGACTGAGTGATCTTGGAGGTCTTCTCCAACTTAAATGATTTTGTGATCTTATTGTAAGTGTGCCACCTCTGGGGCACATCTTGGTGTCAGTCTTATGGGATTCCCCATTATTTCCCCATTTGTTTCCAGCCAATAACCCACTCAGTCCTCCCAGAGCACTCGGTCTAACTCTACCATATGCTATGGAGCAACTCCTTCTCCTCAGCAAGCATTTAATCTGAGTGGACAGGAGCAAAACCATGTAGATATAAATGGGGCAAGGAGAAAATAGCATGCTTTGGGTTCCTCAGGAAAGCATATGGGACCAGAAGACTTATTAATAAATTCTTCTTTGTTCTGTATTGTCTGTGATAAATAGCCACACTCAGCATCAATAACCACAAACATCCTTGGGAAAGAGAGACATTCAGAAACCCATCATGCTGCTGAAAGCAGAGAATGGATTCAATTTCGGTTCTGAAGGCAAATTTCACAGCCCTAAACAAAATTATCTGAAGGGGCTGCTGTGGCCACTCACACAATAAATGTAAGGTTATGGCTACTAAACCTGCAGAACGTCTCCCAGGAGTTGTAATATCTTAAGCTAAAGGACAGGAAAGAATAGTCCCATTCAGGATGGTGCCTTTGGAAAAATAGCATTTATGTTTCTGGATCAAAAGTGTTTTTATTAAGGGAACACAACACTTCTGGAATGTTATTGCCCTGGAGATTACTCAAACTCCCACCCCTTTGCTGGCATCCAAAAGTAAATTTCCACGAGATTTTAAACACTGCTGAGACCTCAATAATTTGGGAGTAGGAGGGAAAAGAGAGCAGTAGCAAGAGACATTCCTAATGGTGAAGACATGAAAAACGCAGTTTTATTTTTTGATGATTGCATTAGATTTTTTTTTTTATCACAGAGATGAAAAATGAGCAGCTACCACCTCCTAATTCACTGCCTGGGGACTGGATTCCTCTCTGCTGCCGTATGAGGAGAGGCACTGAAAGCAGCACTGAGCAGGAAACGAGTTATACTGAAGAAGAGCCAGCTCCATTGTGAAAAAATAGTAGGTTGGTGCAAAGTGCATGTATTGAGGGCATTAGAAAATCCAGGTCCATGCTTAGGATGGAGATCAGAGAATTGTTAAGGATGGAAAAGCCCTCCAAGACCATCGAGTCCAGCTGTTAACCCATCACTAAACCATGTCCCCAAGTGCCACGTCTACATATCTTTTAAACACTTTAAGAGTCAGTGATCCCATCACTGCCCTCAGCAGCCTGTTCCAATGCTTACCACCCTTCTGGTGAAGCATTTCCCCCCAATACCCAACCTAAACCTCCTTCGCTGCAATTTGAGGCTCTTTTCTCTTGTTTTGTTGCTTGTTATTTGAGAGAAGGGACCGATCCCACGTGGCTCCAGCGAGACGGTCCCTGCGGGTCTGGTCAGCACCGCGGACAGCGCCAGTCCCGCTGCATCCCTTCATAGAGGGTGTTTTGCCTTATTTATTTAGGAGGGCAACCAACGGGTACCTAACGCCCAATACCCCCAGAGGTTCTCGGCGCTGGGGGCTCTGAGCATGCCAAGGCGGCAGTGGAAGGATTCAGCTTCTCATCTCTTCCTCCCCGCAAAAACCTTTCAGCTGCCAGCATGATTTCCCACCCACAGATCTAGTGACTTCCCAGGGAAGCTCCAAGGAGTGGGAAGTGCCATCCAAGGTGGCCTGAAGAAGTGTACAACCACCCAGCACATGCACATGGATGGGAGGAGACACGATCAATAGTGTTCATTTTCCTAAACAGCTTATCCCCTGAGATATCACTTGGGTACAAAAGGATAAGGAGAAATGGTTTTAAACCAAAAGAGAGTTGATTTAGAGTAGATCTAAAGAAGGTTTTTTTACAATGAGGGTGGGAGAAACACTGAGACAGATTGCCCCATCCATGGAAGCATTTTAGGTCATGTTGGACAGGGCTCTGAGCAACCTGATAGACTCAAAGGTGTCTCTGCTCCTTGCAGGGGGTTGGACTGAATGACCTTTAAAAGGTCCCTTCCAACCCAAACTATTCAGTGATTCTAAAAGCCCACCAATGGCCACAGGCCCCAGGCCAGCTTTGTACCTGCAGGCACAGAAGATCTTTCCTCCTCCCACCTGGCTGTGGGGTAGTGTTTGTTCACACAACTGTCATTATTGGCCAAATCTGACCATAGCAGCTCTTTTCCAACAACATTAAAAGCTCAGCACTGCTGCTAACGCTCCCTTTGGGCAACATGAGCAAATTTCAGACTCTTGTCACAAAAATGAACATGTCTTGCTGGATTTTAACCTGACTGAAAGGCACAAGTGCTCAAGGAAGCTATTTGCACAGCAGCCTTGCATCAGGGTTTCTTTCTTATTAATCCGCTGCTCTGTAACCACTTTTTTCTCATGTTTTAACTTGGAGTACCGTGGGTTTGAAAGGATGAAGTGCATTAAGAGTTTTAATGCTGAGGAAGATATCAGCCTGACATTTTAATAACACTAATGCTCCAGAATTTGCACAACTATCACTCCAATGTGTATCTCAACACCAATCCCTGCACCGTGGTTAGTACAAGCTCTATACCACATTAAACACCACAGGTAATGAAATCAGTCCCTTCTGTGGTGGCCAAGACACTTATTTTCCAGTGCCATGTGCAGAGGACATCCCAGGCATTATCCCCTTTTCCCTCATCAGAGTGTAGAAAACTGCTCCTCACCCTCTACCTCCTGAAGGGCTGTGCAGTGATAACTAAAGCAATGTTGCAGAGATAAAGAAGCCGCTTCTAAAAGGATTTTTTTTTTGTCTCAGCACAAACCCCAGTCCTTTTGAATGCCAGTTTCCAAGTCTGGATCTTCCAG
This sequence comes from Formicarius rufipectus, assembly GCA_013399695.1. Taxonomy (NCBI): domain Eukaryota; kingdom Metazoa; phylum Chordata; class Aves; order Passeriformes; family Formicariidae; genus Formicarius; species Formicarius rufipectus. The sequence goes on along the minus strand of VXAU01000827.1, from coordinate 686,644 downwards.
AATAATTCCCAATCCTTGATTATACACCCTACAGCTCAGATTAACATTACTTGAATTACTTTGTCCTTTGCCTGTGTCAAGCCTGAAATTCATCCTAAGCCAGTGCATGTAAACCAGCAAGGATAGGACGCAGTTTAGATGATGCAGTGAGGAACAGATGAATAAGAGGGACTCTCTTAAGAACAAAAAGGACAATTCCTGTCCACAGAAACTGGGTGGAAAGGGACAAATGAGCTGTATGGTGGTGGACAGTCACTTGAGTGCCCACCACAGCTGCACAACAGGCCCTGGCAGCCAGGGAGGCTGCAGGCAATTTGTGGGGCTCAGGGAGAGACAGAAGCTGCCCTACTCCTGTATGTAAGGGAGTGAATCAGCAGCACCCCCAGCTTCACCTTCCCCCTGCTCTCACACCTTATGTGCAGCAAGAGAAGTGGCTAAAACCATATAAATACAGCAGCAGAGACAAGCAGTGAAGGGAAACACTCAGGGTCAGAACTGAAACATGCCCTCACCTGCATCTCCTGCTCCAGACACCGGCAAAGCACTGACCATGAAACACCTGCTCAAGCCCGGGTTTTGCTTCCTCAGAGGAAACCAAGTCCTTGCACTTTCTGCCTCCCTTCTTTTATGTCTGGGTACCAAAAAACCCTAGATGGGCTACAAGCATCAATTGAATCTGATGTAAGGATGTAGATGACTTAAAAACTTATAAGCTCACAGATATGTAAAAAAAATAAAGAAACTAAAATGCAGTCAAAGCCCAGGCATTTTGGAAAGTTCAGACCTAGTGATGGGAGGGCAGAAACTGCTTTTTCTGCTGTCTTTGAAACACATACACGCTGTTCTGCAAAGCTTAATGGCAACAGGCACCAGGTGACTTTTTTTGGCTTCCAAACCCCACTCCTGTGCATGCAGCCCACACACTGGGACTGGGCTTAATGAGCAGGAATTTGAAAGCCAAGTTCAACAGAGGCTGAAAATGAGCTTAAGTTTCACGTGCAAAGTCAAATGCAAAAGTAACTAAGAGGCAAGAAGCCCTAAGAGTAAATGAGACTGTTACATCTTGTGTCTAATGAGTGACACCAGGTAACGCTGGCAAATTGCTCACCTAGAGACAGCATCACTGAATTTCTGATGGATGAACAAGCCTTTTTTTTTCCCCTCATCAGCTCACATCACAGTGAATGATGGAGCATGTTTTTCTGATGGTGCTGGAGATTGTCACAATCATTTGCTAAATCCAGTTCTGCTAGTAACACTGCGGTGGAAAAGCAAGTGGTGCTAAGTCAAATCCTCAGCTGACATAAGCTGGAAAAGCTCCCCAAGGGTCATCCAAAGCCAGCTGCATTGCTCCCACCCTTGGCTTCTCACAGATATGATCCCAACTACGGATAATCAACACGCACAATGGAACTGCACTAATGGGCAATACGAAAGCACTGGAGGGGCTTTGAGAGAGATGGTTCTGCATAGGAGAACAACCAAATCGTGGCCAATCTGCAGCCAGAATTACTGGTAAAAAGACACAGCGTTCTGTGGGTGCTTCACCCAAACCAGACTGGCCCCACAGTCACGTCCAATATCGGCGCTGGCCCGGGCCAGGCAGCGAGTGCTGCCCGTCACGTGGGGAGGCCTCACGGCTGAGCTGCGATGCGTAAAAGGATTTACAGATGTAAACCCACATCTCGATAACGCTTGGAACAAATCCCTGACATTCTTCACACAGCTCTGCACTAACAGGTTAGGCTCTAGCAGAGTGGAAACGGCAGCTCCCCGCTATTTCCACGTCTCCATTCCCGTTAACTCTTTGAAGCCTTCTCCCCTTGGAAGCAAGGTGGAGCTGGATCGGCGGAGGCAGGACTCTCTGTGCTGACAATTATTCTCCATTCAGGACTAGCCATTTGCATGCAGTTCATTTGTGATGCAGAAAAGCTTGAACCTGTCATTATTGCTTGGCATCAGTACAGTACTGTGAAAAGACACCGCTCAGAACATGCGCACAGTGCTGCACCCTATTTTCTTTAATCTAGGCTAAAATGACTACGAGAAAAAGCAGGAGGGAGGGAGAGAGGAAGAGGGGAATGGGGAAAGCATCTTTTCCACAAACAAGAGCCATTCTTCAATGAGCCAGGCACAAGTATTGCATGCAGAGCTCCAAAGGTTTGTCCAGGGATGATCACAGTGAGGCTGAAAGCGAGGGGCTTCCCCAGCATGTACGGGTAGTGCATGCAGATGACATTGGTGTGGTCCCCTCTGTACAGCTGCAATCTTTTCAGTGGAACTATCCCCTGGAAAGGCTCCAGGAGCCACCATTTTGCTGTACAATACACTCTAGCCAAGCAGGAGATGCCCAGGGGTCCTCTCCAACACATACACATGGCCAGTGCCTCCTCCCCCCTGCTGTCCCCAGGCACAATGAGATGGGGATGGCAGTAAAGTCAGGGGAGCAGATGGAAAGCAAAAGCCCTGTGAAAGCTCTGCTCCCCATGGCTATTTCCTGTCTCTTCCCAATAAGCAGGGATCACAAATGCCTCCTCTCCAAGGCCAGGCTGGCACAGTGTGTGGGGGGGCAGCAGTGCCCTTCTTTGCTAAGGGAAGGATGAATGGCCTTATGGTTGACACCTTCAAGATGGCCTGGGGGACAGTGGGGACACTGCCAGGCAGCTCCAACTCCCAGCCCCTTCATCAGCAAACAGTCCCAAGCACCCCCACGTATGCTGGTGATATTTGTGGCCATCTGCATTCTGGACGGTGCCAGCACCCACCCTCTCAATACCCCTTGTCTCCCCTCCCTTCCAGCACCTGACACCAGGCACAAAAGCACAAGAAATCCCAGTGTGGGCAGACGTGGACTAACACGAACAGTCAAAGATCAGCTCAATCCCTGCCTGTAGCCAAGGCTTTAACAGCTCTGTCAGAACGTCTGTCAGTAACTGTTCTCGCTCCGCAGCGTCTCCCTGTCATGTCAACATCCAATTGCTTTTGGCTAACAACTTGACCTCCACGACTGCTTGTGGCGAGATACTCCAGATCCCGACCACAAGTGGTGTGGAAAAGCATTTCCCGGTGCCAGCGCTGACCTGGAAACCCTTTGGTCTGTCCTGGCTCATCAGAGGAGACCTTGCTGTCAACTGTGGCTCTGGGGTGGCCACCTCCAGCCCAGTCTGCTTTGGGAAGAAGCAGGACTGTGATGCACAGGTGATTTAGGAGCCCAGATCCCATTACGCTTCATTGCCAGCAGGGAATCTAACTCCCTTGTTACCTTTCAAATGAGCAGAGCTACACATGAATATTAAACACCACCTCGCTCTAGTCCCAGGGAAAAAAAGGCAGTCTTTGAGAATCCCTCATTAAGATGCACTGGACGCCTTGCACAGGGAGCCCGAGAGCCAATTAAGCAGGACTGTAACAACCCTAAAATGAAGCTGTGTGCCTAGTTGGGCTCCAAGCTGTTGGTGGAGCTGGTGTGGGTGCTCTGCCCACAGTGCTTGAGCTCTGGATACTCCCAGCCCATCGCAGCTCTGTGACAAAACACAACACAACACAGCCAGGAGCCTCTTGCCACCTCCCTGTCAGGGATGGGGCTCTTCCCAAACCCATCCTCCTTCCCAAACCCATCCTCCTTCCCCCGGCAGCCCCTCATGTCCCTGTTCCCTTTCCTGCAGAGAAAAAGAAACTTCAGTAAAGTTTATTTGCTGACTTTCAAACACCATTATTTCCACACTGGATTGCAGGTAACACAACCAGACAAGCCTCACGTGCCTCCTGACTTTGGAAAGACTCTCTGCTCGTTCTGCACCTCAGCCTCATCCTCCCTGCCTCTATCCAACCCCTTCTGCCAGCACCAGCAGTCCCTGCTCAAAATCAATTTCTATATTTCAGATACAAAGGTTGTTGTGCTTGAAAAATGAAGCTGCCCTTCACAGAGGTAATAGAGAGATCAATACTAGTTACATCAAGTTTCCTAGTGAAGACAAGGAACTGCTGGCATTTTTCTCCTCCTGATCCAGCCACGTGGGCCGAGCCTGCATCCCAGACCCAAGTGGATGCTTGGCTGGAGAGCCCTGGCCCCCACAGTCCCTGGGAGTGGCTCCTCAAGGTCCCCTCTCCCTGCCAGTGACAGGAGGGGTTGGTGGGAAATGGAAGAGAAAATTGTGGATATAATTTATAATGCCTCATTAATTTGACAAATGCCGCTTCATGCGTGCTCCCCGTCAGCCCGTCACTGTCCCAGAAGCCACTTGATCAGCAGCTACTTCAGATGGAAAATCTACCTGCAAAACCTGCTGTTTAGGGGATGGATTAATTGCCACTGATTCTCACAGTGGCAGCTGGAGTTGCACTGGCTGGTGGCTGCTGGTCCTGCCCCATGGGCTGGGACCACTGCATGGGAAGAGTGATTCCAGTGAGGGATGCAAACAGAGATGGGGAAGGCAAGTATCACAAACAGCTCTCAGAGAAAGCATTTGACCAGCTGTAATAGCTCCTTTCCGAGGCTTTTGTATAGAAGCAATCCCATAGGAACTGCTTCTTCACCAAAATGAAGCTTTTGTGGAAACTTCTCATTTCAGTCACGCACTGAATTCAATTTTGTCTCCATCTGAGAGAAAGTTTCCTTTCTTCAAAACTCTCCTTCCCACAGACTGTTTCTCTACTGGAAAAGCAGTGAGATGGAAAGGGAAAAAAGACACCTTCTAGCCCAGGCCGGAAAGCACTGGGAGAGGGTGGATGCTGCCCAGTACACTCCTTCAGCTTCCTCCTTCCCTGGGAGGGTTTCATCAACTCCCACCAGAGCAATATTTCAGGCAGAGTTCACTCAGGAATGGAACTAGTTAATCTTTCCACAGCCAGGCAGCTCCAGCTGAAACCCTGCTGTGCCACACTGAGCTTGTACCCACACTAATGGGCACCCAGGATTTTAATCCCATAAGGAAAACAGGAGAAGGAGGAGGTTGGAGAAGATGCATGTGCATAAGGCAGTATTAGCACAACTCCACTCACTCTGTGTTAAATAACTCTTCCAGGGCATGAGTTAAATGGCAGCACTGAGCAATCAGGGGACAATAAATCCCTGGTTATAAATTCTGGCTCTAGACTGTAAGATGATAATCACCATCCCTGGCCAGCCACGACTGGCCCCCAACTCGGGGAGTGGAAGAACACAGAGCAAGCCAGGAGGGAGCAATGTCTGCTCCACTGAGAGCCTTCCATACCCTCTCACCTTCCCCAGAGCCTGCTGCTTACTTTGTGTCCCACTCAAGGATTCCCCAACATCCCCAGGTTCTCCCCAAGGTGGTTTCAGTACAGAGGGTGACATCCTGCTTGATTCCCATAGCAAAGAGCCAGAGATCTCTTCCCAACCTCAGAGTCCTGCACTCAGTGTCCTGCTGGCCATGGCCTTCTACTCACATCCCTGTGCAAACACTGAGCCAGGGCATGATGATCTCCAAGCCAAGGAGACAACATGCTCCCAAAGGGCTTCAGGGAGAGGGAGGCAATACAAGGTGTCACCAATTTACCTCGTTGCAGCTCAGCTCTGCCTGCTCGAGCTGTTATTTCCTGCAAATATATTACACTGTGGGATGCCTGCAATATTTTATAAAGTTAATAACTTTTTTTTAATTGGATGAGTTTATAGAATCGTGCGAGCAATTAACAATAATTACGTTTAAGACACTTAAATTCCAGGATGCACCACAAACACTGGAATATTAAGCTATAAAAACCCTCGATTGTACATTCAAATTACATTAAGGGTCTGTTGGAAGGAATACACTCTCAGTTTCAAGAGCCCCACTCGGTTCTGTTTATACAATGAGGATACATCAGCTGTTGCAGCAGCAGCCCTGCCACCATCCTCATTCAATGTTTGGGCACCACATGGATGCCTGGACATGCTGGGTCTGGCTAACACTGCCCAGGAGTCCTGGACTCCCCAGGCACAGGTGCCAGGGCAACACAGCAGTGGTGAGGACCAGGATCCAGGGAAAGCACTGAACGGGTTTTCAGTGCAGACATGGACATGGCAGCACTGGCGCCGCTCTGGGAAGGGAGTTGGACCAGTGCTTATTTCATTTTAATCACCAGGTGCCAAACTAAATTATTGATGTCGGCTCTCAATGACAGGTGAGGCATTTTATCTCCGCGCCTTTAATAATGTAAGAGTCATGATCCTCTGTGCTAAAATGTCAAGTAATTCTCAGGTTACCCTTGCCACATGGACAACTTTTCCCCATCCTGCCCTTCCTTGCTGGTGCAGAGGGCTCACCACCAGTGCCCATCTGCTCCAGAGCAGATGGCACCCACACTAGGGCACGGTCACACTGCCCTCCCTGTGGGACCCATCCCATCCCCAGGTGGCACCTGGGCCAGGAACCTGGTGGGCAAGAGATGGACCAGGAACATGACCAGGCAGAGAAGGGATAAGCAGAGCTTGATGGTACTTTGAGAACCAACCCCAAATGCCCCCTTACAGAAGGCAAACCCCTGTTGACAAGTGCAGGGGGCAGAAGTGCTGCAAACACGCTGCTTATGGACCCATTTTATGCATCCTGGCCACCAAAAAAGACAGTTTTAGAGCCATGAAGGCTTCAGGCTGAGGAACAATACCCAGCTAATGCCTCCATTTTCAGCTGTGCACACACAGCTGGAGTGTGCCTCCAGGAGAGAAAGGGCCTCTCCAGAGCCAGGACAGAGGGGGATTCTCCGGGAAGCAGGGTGTGCTTCCACAGGGGAATGGCAAAGATCCAGAGATGGGCAGCACCTCAGAGGGACACGAGCGCTATTGGCTGGGGCAGATCAGGAGCCACAAGCCCCAAGGTGGGACAGCCCACTGAAGACAGGCTCCGATCCCGCTGAGAGGGGTAAGTCCCCATGAAGCAGCAGAGCCAGTGACCAAGCCCAGGTGACACAAAGCAAGGGGGATGCAAGAGCCAGCTCTGCCCAGCACCAGGGATGAAGGGACACTGCCAGCGCCTCCCAGGCCAGGTGCAGGTTGGACTTGTGAGGGTCAGGGACTGGTTGAGCAGAGGTGGCCAGCATCCTGCCCTGCCTCCAGATCCTCACTGCACCTGGTGCAGGGTTTGCTCCAGCCTTTGTGTTCCAGTAGCACAGCCTGACATTTATAGGGGGAAGCTTTATTCCTGCTGTAAATAACCTCTAATAGTGTAGGTCATTACACTAATTACAGAAGATAATTAATTTTCCCATTCTTGTTAGGCCGCTGCATATTCCAAGAAGAGCGCAGTTCATTATTTTCCCGTGCAATTATGACCTCCCTCTCCTTCCCCTGCCAGCCCCGCCTTCAGGATTTCAACACTTTGTCAAGTTGTTTATCATGGAGCCATCGAGCTGTTGTGAAGCTGAGGAGGCACAGGGGCTCCTCTCTGCCTCCCACCCCACTACACAGACCTCGAGAGTGCTGTGTGTGCTGCAGAAACACCTCCAGGGCTCTCACTGACACTCCTTGGGTGCTGTGTGCTGGGTTTCCAGCAGGATCACACCCCCTTCCTGCAGCTCCAACCACGTGCTGGGTGCAGGGGAGATGCACGAGGCACAGCCAGCACTGCTGAGCACCCACAGCACCGGGAGCTGTCACACGTGGGATTTTCCAGCAGTCAAGAAAGGCACAGCCCCACCAGAAGCAGGAGAAGTGCTCAGCCGCTCAGAAAATGTCCCCTCCAAGAGTCAGACCTGCTGGTGACTATTAATCTGCAGCAGATTGATGATGGTTCTCCCAACACAGCATTCACTAACAAACCTGGGAACAGGAACATCTGCAGGACCTCACCCACCACAGGGGCTCAGAGCACGGGCAGCCACCGCCTCTCATGTGCAGATGGCAGAATAAAGACAACCTGGCACTGGCAGATCTTGCAGCTTCATCCTCCTCACCCTGCCCAGGACCATAAACCAATGCAGTAAAACACTGCACGGGGTGGGAGCTGCGGCACAGAGCTGGCTCTGCTCACCCCACAGCCTCTGCAGCCCCACAGGACGCACCAGAGGCACAGGAAGAGCAGTGCCAGGAGAAAAGCAGCTTCTCCCCGGCCAAACACCTATGGAGAGGCAGCTCAGGCTGGAAGAGTGTGCCAGATCTTGGCTGCTCAGGGCTGGAGACTGCCTGGCTCTCCAGCCACGCTGTAAATCTGGGTATCAGACGGGTTTTAGTGATAATCAATTGTAATAACTAACATGTATCCCTTGACCAGATAAGTGGAATATTATAAGTCCAGCTGCAATTAGCAGGGGCAGATGGATGGGGGCTAAGGCAGCAGTCAGGGTGTTTTCCCATCCCACCAGCTGCTCAGTGCAGGGTGTCCACAGTGCTTTTCCACTTGCCTCCCCACAGATTTGCCATCAAAACCCCACGGTCGTCAGGGGAGTGCAAAGCCATTAGAGAGGGAGGTTGCCTTCACCTGGCTCAGGTGACCTGCAGAACCCTCTGCAGCAGCACACCCAGTGGGTGCCAGAGTGCAGCCCTGCATCAGAGGGGCCTGCGCAGGGCAGCTGATAACACACACACCTGCTGTTTTAGCAGAGAGAATGAATTTTTAAAAGGCACATAAACCCCTGATGCTTCAAGGCATCAGCTGAGCGCTAAGGAGGATTAGCGGGGAATATCTCCTGTGGAAAGCTTATTCCACATGAATTCCACTGAAGGGATCCTTTCATCTCCCCCTGGAGCATCTCTTCCCCTGGCCTGATGTGCCTTGGCACTTGCTGAGCTCCTGTAATACACTGGCGGGCGGATCGCTGCCCGCAAAGGTTGACAGCTGTCTCTGTTGCGATGCCGCCTCCTGACTGATGCCGATGTGACAGGCGGCGTGACACGGCACAGATAGGACAGTTATCCACTCCCTGCAGGACAGATCTCCGCTCCTGATGGGACAGCTATCCCTGGGACATGCAGACACGGTGCCTGGCTCCGGGCAGGTGGGGTGGGAACATGTTTCACTCCCTGGATGGGCGGCACAAGGGGCTACAAGTCAGGATTTGCAGCTCAGTGTGCAGCCACCAGTGCAGCTCAGGCACTGGGAGCTCCAGTGTAGTTCTCCCCTTTCCCCACCAACTTGGAGAGAGAATGAAAACCTGCCCTGGGAATTCCCTGGTAACTTTTCCTGCCCAGCACCTCTCAGAGCACTTGCCCCACACTGTTGTGCCTACAAGAAAGCATCAACTGACCCTCAGAGCCAGAGGGTGGGGAAAGGGTTAAAAGGAATGACATCTCCCCTCTCCTTTGCCTTGGAAGGAGAGGCACTGAGTGCATTAAAAACTGGGTTAAAAATGGCTCTGCTCTACCTATCTTATCTTCTTTGTACTAAAAGCCCTCAAAGAGCGGCAGGTTTTCACGCAGAATTTTCCTGTCTAATCCCCTTTTGTTAGCTCTGATACTGGCATTGCAATACAAACCTCGTCCAGGCGATTTAGGAGGGATTACACGCCCTCAATCCTACAGCATGTGGGAGAAAAATGTTTCCTCAAATCAAATTTTACACAAACTGGTATTTGAAAATAATCAAAGCACAAATCCCCGCTGTGGGGATTTCTGGAGGGAGGTGGGTGGGGGGTGGGAAGCAGCAGGAGCTGGTGCACCTAGCCCAGTGCCATCAGCACCAAGACACAATGCCAGGTCACCCCGTGCCCTCAGGCCCAGACTGACACAAACTCAGAACATGCCAAAAAATAACCCACGTGGCTCTGGACAGGTGTCCCATGGTTGAAGGGCATGAGATGCACAGAGACACGAGCAAAGTGGGGGCATCTGTGCTGCTCCTCATCCCCTTCCCATGCCAAGCAGGCTGCAAGAGGGCATGGAAAACCATGTGCCACTAAAGCCAGGCAGTAACTCTTGTCTTCTACGCGGCCAAATGTGCTCCACAGGGCTCTGCACGTGTGCATTTGGCTTGGCTTTCCCGATGAAATATTGCTGGTGCCGCTCCTGTAATATATATGTCACAGATGCAGCCTCATTTTATTGATCTCTGTGAGCTGCCGGGATATCCGTGGTGGAATTAATACGTCTGTATCACCACATACACAACAACAACAACAAAATAATAATAAAAAAAAAATAAAAAAAGGTAAAGCCCATCTGACAGTTTCAATTAAGGAAGCGTGAAAAGCGATTTGCGTAAGAGGTTGGGGCTCGGCGGGGGAGAGGAGGGCAGCCCGCGGGCAGCGTGGCTGTATGCTCGCATCTGGCTAAGTGAAGTGATTTCCTACAGGAAGTGAAGGAGGCCAGACCCAAGTCGGGGCCGTGGCTGTCTCCGGCTGACGAGCCCCCCAGCCCACCTCGTGCCAGCTGCCACAGCGGCATCTGACCCAACACAGCAGGGTCAGTGTCCTCTGCCCGAGCAGGGCATGACCCAAGGGACTAGGGGACATGCCACAGATCCATTGTCATTACCCAGGGGAGATGCCAAAGCTGCAGGACCTTCTGTGACAACCTCCAAGGAAGTTGCATCCAAACTAAGCATCATCAGACAGGGGAAACTTCCCTGCAGTGCTCCCTGGAGTCCTCCTTCCAAACTCCTTCCCTGTGCTGCATGGGAACCCTCAGACAGCCTGAGCAACCCCAGCATGCCATCCCTCTGCCAGGCACCAGGAAAAGGCCTGCACAGTGCCAGGGGATGCCCAGGTGATGCTGCTCCCCCTTCTCAGGCATTTCAGGAAGGGCAGTAGGGAGCAGGAGGCCCCAGGAATGTGGCACTTGTCAAGCAAAATTATACCCACATCCATCCCCTCCTGCCGGGATTGCTGTGAAATATTCATGTTTCTGCCACTCACAGGGCAAGGCCCCCTCAGTGCTTCCTTCCCCTCCTTTCCCCAGCACTCAGAGCAGAATCAGAGCCCTACCACCTCTGTGCCCTTCACATCCAGGTGTCACCCAGGTGCCGTCCTGGGTCCATTCCATTATCTGACTCCACACCTGTAACTGGCCCCACTCTGAGGCAGAATGGAAACCTTTGAGGAACAGGGGATTTGGGGCATTCCTGCCATGCACAGTCCACTCCAAACCCAGATCCCAGGCTATGGATGTGGAGACACCGTATCAGCTCCTTTCTTTCCCTGATTTGGGGCAAGGCTCTCAACTCCACCATAAAATTAAAAGTCATGTGTCCAGATAAATCAATTAAGACCTTGTTTGCAACACCTACAGCTCAAGTCCCCCCAATCCAGGGTCTGGCCAGCTGTCAGAACATTTGGCTCCTTCCCAGCAGGACGCACAACAACACACAAGTGCTTAAAAGCACTCATCTATGAGAGAAGTAAAGCCCCTTCCTAATCCACTTCCCTGCTGAACGAGGGGCTGCTGGGCAGTCCACAAAGCCACTGGTTCCCAGCCGAGGGGAGGACAGCCTGCTGCCTCCAAGAAGAGGAGGAAGAGCAACAGGAGCTGCTGGGAGCCCTTCTTGTCCAGTTGGGTGCCTTTGAAATTTGCGGTTCCCCCATCTGCCCCCAGAACCCTTTGCCTCCAGCCACCTCCTGCCCAGCAGCACCTCAGCATCTCTGGCAGGTCGGATGATGCTCAGGGCATCAAAAAGTGCCAAAGTGGTGAGCCCAGACACCATGGGTAGGAAAACCAGTCCTGCTCAGCTTCTGGAAGCCAAACCAGCACTATGGGCTGCCAGCACGAGTCCCCTGCAGTACCCAGGGCTGTTCATTGCCACTGGTAGACAAGGAGAAATAAAGATGTAGGTGAATTAGAAATAAAACCACAGGTGGAGCTTGCTGGCTCTCCTCAGGCACAGCAAATGAAGATCCCCCTGCTTACTCTGGCCTCCTGCAAACCGCCAGTGGCTGCCCCCCTTACCAGCACCCCCCGCTCCTCATCATCCTGCATTCACAGCACACCCAGCCTGTGCTCACCACAGCTGGGGCTTCTGGCTCCAACAACATATTTTCAGTCACAATTACACAACATCTTATTCTTAGGGGTAATTACTGTAAAGTGTGGATATTCCAGTCCCACTCAGAGGCTCTGCCTGGAATCAGGAGCCAACCACGCCAGGCACGATGGAACCCCTGCCCTGAGCACAAAGAGGTCAGGAGTTACTGGTCAGCAAACCCTCATTCATGCAGGCACAGTGAGCAACCTTGTGTGTACACACCTTTCAGTGGGCTTTGGGAGCTGGAAATTCAGATGTGCAAGCACCAGCTCTGACAGCCACCACGCACACCAGCACTGAACTTGTGGCACTTGGATGCCTTTTGCTTTCGCATCCCAAATCAGGGCACACATTCCTGCAAGCCATACTCTCCTCATTAACGCTTTCGGTTGTGTTAAAGAAGAACAAAAAGCCCTGGAATTACACAGTGCCAGGTGTGGCCTCCTGCCAATTCCAGCATGGAGCAGAGGTGCCCACAGCCAGCTCCACACATGGGCACTGCAAGAGCCAGGGTCTCAACGCACCAGTTTTCAGAGTCAGCCTCAAAGCTGTGACTTTAACACAAGCCATGGACTCACAAGACCCAGCCTTACTCCCTCCACTCTTCCCTTAAAACCCAAGATTAAAACACAGCTTTATGGTTTTAACACTTCCAGAGAGTAAAGCTGACATCCTCTGTAGTCTGTGGCCATTCCCTGTGTCCAGTCACACCTCCCCTGGGAGCTCAGCTGCTCTAACCCTCCTGAGGTACTCCCCTGGCAATCTCCACAGCCACTCCACCTGGGACCAGGCAGCTTTTTGGAGCAGGAGGAAACCTCCTGCAAATAAAGGGCTCATCCCCGTGATTCACAAAACAAGCTGGGTGGCACATCCAGGGAGTTTCACACAGCTCTCCTTCCCAGTGGAGCACAGCCTGCCTCAGGGCTGCCAGGCTTGGGCAGTATTCATGGGAAAGGCTGAGCCCAGACCACCTCTGCCAACCCCTCCCCACAAAGACACGAGCACAGGACTCACCATCTCAGGTGCTGTCACCATGCCAAGCAGGAGAGCAGGGTTGGCTCTGGGGCAGCAGCCCAGCTTTTGGCAGCACAGCCCCTCCCATCCCAGCTGTATCCCATCAGGAGAACAAAGCCCAGCCCGGGACAGGTGATTGCTGCCCTCAGCACCTGGAGTCTAACCAGGCTTTTTCTCTGTGGATGAAGGTGATGCAAAACTCCACTTGCTTTGAAAAGCCACCCAAACACCCTGTGCCCGTGGAAGGCTGGTCCTGTCCACAGGGAAGCAATGCTGCTGGTTTCACACCACTGCACAGTACACCCACGAGGATTCAGTGACTTAGTTGCAACAGCTAAATCTCCTTCCCTTCCCTCAAGTCCCTCAGGTGAAGCTTTCTGTGTTGAGCTTCAGGGGAAAAAAAAAAAAAAAAAAAAGAGGGGAGAAAAGGTAAAACACAAGCACAAAAAAATCCCACAACAAAACAAAAAACCATAACAAACTACGTCCCTTCTGGCAAAACCCAGAGCACCGCTTATACAACATCTTTACTCGCTCCATTATTTATAGTGCAACTGAAACATTTATTCCTACACGGAACTACCAGAGTGTTGGTGAGGGGGAGCAGGCAGTGCTGTGGATCCCTGGCATCAGCTTGTGCCTTGCTATTCAGATCCCTGTGCCAGGGTGGCTGTGGCTCCCCAGGGGAGAACCCACCTGATACCACCAGTCCAGGGCCACCCCACATCAACTTGTGTCTTGGCCCATGAGCTCAGATCCGCAGGAGGCTCCAATGGGAAGATGCCCAAAGCCAAACCAGGCCTGGCTTTGTAGCACTGAGATGACAAATAACACCACGAATACAAGAATGGAAATCCTCCTGGAAGAGGTAACTTTGCAGTGAATTAATAAGCAGGGCAGAAAAATTGCTAGTAATTTATGCTTGTCAGGAACTATGTCCCACCCCAGCACTGCCTCTGTCTTCAATCAAGGAGAAGAAACGTTGGCTGCATAAAACAAGTCCTATCCCTGGCACTGGTATGAAATTAGTTTCAAAGTCAAAGGCATCAGGTTCCAGAAATTCATGTCTGAAAGCAGCTAATCCCAGACCCTCAACACTTGTATGGTCATGACTTGGAGTTGGTTCACAGGGACAGGAGGTCCCTCAACATCAAGACTTTTCCCACTGAGCTCAACTCTTTCCAAAGACATCGTATCTGGCCCACCACAGAGGGTCTCCTAGTGGCCAGGAAGAGCAGCCAGTGGCTCTTGGCAAAGTTTGGGGCACTGCCATGGTCTTGTCAACAGAACTACTGGTTGCAGCCCCAGCCCCACAAACATATTTTTGTGGCAACATATCTCACAGAAGGATTAAGTAATTACTGCTGGATTATGGGCAGGCTGAAGCCTGACCACCTCAGGGCCACAAAAGACTGATCAACAGCAGGTCATCAATAGCCCAATCAATCACCTTTACTGGGAAATATATTGCAAGGAGGCAAATCCCATTACCCATATCTCGAGTCACAACCCAGCTCTGGGTCCCCGAACGCTGCCGGATTAAGGGCAGTGTAATCTGCTATTCGGAGCACACAGCACACAAGCCTCGTGCCAGAGCTCGCAGCTGGGGCTGCCCTGCCTGCAAGGAGGAGAGTTAAAAACAAAATTAAATTAATACAGGCCAGGAGCCAGCTTGGTGTGAGCTTGGGAATGATGCTCAAAGCAGGGGATGTGGGGAGTGGTGCAACTGCAAGAGAGGGCAGCTCTCTCCCTGAAGGACACAGGGCTCTGCTGCAGTGGCAGGCAAGGGCAGAGCCATGTGCCCTTGAGGGACTGTCCTTGCTCCCCTCCTGGATGAGGGCAATGGCATCCCTGTGCCCAGGAGCTGCACCACCAGCATCCTCCTCCTCCTCCCTTCCGGGCACTGGCGATGGCTGAAGTCCCAGGACCAGCAGGACACACCATGCTGGAGGTCTCCCCTGCTTTAATAGGATCTGTCGTCTGGCAATCTAATTTGATCGAGGAAAACTAATGAAAACAGGCCCTGGTCTGCAGCACGGATTAGCCCAATCAGCCCAGAGTGGCTACTTTATTGTTCAGCTCCCTGGCACCAGCTGTGCCTGTGTGCAATCAGCCCTAAGAGCCATCAGGCTGCATCCGCCCCAGCTGCCCCAGCAGCCTCCAGTCCCAAAGCTCCAGCCCCAGCAGTGTGGGGGTGTGGAGGGGGTGCTCTGGTGTGGGGCTTTTACACCCACAGGTAAGTCAGACACGAGGGTGAGCAGAGGGATCCCACAAATAAAGAAGCAGGCTGTGCTAAAACACGTTTTCATTAGCTTTAAGGGATGTCCCTGGGTTAGAAACAAATCCCGTTACTTAGGAGAACAGCATGTCTAGTGCTGACTGCCCGCATTGTGAAGGGCTCAGCAGTACTAATGGGGCATGTGTCCCTTGATAATCCTCCTCTACCCACTGCAGACCCCAGCATTGGGTCCCCAGGGCTCAGAGAGACAGAGGTGCACAGCCCAGGCACTCCTGGCTCAGGGCAGCCCCACACACAGCATCATAGAGTCATCCCAAAATGGTTTGGGTTGGAAAGGATCTTGAAGATGATCCTGTTCCATCCCCTTGTCACCTCTCACGTGACCAGGTCACCAGAGCTCCATTCAACCACGGCTTGAACACTCCCAGGGGCAGTCACAACTTCCCTGGGCAACCTGTGCCAGCAGATGGAGGAATGGAGTAGAAGAGGACAGGAGAGTGAAGAGAAGTGTGGAAAACACCCACACTGTGGCAATTCCTGTGAGGCTGTTCCAAGACCCCTCATGTGGGGACCTCCTGGCAGCATGAGGACAGGTACCGTGTGGGTGCCTGCTCAGCCTGGCACTCAGGGAGGCAGAGGAACTGCACAGGATGGGTAAATACCTGTATCAGCAGGGATTATCTCCTCCTGCCTGCAAATATTTGCTCACCAGAGCAGATAGAGCAGATGCGACTCAGACGTTCAGCCCTACACATGCAATCACATCCGCTCCAGCAGCTCCAGAAGTCGTGCGGTGACCAAAGGTTGTGGGATCTGTTTATGGCCACAATCCAATGGGTGCTGCACACCTGGGGTTGGGAACATTGAGTCCCAGCCCCATTTTACACACACAGGCAGAGCAGGAGGGAGCGATGCTGGAAACGCTGTGGGGAGTTCCCCAGGGCAGAACCTTGAGATGTTTCACCAGGTGTGACACCACGGGGCACCCCTGCACTGCCACCTCCAGCAGTGTCCCAGACTGGGCAGCCTCAGCTCTCGGGACTGGGGGGAGTCCCATAGCCAGGGCCAGACATGGTGTCAGCTCAGGTGGGTTTCTCAGCCTCAACCCGGCCCAAGGTCAGTCCTCTCCCCACACATGAGATGTAAATCCAGGACAGCAAAGGAGTGGGAAGGTTTAACTGACATGGAAGAATCTCCAAGCAAAAAGTACCAGCAAAGAAGTGTGAAGCTTTAGGAATTACAGCACTGAGCCACCTGGGACATGTGCATATTGACTTAGACCCAAGCCTTTAATAAGACAGCTAACAGCATTTCTTTTACATTCATCCCTCTTACAAGCTGAACATGCCCAGGACAAGTTCATGTTGCAGCTACAGCACTCGCTAGGCTCAACTGAGGGATTACCCAGCCTTGTAGCTACACAGCTCTCCTCCTCTCCCCTTTCTTCCCTTTCTCTGTTCTGCCTTGGTGTCAGGTCAAACAGCTCTTCCCTCTCCATGTTTTGGCGTGTGCTTTGCCTGCAGATCACACGCATACCTCGGGGTCTCTCCTGAGCTCCTGATGTGCTGGAGCCCAGGTGAGATGCTCCTGCCCTCTCCTTTTGTAGCTGCTGAGGAGCAGGGCACACACCTTGACTCTTTTCAAGTAATTTTAAAGGATTCACCCAAATGTCTCTGTCACTGGTAGATGGGTCTGGAAGGCCCCCCGAAATCCTGCACCTGCATTCCAGAGCCACTCACACTGACACTGCCAGCACAGCTCAGCAGATTAATGTCACAGCCACAGCACACAAATGTCTGGTGATGGAAAGGTGATGGCAAAAGGGCAGGAGGAGCCTCCTCATGGACATTAACAGGGGCTGGAGTACATTAATATTATCGACAGGCTGTCAACGAGGCTAAAGAGGCTGTGCCAGCCCTAAGCAGGGGATGCAGGCACCACAGTGGCTGCAATGGCCACGGATGGGGACCATAGGATGCTGGGCATGAGGAGAGTGGTGGGCAGCATGTGAAAGGGTGGCCGTGGGAGCCAGGGCTGGGAGGATGCACGGCAGAAAGGCTGGAGGAGAGGGAGGCAGCCAGAAAGTGCCCTGACCCGTGAAGGAGGGACCCCAGGAAGGCCCCTAGGCCACCCACATGCTCCCTGTCAGCTCCACACAAGCCAGTGCCCTGATGCCTTCACCTCCCCCCCGCAGGTGACAGGGGCTGGGAGAAGGAAAGGAGGCACTTGGGCACACCAGCACGCTCAGGGGAGCACCTCCCCATGCAGGGGCACATGGCATCCATCCCACTGCTGCCCTGCTGTGCATCACAGGCTCTGTCCCTGGCAGCCCCAGCTCCAGGCGACGGCTCAGTGCCAGCAGCGGAGCGCAGTCCTACGGCTGCGCTGAAATACGGCGGTGGGAAGTCCCCTACTGCTCCCTGTGTAGCATTTTATCTTAATAACATTTTATCTTGGATGACAAGCCTGTATAATGTGGTTTAAAAGCCACGGCTACGCTGACACTGGAATGGGGAAAAGGAAAAAAGCTCTTTTCTCCCGACTAATACATTTGCTGAGGTCACAACTTTCAAACCTCTCGCTGTATCTTGCTCGCCAAGCCAGGAGCTGCTTTGTAGAGCAGCTCAGAGAGAGCAGCAGGAGCTTAGCCCTGCTCCTCCTTCCCGCTCAGGGTTCTGCTTATAAAGGCTCCGGCTCTCGCTTTCCTTTGCAGTTTCAGCTGGTGAAGGTCTTTTCTTCTTCCCCTGCTCCATGCAGTGAGTGCTGGAGGCTTTGAAGGGGGAACTGTGAGGCTTTGCTGCGTGCCAAGGCTGGCAGGAGGCTGAGCCCCAGCGAGTGACCTGCCTGTCCCACCTGCAGGGTGATGGAGGAGCAGGTAAAGCCACTTGCACCACTGGTATAACCCTTCTATGGCCCAGATTGGCTCCAGTGAAGCCAGCTGGGCTATCCCACACCACAGCAGCTATCCCAGGGACATCAGATGGCTCAACACCCCTGCAGAATCCAGTCCTTCCCCAGACCCAGCACCCAAATTTCCCAGGGATCATGTCCCTGCTGGTGTGAGCACCACAGCAATGCTGCTCAGCACGTTATCATTAAGGAGACAGCTATTCTGGTCTAATTGCCAGTGGTTCAGAGAAAACATGGCAGTCTCTGCCTGCTCAGAACAGAACCCTGTAATCACCCTAAAGACAAAGGATGCCCAAAAGAAAGAAGAAAAATAGAGATTAAAATAGAGAGGGGACAGAAGCAGGCAGCCAGGTTGACTTGGAGAGGGAGGAGACACTGACCCATCAATGAGGGTTAAGCTCTTCTTGTGAGAGCTAATTTAAGGTCAAGCAAATCCTGCTGACAGATTATTTTTCACCTAAAACGTTCAGAGCAGTGGCTCAGCCACTGCAGCACTTGCAGGACCTGGAGGGCAGCTGGAGGAGCTGCTGGAAGTCCCATGGCCCAGGCTGGAGAACAGGACAGCCCTGCCCCTGCTTGGGACCAGGGTGAGCACACAGACCACTGCCCATCTCCCTGGCAGAGCAGCATCTGGCACAGCCCAGCAGCCTTTGCCAAGATCCAGGCCAATCCCACCCTGTGCAGCCACTCTGGTGGTGCCCCAGGAGGGACAGGAGTCTCCCCCCACCCCAGCCTGTCACTCTGTCACCTCTGCTTTGCTGTGACAGACAGACAAGCCCCAGCTCGCAGGACCATCAATTATTCACATGCACCATTTCTGAATATTGATGTTAAAAGCAAACTCCCGGCTTGCCCCTCGTCTGCATTTCCAATGGGATTTTCATGCCACAAGGACCCACGTTCCTATGGAGCCATTGTGGGGTGGGGGAGGGAGACACGGAGGGACCTCCACTGCCACCAGTAGGTCTGCCAGCACCAGGTCTGGGTTCTGAAAATCAGGAGCAGGACAAGAAGTCCCTGGGGCTGGGGAGTATCCGGTCTTGTTCCCAAGGGATTCAGCCTGGAAGGCTCAGGGAATGAAAGGATGTGTCAGCCAGAGACAAAAGAAGCTCCCTCTCCTCCTCGGTTGTTCACGGGGAAATATTTGTAAACAAATGCTTCTTGTGTTTATACAACTTTAAGAGACTTCAAATGGAAGCGTGCTCCCCACACTGTATCATTACCCTTCATTATTGCAATTTGCCAGGCTTTAGGTGGCTGGAGAAGGAAAACAGAGGATAATGCGCCATTCTGAAGGCTGCAGAAAGTTAAACAGGGAGAAGAGCAAGCCCCAAGCAAGCCCAGTGGCACTGGGCACATGGACACGGGATGGGCACTGGACATGCAGACCCAGCACAGCTCCTGTATCCTGGTCAGGAGACCCTTGTTTGCTCTGCAGAGAGGTGACACAGAGGACAGCAAGAAAGGGTGGAGCAGGTAACAAGGAGCTTGGTAGTGCTGGATTATTTAGGAACCACAACAACACTCCCAAGGGACTGAATGAGCCCTGATATACCACAAAGACAAGTGATCATGCTGGGATTCAGAGAAAGAACAATTCTGACCTTGCATGTCAAGGAAGGCCAGGAAAGTGCCACAGCCACCTCGATGGAGAGAGGACAACTGGCCCAGAACACAAGGGATGCTCAGGTACCTGCTGTGCCTCTCTGGGCTGGAGCACCCCACCCATGCCCAGATCCCAGACCATCCTTCCTCCACAGACCCCTCCTTCCTTGGCCTGAAGGTCCACTGGTGATGGACTGAGTGTCCACGACCCACAGCCAGCTGAGATTTCTCGGATTTGCTAGTCATCATCAGTAGGTGCTGGAACAAAGATGGGCAGATAGGGACACTCTTGTAACAGGGAAGGGTCCCAAAGAGAAATCTCATTTGTAGATCATTGCCTTGATACCTCAGCATTTTTTATTTCACAGTTCTGTTTTATACACCCTGTTTACTGCAGTGGTATCTCATCCTGCAGTTCATCTCAGATCACTGTTGAAGTGCCTCCCCAGCTTGCAGAGATGCCTCTGCTTGCCCTAAGACTCTTACGTTGAAATTTCAGATTAATTAAAAGCTGTAAATTGCAAAGCCAGATGAGGTAACTCACATCTTCACCCTCTCAAAAAAAAACCAACCAAAAAAACAACCAAACCAAAACCAAAAAAACCCATCAACAAAATCACAAAACCCCCCACCCCCAAACCCAAAGCAAACAAACAAAACACCCAAAAAACCTCCTGTTCCCTAAAACGTTGAGTTCCTCCCTGTGCCACATCACTCCATCCTCACTTCAACCCAGCCAGTGCTCCAGAGCTGAGCACCCGCTGCCATCGAGGGCCCTGAGGGACACCTCTCACAAGCAGAGAGTCACACACAAAAGGCAGGGGTGTTCCCACCTTTCCCAGTAACACCACCTGCCCGGCCAGTGGTGGTGATGATGATGATGCTGATGATGCTCAGAGCCCACCCACTCACACACACGCCCCGTGTCCAACATGCAGGGCGAGGCGATGCTGCCAAGGGCATTCTGCCAAAGATGCCCTGTCCCCCAGGCAGGAGGGGAGCCCCACAGCCCACCCAAACCCATCCAACCAAGCTCTGCTGTCCCTGCGAGCCGGGGCCATGCCAGCGGGAGTGGGTCCTGCCCCACCGCCCACGCAGCTCCAGCAGCGCGGAACGGGGACAGACGGGATCCCCTCCAGGGCCGGGGACGCTGCTCCTCGTGCCCAAGGACATCCACGCACCCGTGACCACCATCTGCTCACTGGCAGCACGACCCAGCTCGGGGCTCCAGCACGACAGCATCGCCCTAACGCAGGCACGGGGGTCAGCCACTGCTCCCTGCCTTCCCAGCCTTGTTCCGAACACCGCCTTCCTGGCACTCCACTGACCCTCCTAAGACCACCCTGCCAGGAGGAAGAGGGGTTGTTCGGTACCTCCAGTTCCTCCCAGTTTCCAGCTGCCCACAGCTCTCCTCCAGGCGCAGTGCCCAGTTGCACTGGTGCTCCCTCCCGTTGCCCTCATCCCATCACTCTGCAGGGCACTCACAGGAGAGGGGCAGGCAGCAACACCCCTCCTTTTCCTGAGCTCCCACTCACTGCAGATCTCTTAATGCATTTCTTGGCCAAGGGTGAGGAGATTAAACACTCTGTAGAAAGCGAGCTGACACAAGCTGACAGACCTGTATCTTCTGCACATGCATAAGTGCCAGTCCTCATCACAAGGATGCTCATTTGCCAGGCTCATACCTATCACTTGGGCTGGGAGTCAATCTAAATAAAGCAAATTCACTTGTTCTGATGGGGAGAGGGAGTTGCTGGGTTGTCATAAGGTTGAACTCAGCTGGCATCATTCTAAAGTGGAAGGTGCTGCAGGAACAGAAAACACAGGATTTCCAGCCTCCCAGGAGCAAGAGGAAGACAATTTTGCTTTGCTTGAAAGCAGCCATGCCAGGAGACAGCAGTCAGCCCCAGGCCCATGGCTGTGAGGAGCTGGGCTGTGGAGTCACAGAATCATTTAGGCTGGGAAAGACCTCCAAGAACATCAAGTCCAACCTTTGACTGATCACCACCCTGTCAGATCACCAACCACATCAGAGCACTGAGTGCCACATGCAGTTATTTACTGAACCCCTGCAGGAATGGGGACTCCACCACCTCCCTGGGCAGCCCATCCCAACTCCTGCCCACCCTGTCCATGAAGAAATTCTCCCTGATTTCCAACCTGAGCCTCCCCTGGTGCAGCTTGAGGCCATGTCCTCTCATCCTGTTGCTGGTTGCAGGGGAGAAGAGGCTGACCATCACCTGGGTACAACCTCCTGTCAGAGGCATAAGTGCCAGTCCCTTCCTCCAGGGGTGGACGAGATCCCAGAAACCCCAAAGGAACACAGATTTCTCCCTCAGCAGAGAATCACCTTGTGCTGCTGCCTGCTGGGG
This sequence comes from Formicarius rufipectus, assembly GCA_013399695.1. Classification (NCBI taxonomy): domain Eukaryota; kingdom Metazoa; phylum Chordata; class Aves; order Passeriformes; family Formicariidae; genus Formicarius; species Formicarius rufipectus. The sequence continues at coordinate 664,613 of VXAU01000827.1, read as the reverse complement.
TTCAGTCTTATCCATCCCACCTAACCATGGGCCAGAGGTGAGACTGGAGCAAAGCCTGACACGTGGCTGACGACTCCTGCCCACCAGAATGAGTCCTGCCAGGACACAAAATTTCACCTTATTCGACTCCAGCACAGAGCCCAGACACCCCACAGAATCCAATAATGGTTTGGGTTTGAAGGGACCTTGAAGACCACCTTGTTCCACCCTCTGCCATGGGCAGGAAAACCTTCCATTAGACCAGGTTGCTCCAAGTCCTGTCCAACCTGGCCTTGAACACTTTCAGGGACAGAGCATCCTCAACTTCTATTCCTCTCCTTCCCTCCTACCTCCCAGTGCTTGGCTGAAAGGATTAAGATTCATTTCCAAATGAAGTTTTCATTATTTTCTGCTCTTTTTTCTTTATTCCCCAACTCATTTGCATTACAAAAAAATTAAACAAAAGCTGCTTTTTTGAATCTCCACTCATTACTCCCATTACATTTGTTAACATCATTATCTTCAGCTGAAGATGGCAACTATTATCAAATGTTGCAGAGCTGCTGCAGACCTCTTGCTATATTACTCTGGAAAATTGCTTTAATGCTTATGCTTTTAGTGGTTTGAAAAAAACCCAGCTATAGCATTAGAAGTCATAAAGAAGATAAAAAAGTGCATCATTCGATAATATGTGCGTTTTCCCCATTTACACTGAAATACAAATACTCAGTGGTAATGCAGGATGCAAAAGCTTTTCCTCCTGTACACTGATCTGCCACAGACCCTCCAATTGGACCCTCAGACTCACTGTCTCTCTCTCCAACACTTTTCTTCAAGAAAAAGTGTTATAATGAAAGCTGGGATCAAAAGGAAAACATGCCAAAGATGACACAGCTTGGTTCTTCCAGCTCATGGAAAAATATTTCTGAGAAAGGAGAGACAGCACTAACAGCTCAGGGCATGGGTGCTGAATCCCTGGATTTAGGGGGGAAGGAAAGCCCTGAGGGGCTGATCAGGGCAGGCTGAGGTGGCCCTGGCAGAGGGAAGATGGTGAGGAGGGGTCTGTCACCCTCTTCAGAAGACAGAGCTGCTGCTGCCATGGGGAGTAGAGCAGCAGCCCAGGGATCCCACTGGTGCTCCAGTAGGGAAGATGTCTGGAGTGCCAGCAGTCCTTAGGCAGGAGGGAGCAGTGCTGGGACAGGAGAGGGTTTGCCTGATTTTAAACACATATTACAGAATGGAAATTTTCACTATAATTAAATGAAAACACTCTCCTAAGTCAGAGCTCTGACCACAACCTCAGGGACTCTCCAAATGTGAGATGGGGGTTTCTGTGAGCCTTGTTTAGAACCAAAGACATCTGACAGCAAAAGCCTGTTCCCACGGCATCACATTCAATACCCAGCAGAACCTCTCCTGACAGATCCAGGAAAGTCCTTTTATCTTTGTGGGTGTACCTCTGCTCCCTGCTAACAGTTCAGTGGGGGACAGGGATATGGCTCAGGGTCCCAATGTCTCTTGCTTTCAGCTGGAAAGCAGCATTGGTGACCCTTGGAGCTCTGATAACATCTTTGCTCAGGTATCTGGAAGAGTGTCTTAACCAAGAAAAGAAGATTAAAAAAGAAGGAGCTTAATACAAGTGTGCAGAAGCTGAAGAAGCAAGATTAGGCAGGGAAAGAACGAATTGGGATTGGGGCATCCAAATCTCCCTTCCAAGGAAATGATGTGTCTCCAGGGTCACCACAAAACCAAAATATACAGGAGAAATTCTTCCCTGTGAGGGTGAGGAGGCCCTGGCACAGATTCCTCAGAGAAACTGTGGCTGTCCCACCTCTGGAAGTGTCCAAGGCCAGGTTGGATGGGGTTTGGAGCAACCTGGGCTAGTGAACGGTGCCCCTGCCCATGGCAGGGGTCAGAACAAGATGGTCTTTAAGGTCCCCTCCAACACAAACCAGTCTGTGATTCCATTCTAAAGGTTTCCAGATTGAACTGCTGAGGAGCACAAGGGGCAGAGACCCCCATGGCATAGGTGAAGGGTGAGAGGAGGTGGAAGTAGAATAGAAAGAAAGTGGGAGTGAAGGATTCACTGTAAGACACGGGATCTGCTCACACAGCACAGCGCAAAGAGATGTTAAACACACGCCTGAGTGGGCACAGGGAGGGGTGCAGAGACCAGGTATAAGGCACAGGGGAAAACAGAAGCCAAGCCAGGACTGTGCTGCCTCTCACCCAGACCATTCCAGCCCCGAGGATGTGGCAGCACAGCCCAGCAGCTGGGACTGTGCTCAAATCCCACTCCACCATGGACAGAGCTGATTTACGGAGGCTGCAGGAGAGGTCAGATCTCAATAGGCTTTCATCGATCAGTTAATTAAACTGAGGCAAAACAAACATAATGAACGTCAAAATTTACAGCCTCTGCCACAGGTTCAGGTGCAGCTGGAGCCCAACACACGCATCTTCTCTCCTAACAAGCCTGGACAGGCTGGGCTTGTGAGGGAGACCCAGGTATCTCCCTGAAGCAGGCAGGATGTGCAGGGACTGCACTCCCACCTGCAGCACAAATATTACTACTAATGGCAGCAAACTGCCAAAATTGAGGCAGCACAGAGGTGCTAAAGCCTGCCAGAAAGAAGCCAAGAGTGAGTCTCTCCCCAGACACAGGGCCCAGCACGCTCGGAGGGTGGCACGTGAAGCATGACACCCAAATGACCTGCTTTAACCATGCCCGAATGCAAAACTCACACAAGCCTGTGCTGTAAGTTCACGCTTGGTCACACAGCCCACGAGACTCACACAAAGGGATTTAAATTATCACCGTGTTTTCCATCAGGCTTTTGGTGTTGATTTAAGCTGCCCAAACAAATAATTATGGTCTTATCTCCATCACGCAGCAGCATTAGCCACAATTCATCATTTTTAGCTTGTTTCAGACATTGTGTATACACAGATAAATAAATTCAGCCATTCACATTTCCTAGAACCTGGCATTGCAAGATGCCAACATGGTGCAGACAGGCATTTGGTTAAATCTGCTCTTGACTAGAACAAGAACAAAATCTCCAAAGAACTCTTCTCTGCAGCAAAGAGAGACACGTGTGTGTTTTTAACAGCTTCTGGAAACGAGACAATCATATCTGCAGAGCTGAGGTGTGGAAGTGATGCTAAAAAGGGGCACACATAGAGGTGGTCAATATTTCTGGGGCACAGACCTCAGCTCCTTCCCTTCCCCAGCCTTCAGGCAGGAGATTCCTCCACCAAATTTCCAGCAGATGTAATGCAGCTGCAGACTGAAGCTGGCACCCTCAGTCCCCGGAGAACTGGAGGAGCCAAGTGGCTCTGCTGGACAGCAGGGAGGAATCCTAACACAGGCACTACAAAACCTGGCCCACCACCAGACTCGCCCAGGGAGCCAGGATGGAGTTAACTATAACTCACAGGCAATCCCTAGATAAGACACGACAGGTTATGCCAGAGCTCTGCCAAGAAAGATCAGGGAGATGATTATGAAGTTAATTCTTGACACCGTGTTGTACATCTATTGTATGCAATAGCCATAGCTCTTGTTTAAACAACGGGATGTGCCAGGATGTCGGATCGATTATACAATAGCCGAGCACAGGGAGCAGCACTAAGTATGTGGAAGTCGGCCAAGAGGCAGAGGGAGTTCACCTGGGGAAGCCAACAATCACCTCTCTGGAAGGAGCTGCGTGTCTCACACCCCAACCAGCGCTGGAAAGGGGAAAACCCAGGCTGGGCACCCACCAGCCAGGCAACTGCTACCCAAGTGATCACCAGCCCTCACCCAGGGGCCGCTTCCTAAGTCCTGCTTCTTGTGAACGCTGCTGCCTTTGCACTGCTTTACTACTGGGATATGTACGAGCTCGAAAACAAGATGTAGAAACATTAACGCTTCTAACGTGCTCAGGAGGCGTCTGTGAAACCGCAGCGTGAAGTGACGCTGCAATGCCAGGCACCCGCCACCACCGAGCTCGCAGGACAGCCCTGCACGCAGAACACACGAGCTGCCAAGTCACAGGGATGCTAAATGACACCAGAGGAGCACCTCCAGTGGTGCCACCAGCTTCTGCCGCCTGCAGCACGCCGCTCCTCCCCGATGCAAATGACATCTGGCTTGCAGGGAGAAGCAGGTACAAGCAATCGGTCAGGGGCTGGTGAATGCAGGAGTGATGACCAACACGGAGCTTTTGTTTCAGCCACGACTGAAACTCCCCAACAATGGGGTCACACAGATCCTGTCCTTCCCCTTGATCAATACACAGAAGGTCCTGGTGTCTGCATGGGCATTTCTTCCCCAGACCCATGAGAGCACTTACAGCCCTCCACAGTGCCCAGTGTTGAGCACCAGGCTGGCTTGGGCAAGAGAAACCACTTCTGCACAAGCCCAGGCTGAGTCTGCCCGCAAGCGGTACCTCTCACTGGGGATGTTCAGCATGGAGGGAAAAGCAGGCACAGAGAGAGGCTGGGGACATGTGACAGCACCCAAATGGGACCCAGCTGGTTGTGACGTGCTCAGCCACAACAACTCATAGTTTTAAAGCTGCTTTTGGTGGAAAGACCCAGAACAGGCAACAGAAGCTCTGGAAAGGAATATTAAACACTGCAGAAATAAAAGGTAGTGCTCAAGAGAAAACATAACAAGGTTGAAACCCAGTGTGGTGCAGCCTTCAGACGAAATGGAGATGAGCTGCGAATGAATTGCTCCCTCTTAGGGGAATTTCTGGCTTTTTAAGAAGGGAGGGCACACCAGTCCTTCTTGGCCTCACCGGAGGGTGAGGGTGGAATGCAGCCCAGGGATGCCCTCCAGGATTGGAGCAGCAGCAAGCAGAAGCTCTCTGTCCGACCATGCCATGGGATACAGCTCCCACCAGGGCCCTGCCATCATCACTGGGAGAGCCAGCTGGGCACCCATCCCACCCCGGGGAGGGTCTGCATGCAAAAACCAGATTACAGGCCAGGGTTGGGTGGGATCTCAGGAAAAGGTTCTTCCCCCAGAGGGTGGTGGGCACTAAACACAGCACCAAGGCTGCTGGAGCTCCAGGAGCATTTGGACAACACTCTCAGGGATGGGGTGGGATTATTGGGCTGTCCTGTGCAGAGCCAGGGCTTGGACTGGATGATCCTTGTGGAGCCCTGCCAACTCAGGATACTCTATGATTCCATGACCCCCCCACCCCTGCACGGGCTCCTGCTGTACCCCCAGCCTTTCCACATGCCCTAGTTCCCAGTGCCATGTGGTTATACGAGAATCTCAGTTTCCAGTTAAAAATAACACCAGTTTCTAGCCCTCAGAGGTGCAGAAAAACGTGACCTCCAAAAATCCTGAAACTGAAAGGCAAAGCAAATGAGTCCCAAATTTGTCTACGCTATAAACGTCAATTTCTTTTTGAAAGAAATGAATGTTTTTGATGAATGTTTTCTTGAATGCCTGCTTTTGGCAGTGCTGCCATCTGTGAAAAATCTCTGCCACGCTTGCTATTAAGATTTCATTTCCAAGAAGAGCTCATAGCTGCTTTAATAAATGGTTAAAAGATTGTCAGGAGTCCAAAGGGCCAGCAGCTTGTTTACCACAAGTGGCTTCTGTCACCGAGTAAAGCACCTTTGACTGATAAGCTTAGAGCCCGCCAGACCACATGCAGCTTCCTCACAGCCCTCTAACAAGCAACACTTTCAGAAGCACTTTAGCTCTGTTGGGCACTTAGGAACCTAATCCCTATCGACTCTGAATGAGATTTATAGCCTTGAATGGCCAGCTCGATTGTGAGAGGTCCCTGGGTCATGATGAGCCTTGCAGAGGTTTCACCCAACATCCCTCCATCATGTATTGGCATTTTAATACCACTCACCAACAAAAAGCACAAACCCTCACCCTGGTGAGCCCCCAGACAAGACCTCAGTGGGGTCTCTGGGCTCTGCAGCAGCAGCAACCATGGCACCAGGCACTGCCAAAAACCTTCAGGAGGGGCTGAGGACACATCCAACAGCCCCAGCCTGGGCTGTGCCCACCAGCCTGGCACTGGGGAGCCCCTGCAGACAGTGCTGGGGTGGCACAGAGCAGCCTACCCTGCTTTAAGGCTGAAAGCCCCATGGTTAACATGCCTCCAAGCCACAGCAGGGATGGCAAAGGGCAGTGATCTGAGGAGCCTTCCTTCAGCGTGTCACACCAAGGCTCCACAGCTTATGAAATGGAGTCCTGAAATGGCTGGTGTATTTGTAGATCCTGTGCATGACTGAATCAAGAGGAACAATAAGATCTTTTTCCAGATTCGGCAAACATCAGTATAATAAAAAAAATTAATTATATGCTTGAACACATGCACCAGAGCAATGCCCTGTATTTTCTCCTAATTGTTCTCCAAGCCTTACAGAGCCACATTTAAATAAAAATGAAGCAGTTATTTAAACCGCAATTAAAGATGGAGCAATTTATTTTTAAACTTGAACTATCATCAGCAGGAGAGGAGGAAGGGGGGGGCTGCCCTGGGACCCCCAACGCCACTGGAGCCACAGTGCCAGGTGCTCCATGAAGGAAGGCAAAGGCACAGAGCACACATTTCCACCAGCCCCTCCAAGGAGTGCAGGCTGCATCCCATTCCATGCCCCATCCTACAGCTGCTGCTCCCCACTGGCACAGACCACAGCAACCCCCAAGCCCCCTGCCCCAACCTAGAGACCTCAGCGTTGTTACAGGGAGGAAGAGATTTTGGGCTGTAAGCCCCCAGGAAGGTTTATCCCTTGTTCCATAGCTGGGATCAGGTCCTCTCCCCTTGGAGTGTGCCAGGGCCAGGCACTGTGGATGCTTTGGGAGGCATCTGCACCACTGGGGTCGTTTTCCTTCCAACCAGGTGCCCATACCACAACCCCATGTTCTCCCCCCAAAATCCACCCCTGGGAAAGCCCACCCAGGGAACTCAGCCCAGCCTGCCCCAGCGAGGTGACCACCAGACAGCGTCCCACACCCGGAGCAGGGAACATCCTCGACAGAAAGAGGCTGCTGGGAGGGGGCTGAAGAGGGAGGAAGAACAGCAACCACAACAAAAACCCACCCTCTCTTTTCATAAGACAGCAGAATTTATCAGCCTGCAGCCCTTCACATCTGTCTCCTCATACAAAATGAAAGAGGCTTTGAAAAACAGAGGAGATGAAATAAAGCCGTCTGTGTGAGGAAGCTGGCATCGCTGCCACTGTCACTGTCACCACGGCAGGAATAATGACCGCGATTGTTTCTGCATCTGTGGATGTGCGCGGGTGCACGGGGAGGAGGGGGAGGGAGACACACACCCGCACCACCACCCCTCCGTGCCCACAGACCTCCCAGCCCTGCTCTGCCCACTCGTGGACACGCACAGCCCACCCTCCCAGTGGACACATCGCTGGTGGTGGCGTGAGGATGCGATGACTTCAGCTCTGCTACACACTCTCCCTCCACAGCCCAGCCCAGGCCCCAGGGGCAGGTGGCTCAAGCTCACAAGAACATGTGGTTGGAGAAGAGGTTTGACCTGTACAGCTCTCACATCACTTGGCTTTGCTGTAGCAATTACTGCTGGGTAGGCACCGCTCCCGGGGGAGACTCTGGGGGAGGAGGGCAGGAGCCAGCAACATCTTCACTCCATTAGGTGACATTTGAATAGAGGCATAAAAGGAGAAAGGTTGGGTGGAGAAATTGAACACGCCTCAAACCCGTTTCTCAGAGCTGGATTCATTGTTTTCTTGGGGGGATTCTGGGAGCTGTCCTGTGCAGGGCCAGGAGTTGAACCTTGGTGGATCCCTTCAGTGTATTCTATGATTCTATCATATTCTGTGATTTTTGAAGGGATTTTTGTGCATTCCAAGCCCACCAGGCTGGTAGCATCCTGCAGAGTGCTCCAGGCAGAGGGGTGGCTCTCAAGGACCCCTTGGGAAAGGTGGTCCACAGCTGACCATGGGTTGCACCCCTCTACAAAGCCCCCTGAGCTCCAGTTGGGAGCTGGATCCCAACATCCACACCATCCTACCCAGAATATGGAGCGGTGATCGCAGCCTCAGCTTGAGCTGTTCCAGTGCCTCACAGAAACTCACCTCCCAGAGGTGAGCTCTCTGCCATCAGGAAGGTCTTTAAAATGCACAAAAGCATTAGAATTTAGCAAGTGACTTCTGAACAGAGAGACAAAACCACTGTCCTTGTAATTCAGCGAGGACCTGGATCCTGCAGGCAGGCAGGTAGGAACAGTGGTGGGTTCAGCAAGGTGCAGAAGGCACATGTAGCACCAGGTCTCACTATACAGCTCAGCTCCACTGTGAGCTGTGCCCCATAACCTCTTCTGAGGGCTGTGCTCAGCAGAGAAACCTCTCACAAGGATACACAGAGCACAGCACAGGGGTCTCCGAGCTCCTCTAGGGATGCTCAGACACCTTTTAAGGTCTGGAACACCACAGGAGGTTAATCAGCCTCTGGCTGCACCTCCAACCCCCTCCTGCCCACATCACTGCCCTTCCCCTCATGCCACCAGCTGGGTGCTCCAGGGGACTTGCCTCTTTTGGCCAACTTCTTTGCCATTTTCTGCAAAACCTCAGTGAGCAATTCAGAACATGATTGGAATTATGTATCCAGGTACACAGAGTCACCCTGGGACTTGGGAGAGCCCAGACATGCATCCTTCTGGCTGCCACCAGCAGACCCTTCCTCCTTGCATCTCCTCCAAATGATCTCTTCCTCCTCTTGCTCTCTGCACTCCAGGAAGATTTACAGCCCACCTGCCTCCCATGGGATCTCCAAACCATCAGCCATCCATCTCACCCTCTACTTGCCCATCATCCCTTCCCAAAGACTCACACTCACAGGTGCACCAAGGGATGGCAGCTCCAGGAATGTCCATTTAAGGCCTTGGAGTTTCCCACGCCACACACTCAGCCTGTGCTCTGTCATGCCCCAGGGCTTGGAGCAGAGGGCAAGGGCATGGTGGGAGACAGGGATGCCAAGTGTGGGATCAACAGCCCCTTTCCTTCTCCAAACTGCATCCAATGAGGCCCTGGCACGGGTTGCCCAAAGAAGCTGTGGCTGCCCCATCCTTGGAAGTGTCCAAGGCCAGGTGGGATGGGGCTTGGAACAACCTGGGATAGTGGAAGGTGTCCCTGCCCATAGCAGGGGGTGGAACTGGATAAGCTTTAAGGTCCCTTCCAAACCACTCTATGATTCCTTCCTCTGCTCTCAGCCATAGCTCTCCTTTCCTACAGAAGCTGCCAACAGCTTTGGCTCAGGACAGCCCAAGCTCAGAGTCAGCAAATCTCCATTTGAGCCCTGCCACGTGGGTTACAAGGCTGGGAGCCTGCAAAACCAAGGCACCAGGAGCACGTGGTGACACGGGGCGAGGGGTGGCCACCTCAGTTCTCAGGGGCACCTGCAGTGCCCAGGCTGTTCACAGGATCCTATTTACTTGTTGTGGTTCCTCCGTGTGCTCTATGTGTGTGTGTGATTGTCTCCAACGTGACTCTGCATTATCAGGGCTGTAATGAGTCCTTGTTAAAGGGGATTTGATGGAATAATTATATTCCAAAAAAACCTGCGGGAAAGCGCTCTCCCCTCTTAAAGGGCAGGATCATCAAACGTTCTCGCCACATTATTTGCAGTCACACCTTCTGCTGCATCTGCTCCTTTTAAAATCTCTAACTCCAATCTGATCTGAATATATAAATCTGAATTATCACAGCAAAAGGAGATGTGCTCACACCTTTTTTTATCTGTTGCCATGGCGATTAGATAAAATTCACGCCAAGTCTCTGGGGAAGGATGAAATGATTTCAGACAGAATCTCACCCCGCTTGGTGAGAATAACGCCTGGAGCTACTTCCCTCTGTAACAGGTCTGGGCACATGTCGAAGCCAGAGAGGGTGGCAAGGAGTGGGGGAGAAAGCCAGGACACCTTTAGAAATCTCGAGGTCGACAGGGGAAAAGGTTTCGCAGCCCCCCCAGACAGGGTAGGACAGGACAACGCTCGTTCTGCTCACATCAGGCAGCTCCAGGCTGCGAGTCAGCCCGTCCCAGGCAGGAGTGACAAAGTCCTATTGAAAAGGCCAACTCCTGGCCAGCCTTTTGCCCAATGGTCACAGCATTTGTGTTGGAGCTGGATTGCTCCCTGCACATGCCAGGAGGGAGCAGGGCAGGCAGCAGCAGCCCAGGCTCGCTCCTCTCCATGGGAAGTGGCAGGTCACAGCCACCAGCCCCGTGCTCAGCCACAGGGGACAGCAGGGACAGGGCAGCAGGGTGGTCTTGTGCCCAGCACACTCAGACCCACAGCCTCCTGCTTTGAACCAGCCGGGTTATCTCACATTCAGGACAAACCAAACCAAAACATCAACAGCTGGACACGACCCTCGGTAACTTCTCTCTGTCTCCAAACCTCTCCATGATGACAAACACATAAACAAGGACAGTTTTTGCCTCACCATGTTTATTCTGCCCTAGCTTCCAGCTTTTCTCCAGCAACAGGAGACTTATGCCCTCCAGAATAAGCCTATTGATACAAGGACAATGCTGAATTATCCAGGTCCTGGCTTTCCTGCCCCTTGGATCATCCCTCTGCACCCTGTGGCACGCAGCACCCAGCTGGGAGGGAAGGCTGTGCCCATAAATCCAGCCTTGTGCCTCATCACGTCCTGGGATGGACTGCAGTGGAATTTGTGGGTGGTTCCATTTCTGCTATTTCAGAAAAAAAAACCAAAAATGCACCAGTGGTGAGGTGCAGCAGAGGAGAGCAAATATTTAGGGGGGGGGGATTTGCTGCTGTACTTTTATTGCCCTCATCACCCAGCTGCTGAGATGAGTTTAAGAACCCCATAATCAGCCTTGGGGACATCAGAGGATGCAGCAGGAAGAGCTGTGCAGGTCAAATGCAGCTCATATCTGAAGCACCACAACAGATTAGCTCAGGTGTTTTGGAAACTCCTGAAAGGCTCAACCCATAACATATAAAAACACATCTAAAACTTCACAGAACTCTTTTTATTCTTTTATTTTTTTTTCAGCTCTATCCTTCTGGCAAGCTTTACGTTTTGCTTTCCAGAGAAAAGGCTTTGTGGATAACCAATGACTAAGTACATCCACATCTCAGCAGCCCTCAGAGGATTTGTATTAGGCTGGTGACAAAGGCAGCACCCTCAGAAACGGCAGTACCTTGAGGAGTGCTGTATTTAGATTTCTCCAACACAGCCTGTCAAGTACACGACTCTGAAGCAGCAAATAACAGCTCAGCTCTGGCTTTGCCAGGCCAGTAATGCTCACTGCCTCCAAACCCTGCTGCCCATGCCAGTCCCAGTGCCAGTAGGCTGGGCAGGGCAGGTGCCAAGTGCTGTCAGCCTTCCCTCGGGCTGACACAACGCTGTTACACCTGAGAGCACCACAATTTGCTCTTCAGGGACACCACAGAGAGCCACCCCATCCAGTGACACCCACGTCCCAGCTGAGCACACAATCCCCCACTCTCCCCTTGGGATGTGCCAGTGAACCCACGGCCAAAGGATCAGAGCCCTGTGACACCACACACCCCTCCCCAGGGCTGTCCTTCCCGTGGGCACAGCCTGGACTTTATGTCAAGCAAGGCAAACCTGGACATACTGACACCCCTGAGTCAGATGGGGAATGGCTTCAGTGCGAGTGCACAGGCATGTGTGTGCTCACAGGGCTGCAGGAGCCAAGCAGTGCTCAAATGAACGCCTTGCAACAACAAAGGAGGGCCTGAAATTGCCCAAAAATTCCATTTTCTAGTGATTCAAGCAGTTCCCCATACTGTTTTCATAAGCTGCAGCTGGACACACACCCCAGGAGTGCACACACACATGGGATGCACATGCAGTAATAATAAAATGATAAAAGCTGTTTACAATGCTGAGTCCTTAAACTGGCTTGTAGCAGGATTTTCTCACTCTTTTCCCACAGAAAAGGGTGAGGGGTGTGTAAGACACTGCCCTGCTCCCATCCCTCCCCTCAAATACACATCAAGTTTCTGCAGTAGCAGCCGAGGCTGAAATCCCAGACTGAGGGTGGGGTGTGATTCTCTCCCCAGCCCCTCTCCAGCTGTCACAGCTGCTGCCCCCCCGTACACACACCCCCTACACGAAGCACCACAGCCCTCTGAGAGGGGCTGTGTCTGCAGCAAGGTTGGGAACGTGAGGAAAGATTGATTCTGATGAGAGCACCAGCAAAGCAAATGGGTTTTTGAAAACCCTGTAATTTCTCTGCAACCCCTGACTTCACTAAACACACAGCTTTCGTTGACAGCACGGTCAGGTGGGCACTAAACAAAAATGAGCTGCACTAATGATGATTTATGTGTGGGATAACCCGCCATAAAGAATTTATCTTTAATTTCGGGGCATGTTATGGTGTTGCCAAGTTAACCAAATAACACAGCTCGCCACCCAAACCCCAGTGAAGCAGCTGGCTCCTCAGCAGAGTCTCAGCAGCAAGGCACCCCCCAGGCCCTGCATCCACCAAACCCACACCAAACAGACACCAAAAGAGCAGCAGGGCATGGCTGAAATGACACAAGAGGTTGGGCACCCTGTAATCACAATTAAGCATAAAGAGTCATCAATCATAGAATCACAGGTTGGTTTGGGTTGAGAGGGACCTTAAAATCCATCCAGTTCCCCCCCCTACTATGGGCAGGGACACCTTCCACTAGCCCAGGTCGCTCCAAGCCCTGTCCAACCTGGCCTTGGACACTTCCAGGGATGGGGAAGTCACAGTTTCTGTAGGCAAACTGTACCAGGGTCTCCCCACCCTCACAGGGAAAATTTTCTTTGTAGAATCCAAGAAAGCTCACAAAAGGGTCACCCCAGCCAGACACAGAGCCAGAGGCTTCAGCTCACGAGACCAGCAGTCCTGGGGAAACACTTGCTGCCTCTACTTCTGAGCTAGAAATACTATGGTTTGGTTGGGGAAAAGATGTTGACTGTGAAAATAGCCACTTGAATAGAGTTTTGTACCACAGAGAAGTCTGGATGGAGATTTTCCCTGCTCTGTGCATCAGGACTATTCCTCCCCAGCTGCATCTTGACTTTGCTGGGAAGATGCCCAGCCCTCCACTGGGAGCACTAGAGCAAAGTTTCAGGGAAAGCAGAGAGTTTGGCACACTGAAGTCAGGAGAGAACACCACGTTACACAGCCAGCTGTGAGCACAGCTCGGGTGCACCGCTGACAGTCCTTCCACACACCTTTCCTCCTCCTGCTGTGCAAGGGCATCGCTGGGACCGATGGGGGCTGTGGGGCCTCAGCACCACATCCCAGCTCTGCTCACCTCCATTCCATTCCCTCCAAACGGCAGGGATCTCTCCTCCTCCCCATCCAGAACCAGGACAGAAGCAGAAGATCAGCAGAGGTCAGGAAAAGTGTGTATTTTTGGTAACAGCAAAGCCAGTTTTAGCTCTAACACACCAGCAACAAAAAAAAGTAAGCTTCAGGCAGATACTATATTTGTAATCTAACGGCACAACATGTTTGCTTGTGTTGACTCTGCACTGTAACACAATTTATATGTTCTGTCTTTAGGGTAATTATTGCTTTAGAATGTTAAAATCGTTCCACCCTAATTAAATCATCATATTAAAAAATCCACTGCCACAGCAAAGTTTGGAACAAGTCTGGTTAAGATCACACAAGCGCACGGATGCTCGGTTGGCAAAATCACTGCCGAGCCCACTGGCTACACGGGCTCCATCCTGCAGAATCCTGAACCACCAACTTCCCAGGAAGTGCTGCCAGAGCTGGCCTGGCACTTAGGAAACAACACCTCGGGTTGTCCTGTGGGTGGAACTCATCTCCCACTCACTCAACAGCACAAGCCCACAGCGGGCAGAGCATCACCCACGAGCCATCACCCAAACACCTCACTGCCCCACAAACTCCTCAGCCTCCTGCACCACACAGAAACCCACCTCGTGTTCCCCCACCCACGCAGACACAGCCATTTCCTGGACACAAAGGCTGGCGAGGCCAGTCTGTCCCCCTGCCAAAGGCAGGGAGCATCACTTCCCTTCGCCTGCCTCCGAGCTCATGGGCTGTGCTGAGTCAGCACATTGGCAGCTCTCAGGAGGCACAGCCCACCAGCAAGAGCCACCCCAGCCCTTAGGAGAACATGTCACGCCTACTGCAGGTGAAGCACTTTGCTCCTTAAGCTCCTTAAGGTGGAGGCATCCGTGCCAGAGGGATTAGAGCAATTGCCTCTCCTGCTTGGTCAGCGCAGCCCCAGCTCTGCTCCCGGTGGCAGCACCTGGAGGAGCATCGGGATGTGCTGACCTGTGAGCAAATATCAAGTGCAAAGCACTTACTTTGGGCCAAATCCTTTAATTCTCTCTGGATCCCCCGGGGAAAGCAGTATTGATTGCTTTACTACGAGCTTACACAAGCTGTGCCAGGCAGCCAGCACTGCTATCAATAGAAGCTCCACGGAGGAGCCAAGAGGTCACCCCGGTACATGGGGACAGCCCCACGCTGTGCCAGCACCTGCCCACAGCCCCTCAGCACCTGTGCCAGGCCAGGCAGAAGCAGCTGCCAAAAAATCACAGGGAATTACCCAGGGGCAAAACACTCAGAACTGCAAAGTCCCTGCATAAGACAGGGGGTCCTGTCTCTCCCACAGACAGAAGTCAGTACTGAGCAGGACACATTTTAGAGTACATTCATGAACACAAGATAGGGAGGTCAAGCAGCTTCCAGCATGGAAAGAGGTACAAAACAACATTTTTACCATTTTTTTTTCCCCCTATGGTCAAAACAGTTGTGAAAACTCACAAGAGGAGGTGGAATATTGACTGGTGCAGCATCCTGACAACATGAACACCAGCCCTGGCTTCAGAAGTCAGGACACGGACAGCACAGGCAGGTGCTTTCCTTGTTGTCCAAGCCCCAGTGCCAGGTACCCAAAGTGCCAGGCAGAAACCAGGACAGGGCACACTGACACTGAGCCACACTTACACCTGACCATGGCACCCAGGAGACCCTGAACATGACACATCTGCTCACACCAGCAGCGTTTCCCAGTCTGGAGCTGCAAGATCACCAAGAAAAGCCTCTGCTCGTGCAGCACAGGCACAGACAACGAGCCAAAACCAGACTATCCACAACAACGACTGTCACACATGGCAAAGCAGGTCAGATTTCCAAGAGAACAGGTGCTCCTCTCTTACCTGGGATGATAGAAACGGTGTCTTTCTCCCAGGATATAACACTAACATATTCCTGCACTGAAGAGGGGATGAGGCACTTGAAAACAGCCACGTTTCCACGCATCGACCTTTGGTCCTCCACCCGAACGGTGTATGGTTCCCTGAAAACTGTGGAGAAAAGCAGATGGTTGGTAGCATGACAGTGCTGCAGGAAAACACACTTCCTTTTGCTTTAATCCCACGTTTCCCAAACAAACCAACCCACCCAGCTACACACTGCTTCCATCCCAAACATCTTCCCCGGGAAGGAAGTGGCTTTCTGTCGGGGAATGCAGTGCTGTGCTCAGCATGCAGGGGGGTGCCTGGCCCAGGTCCTCCTGCTGGGACCCTGCCACAGTCCCCAGCACCACATGAACTTGCCAGATTCAGTGTGAGGACCAAGGGCATTTTGTAGCTGTAACATTCATTTCACCTCTGGATGCTGAAAATGAGACACAGAGCCTGTCACCCTCCAAAATCCACCAGGGGAATGCTGAGGGAAGCAGATGACAATTTTCCAAGCTATGCCACATGTCCTCACTGTGTGTCCTATTCCTCAGAGAGGTGCACAGCTCCACACTGCTCCCTGGACCAGCAACAGGGAACTCCCCAGTGCCACAACATTCCAGGAGCACTCACTGGGTGACGTGGAGGCACCTCAGCCTCTTTAGCAAGACAAAAAGATGTCACCAGCCTCAGTAACACATGCAGACACCACAAACTACTCAAGTTTAAATACAAAATG
Source organism: Formicarius rufipectus (assembly GCA_013399695.1). Taxonomy (NCBI): domain Eukaryota; kingdom Metazoa; phylum Chordata; class Aves; order Passeriformes; family Formicariidae; genus Formicarius; species Formicarius rufipectus. Next base: position 648,688 of record VXAU01000827.1, on the reverse strand, counting down.
CAGTTGAGGGCAGCTGCCTCCTTCCTGTGACAATAATTGTGCCCTGCAGGACATGGGACAATCATTACCACAAGAAATACACGTTCACTTTGTCATCTAACACCACACTCCTTGGCCAGAACAGAAGCAGCCCAACAAACTCCTCAGCCACCCAAAAAGGAAGGTGTTTTCCCTGAGTGGGAAGCTCCTGCTGGGTTCACATCCCACACCTCACACAGACAGGGCAGCAGCAAGAGGGTGACAGTGCTTCCACCTTCATTTCCCAGGCTTTCAGGGCACCCTGCTCAAGGATGAGGGTCCATGCCACGAGGGCACAGGGAGAAGCTGACACAGAAAGGGACTGCAGAGCCAAAGCAGATTATCCACCAAAAGCTTCCTTAATCACCTGGAGCAGAGGTTTATTCACAGGCTTTAGAGGCCAGAAGGGACCACTGAAGCATTCTGTGTGTACCCCCACCACCACGACAACCTCAGCCCAGAAAACACCCTGTGCATGGCCCTCCCTGCATCCCTGTCCTGTGCCAGCCCCCACAGCTGGGGCTCCTTTTCTTGCCACCAGGAATAACTTCCATGGCCACAACCAGCACACTTAAAACTTTATCCTGGCTGTAGAGATTTGCTCCATGTGCTCAACAACAGCTTTCCCATGGCTTCCAGAGATTTTTTTTCCCCTCGTATTTTCAATTTCAAGTGCATTTTATTGAATCACTTGCTCTCTACAGCTGTAATTGGCTTTATATGCTGCACTGCCATTACAAAGCACTGGAGAGGGACTGGGATGTGGGATGACCAGGAGGGAGCAGGAGCACGGGAGTGTTTCACAACCATTTGTAATGCCATAAAGTCAGAGCAGCTCAAGCAGCTGGAGCCATCCTGGTGGGCCTTGGAGCCCCCACTGCATATCCAAGTCTCCTAACAGTGTCACCTGCTAATGGGGAAGAAGGGTGAGCTCCCAGCACACACTCTACTGACAGCAGGGGTGCATTCAGCCCAGGACTGAGAGGTATGAGAGCCCAGACTGCCTCTCTGTAATCCCATGGCAGCACATGGGATCCCAGCAGACCAACCTCAAGGTGCCCAGCACAAGGAGGGTTTACTACACTCCATCTGCTCCATCCCTCCTCCATTGGAGTTGTGGTTTATAGGTAACCTGATGGTGCTGGTAAATAATTCACTCTGCAGAAGGGGGTTAATACCAATTTACTCTGCAGTACAAGGTATTAAAATAAAAAATCCTGTAGTCACTTCTGTCACGTTCCCTCTGCTAGCCCCACTTTTAATAGGTTACATAATGAAGCCATTCCTGGGCTATTAGCCCTCCTCAGCCTGGTCAATAATTTACTATAATAGCTTTTGGAATAAGCTCTTTGCCATATTCCTCTTTTTTTCCCCTTCTTAATAAGCCTTGGCAAGCTGGGGTTAGATGCTGCAGTGGGAACAGGGCTGTGGGACACTGAGAGGGTCTTCCCACACGGACAAATGTGTTCCAGCACCTCCCACAGCTGTGAAAAGCCTCTGTATGTGGTTGGGTGAGACAATTACAGTTCATAGGGAAGGAACCTCTCCTGCCACCAGGCTGCAGCCACACCACATCCTCCGGACACTCACTGGAGACCCCCGAGCTGCACATCCCACCCAGCATCAATCGGTCCCACCTCAACAGCTCAAGACAGCAACCCTTGCTTTCGCACTTGCTGGGCTAACTGCCAGGCCATGGAGAAGACCAGAGAAAATCCAGAACCCCAATGCCCACAGGGAAACCCTACCTGCTTTAACACGGATATTTGGGCTCCTGATTTTGCCAGCCGAGTTCTCCGCGGTGCAGAAGTAGTCGTTGTCGTGGATAAAGCTATTGAAGGCTGATGGCGAGAAGGGGTAGAGCTGCAAAGTCCCATTGGCATGGACATGCCTGATGTGGGGCACATCGTAGATGTCGTCACCTGTGGCCAGGTACCACCGAAGGACGGCGCTGGGTGACCCCGCGGCCGGGCAGGGGATCACCACCCCCACTGTGCTGGAGAAGGTGACCTGCTGCAGAGAGTCGTTCACAAAGTAGAGGCTGGTTCCAACATCTTCAGCGTGTGCTGTGGAGAAAGCAGAGGCCACAACAGGGGGTGGTCACTGCGGGGATCATCAATCCTGCCGGCACAGAGACCCCCCTGGCACAGCCCTGAGCCCCCCATGCACGGCAGAGCATCAGTGCATGGCTGGAAGCATAAAGGCCACCTTCACAGGCCAGCGCTCCTGCTGCCAGCACGGATCAGGGATCACAGGCACCTCAGCAGGACAACCAGGGGCTGTGCAAGAGGGGACAGGCACCCAGAGCATCCTCCGCCCCCAGCCACAGGCACCAAGCTGGCTCTGACTGTCTCAGCACCCACAGCCTCGAGGACACCCACGTGCAACAACAACAACAACAACACGCCAAGCACAACAACCAACACCATTTCTTCAGCAAACCCCAACATCCCCCAGCCTGGAGAAGCCCCATCTGACACCCCTGTGCCTCATCAGACCCCCAGCTGCAGGTGCCCATCAGCAAATGCCTGCATGTCCAGTGCACACCACCCCCACGTGGGACAGAGATCTCTCCTGTTGCCCTAATGCTGCTTCCAAACCAGAAGAGGGGCAGGAAAGCTGGGATGGAAGCTATTCCCCTTTCCCAGATCCAGAGGGATGGAAGTTCAGTCCCACCCTGCCCTCAGCCTGAGCCTCTCCAAGGCACCCCTGCACCATCCAAACAAGGACAGAGGTGGATTCATGACACGGTCCAAGCAGAGCCTGCAGCCACCCAGATGCCTGCAAGCAGCTCTCCAGGGCACCACAAGCACGGCAGCACAGCACTTCCCTTCTTGGAAAGTAGGGAAGGGACCTCTGCACCCAACTTCTCCAGTCCCTCCTTCCCACTCTCCAGGACCACAAGCTCCCCCTTCTCAACCAGAGCCAGCAAAATTGGCTATAAATAAGGCTGAGGAGGCCCCCAGTCACTTAGATCCGCTTTCTTTTTTTAGCTGCACTCTTTCCAAGTGGGCGGAAGGACAGGGATATAGGAAGGGCCCTCGGCGGGTGTATTAATAGCTCCGGCTGAGCACACGCTCGCGGTGCCGCAGAGCCAATAAGCAGATCACTACTGTGCCGCCGGTTCAAAACGAGTCACGGGGGACCCTCCCTGACCTCGATTTCTTAACTTGGGGAGGAGGGGACGGGAACAGGAAGGGAGAAGGAAAGCCTCATCCACATGGAGAGCCTTGTCTCAGCTCTGAAGGTGAGCACGGTGCGGTCACTCTGCTGAGGAACAGCTCGTTGAGTGGCCACAGCATCTCCATCTCTATACCAAGCTTCCTCCAGTGGCTGGCCAGGTGCCTCTCCTGCCTCGGTGCTGTGCCATCAGCCTGCTCCTCACCATCCTCATCTAAATCAGGATGTGACACCCCAAAACAACTCCACTCCTTTCCAGAGTGGAGTCCTCTCCATCCTCCTCCTCTCAGGTGTATGTACAACCTCATGCCTCCTTCAGCAAAGGCAGAGCACCTGGTTCTTGCTCTCTGTGTGCACTACACAGAATCATTCCCTAAAATGCCAAAGTTTTCCCCTGGGCCTCCTCAGAGCCCTCCTGTCCCACATCAGGGCACTGCCCAGCAAAGCCATCACAGAAGGGATTAGCTGATAGTGAGGTCCAGCGCTGCCACCACATGAGACAACAGATTTACAGGTCATGAAATCACCTCTGTGTCTCCACACACACCAGTTCCCCGTGTCCACACACAGGTAGATGGAGACAAAGCCATTTATTTTTCCCTCCCTTGCCAACCAAGCACCAGAGACTGATGGACGGAGGAGCAAAGCTCCAGCTGAGCCTTCACAGAGCCACAGGGCCACCACTCAGCCCTGCAGATGTCATTTTGTGACATCTCCAGGCTGGTTTGTCGTCATGAATCAGCATTTCCCTTCATCAGAGCAGTGTGGTGCTTCTCCCAAATACATGAAAGAGAAAAATCCCTCACATTTGCAGGCAGAGGAAGGAAACAAAGCCCGCACGAGCAGCACAGAGCTATTTGTGGCAAAGCCTGTCACCCGAGCTGAGCAGAAGATGGCTGGAGCCAGGGCACAGCAAAAGCCACCCTTTGCCCTGGCTTTGGAGCAGGGACATCCCACTATGCCCCCTTGCTCCATCCAGCATCTCCCCCCAGGTCCCAGACCACGGCTTGAGAAGGCTCCTCAAGCACCCAGAGCCTGTCAGGAAAACATCTTCATCCCCAGCAGCACCAGGAGGGTTTAGAGATGAAGGGGTGAGGGGCTGGGGCGAGGAGTGGAAAAATACCCCATAAACAGAGAAATTCAGATTACCCATAAAGCTTTTTCAGGTCAAAGGGGGAAAGGGGTTTTTAATAGAAAATGGAGGTTATGGGATTGGCGATAGTTATGTGACAGACGCATAGAGTTAAATCCATATAATCTCCTTTACCATTTAGCATTGAGCACCATCCTAATTCCATGTTTCATAAAACTGTCTCCAAATCACTGAGAGAGATTAAAAATTTAGAAATAGCACAGCAATATTTTTAAACCAGAAATCACTGCTCACATCTGGTCAGATGTGCTGACCCTAACCTACATATCGAGGGCATTAATTCACATGAACCTGAAAAGAGGAGGCTGGAGGAGCTGAAATGGAACAGTTTCTGCTGGGAAGGCAGTGAGACAGGCGCCAGCACTGGAGCCCAGCCTGGCTCTAGCTGGGAGCTGCACCGAGCCCAGTGCACAGCTGGACACTCAAGCTGGCTCTGAAAGGCAGGTGTTTTAAGTTATCAGAGCTCAATCTTCCTAAATTGCGGTAAATTACAACCTAGAAGTACTGAAATATTAATATCTCTATCGAAGCTGGGAGAAGGAAGTCATTTTGCTATCATTGCTTTGGAATATTTACTAGTCTTGATGTCTAGATTTCCCAAACTCCAGCACCTCCAGCAACACAGCAAAGCACCAGGATGTACTGAAAGCACCTGCTTTCTCTAAAGAGAGGACACAGGCTGTCCCCAGGATCTGTCACCATACCACCCATCTCTGGCAGAAGATAAGATACAAGTCCAGCACGAAGAGCACAGCAATGCCATCAACCCCCAGCAGCACAACCCCTCCTCCCCTCCAAACCTCACAGGGAAGAGTCCATCCTTTTCTAAGAAACGGATTTAGGGTCTCAGACAATGACCAGCTTCGTGCCAGCCAGAGCTGTTTCTCCTGAGATAAGAAGCTTTTTCTGCCTGCGATGCACGGACATCACCTGTGCTAATAAACTCCTTGCTCAGGACCCCACAGCCAGTCCCATGCCCACCCAAACCCAGCAAGTTCCTCAAAGCTGATTAAGGTCCTTTGCACATCCACAACTGGGTAGAAACTCAACATTGCTGGGAAAAGGCTGAATAAGTTTTGTTTCAGCAGGGTTCATGTGTCCTCTGGGCAGGTGCTGGATTGGAGTTCATATTACCCCACTGGCAGAGCTTTTCCCAAGACGACCTTGTTGATCCTGGTGGTCTGACTACCCAGGTGCCCAACTCAGCCCTCCTCCAAGGCTGGTGTGATACTGCCAAGGCTGCCCCACAGCAAAAAACCCACCCGTGGGTCAGCAAAGGGACTGGAGGGACCACCAGGGCTTCCCCAGCCCCCAGCTGTGCCGGGCTGCAAGGATGCTGCAGAGAGCAGCAGGCTAATGGTCACCTTGCAGATCATTTATTATCCTCATTAAGGGTGTTTGACACCTGCCCTGTTCAAGGAGAAAGTGAACTGAAGCTTGGCATGCGTCGGGGTGGGAATTACAGGTAGGTGGCAAGTCCTAATCATTCCTCTGTATTGAAGACAGTAATTCCATCACACACTGCCGGCACATTCCTAGTGCTAGAGAAGTCTTTGGCCTTCCTAGGAGGAGATTTTCCCAAGCCCTCACCTCCAGAACACTTTCAGCAGACTTTGTGCTAACAAAGGGAGTGACCTTGGAGCTGGTGGAGCAGAAGTGGCAACTCCAAGCACCACGGGAGGGATGAGGAGGGAAGCGGCCGAGGCAAGAGGAGCAACATGAGGCTTGTCCCTTCCAAGGGGGAGCCCAGAGGTGCCTCTGCAGGCACATCCACCCGGGATGCCACCCCACCACTGTGGCTTTCCAGCCCAAAGGGTTAAAGCTCTGACTCCAGAGTGGCCTCCCCTATGCTGTGCTCCTCAGGGACCCATCTCAGGGGGGTGGAAATCGGTCAGGAAATGCTGAGCAGAGCCTGGAGCATTCAGCTGGTGCCCAACACAGCAGCAGTGATGGCAGGTACCTACCACAGCACTTCCCTGTCCCAGCACTGTGTTTTGGTTGCCACAGGAGTCCCACCCTGCTGGTACAATTCCCTCCAGCTTGAGCACCACTGTCCTATCCAACTTGACAAACCAAACAGGGGGCAAAGAAGAACCTTCCTCTGGTCCTCTGCGGGTAAGGGCACTGCTCAAACATGCTCCAAGCGCCTGCTCCTTAATGCATCTGCATGGAAATTAAGGCCTGAACCACCTCCAGCTATTACGACAGCACCCAGGCTGAGGCTGTAACCCTTGCCTGGGAAAAAAGGCTCTCCTGGCTGGTTTCCTGGTCCCTGAAGATCCCATGGCAGTTCGCTGGAGGTACCAGTCTCACCATGCCATCCACACAGGGGCTGACCCAGAGCTGGACATCCCCCAGCCTTTCACTATCTCCTGAGACAGCCAACGTGGGGGGACCCTCTGTTCTGGGGGCTGAGGAACAAGCCCAGAGACCAGAGGCAAACCCTCCCTTTCCACAGCCCACATCCACATCTTGGCCATGCTGCACACAAAGCCTGAGGAGCTGCAGCTGAGTCCCAAAGGGACATCTGGTGACATTACCAAGCCAGGGTGACAGCACTGTCTCCCCAGGGAGGCCAAACGAGCTGGCACGAGCGTTGAGCAAAGGTCATGCATGGCTGATGTTGGGCTTCCTCCACAGCTGCCAGTCCATGCTCCCAGCACGCCACAACCCATGCACTGGCCTTACAGGGTGCAGACCAGCCTTTCCACCATGCAGCCGACGGGCAGGAGAAACGAGGGGAAGGCATCAACAGAGTGAGGTCTGCAAGCTCCTCACCTCCACCCTCTTCCCCTCCAAGTCATGCTTGCTCCCCTCTCATGGCGAGGAGTCACCGCAGCCCTTCCCAAGCACAGCAGCTGGGGAAGGCAGCACGCAGGAGCACGAGTCTGGAAATGGAATTCCTAAATGTTTGGTACAGCTCTGCTGGCAGATGATGGCGGCAACACGCAGACTGTGTGTGGTGGGGGATGTTTCTTCAGGATCTATGAGCAGGGAAAGGGTAACTCACAAAATCATGATTATGTAAAAGCGCAGAGCTGGCTATAACAGATTTCAAAGCCAAGAAACACTCCGCACCCAGAGCTGCCACTGCACATCCTCCCAGAACAGCAGCATCGCAACGACTGCAACAACTGAGCGCCTTCCTCCTTCGTGCCCGCCATGGAAGTCACACCTATTAACGTGCTGCTTATTTGGGTGTGAGATGGCTCCGTGTCATCCGGGGCGCAGCTCACACTCGCGTGCTGCCATGTCAGAATTCCTGCCACAAAGACAGGCTTCCAGCTTGATTCTTGCCCTCGGCTCGCCAGATGCTCCAAAAGAGGACAAAGCGCTGCCCATCCATCCCTCCAGTTCAGGATCATGCAAGCAGAGACCCCAACACCAAGGCATCTGGTGCCACAGCTGCCCCAAGCCATGCCTACAGCTCCTGGGGAGCCCCTGACTCTGGGAAGGGCTGGTCCACAGTACATCCCTGGCACTCGCCCCTTGCACAAGGCACTGCCTGTTCCTCCAGAGAACAAACGCCCAAGGATATCAGGGTTGCCTATAACAATTTCCCATCCAAAGGCAGGAGCATCCCAAAGCCCACACCAGGCACAGGTAAGGGCTCTGGGTGAGCCACCACAGTGGTTCCTGGTGCTGGGGAAATTTGGGCAGGATAAACAAGCGCCAGGCACGGCGAGGAGTTGAGCACTGCAGGGTTCTCCTCCGTGCATTTAATGAGGTTTCCATGTTTCATTTCAGAGACAAACGAGCACTGTGCCACACTGGGGGGCCGAGATGGGAGAGATTAGAAAGCTCGAGCTGCACCGTTCACTGCACCCAACACAGGAACATCATGTAAATATAATGCCAATATAAATCAAGCGGCAGAGCCATCCAGCAAGATCACGCAGCTCCAAGCCTCTCATTTTGACCAGAGTGTTCTTCATCATGCCACTCGCCTCCCCTCTGCCTGGCTGCTCTCCCTCACACTGCCAGACCATCTTGCTGCTCAACTCCCCGCTTGCCAAGCACCTATTTCTGTTTATTTTACAAACAGAGGGGGAGAAAGAAGCAGCTACAGCCCACTGATGGATTTCTAAACTTCAGGGATCCCTTGGATCAAATGTTTATCTGCTTTCGGTTTCTACTTGAGCTCTTGTTCTACAGCAGGAGCACATTAAAAGGATGTGCTTCGATGCCCAGAAATATTAAGTATCTGAAAGGTTTATCATGCATTAAGCAATTCATTTTTTTTAATCCTATTATTCTAATGAAACTTCCATTGTATTGCTGTCCTCTCTTTGGAACCACTTCATGTTAACACTTTGCATCACCAGGACTGTTCAACACTGAAGATTTTATTTTTTTTTTAAGAAATAAAATGTAAAACGAGGCCACGAGGAGTTGTGCTAATGGAGGCTTTTAATTTGCTCCTCTCCGAAGAGATAGCTCTGTGGGAAGAGATCCCTTTTCCAAGAAGCTGGGGCTGAAAAGATGCAAAAAGCAATAAGCCAGTGCAGCTCTTTATTATTTTGACTAGTGGGGGTCGAAAGAAAGCATAGCATCCTCGACGGGTATTTGTTTTCGGGTTTGTTTTTCCCTTTTAGCTCCGTAAAAAATGCAAATGTAAGCAAAGCAGACGCTGGCACGTTCAGCTCAGCAGATCCAAAGCACAATAGCGATTTTGGGTAAAGCTCCCAAAAGCAGCTTTACTCCAGTTCGAATCAAGCAGTTATTCCATAATTAATAATTGATGGAATAATTGATCAACACCACACAACTGGATAGAGTGCCCTATTAAACCTCTGTAAATATTTTTCATTGGATTAACATTCAGCTAAAAGGGTAATGTAATGGGCAGCAAGAAAGGTCTCATGCAAGGAAGCAGTTCCATCCCTTTTCTTTCACTTCCCTCATTTCCTAAAATTTCCCCCTTGCTGTTCTCAAATGTCAGAGAAGATAATTAGGGCAAATGTCATTTTACATCCTCCGAGCAGACAATTTACCAAGAGGTGGGCGCTTCCACCACTGCAGCCGCAGGTCGGGTCACGGGCAAAGAGGTAATTTATTACAGAAACATAATTAAAAATTCCCGCAGATCCGGAAACGGGCAATTTCTTTATGTAACATGGATCGATTGTTGTAACAAACGCAGTGGGATTCAACTGCCCGTGCTACGCGCAGCTCCTGCCTCTCTTTAATTGCATCTACAGCAGAGACTCGCTTAGAGTATCACCTCGCTGGATGTGGGCAGCATTCACTTAATGCCCAACTTTAAATTAATCTGTAATCTTTCAGTGTGTGTCTCCTTGACACGCTTGTTTCATGATTCTCTCCACCTTTCCCCCATATATATATGATTTATCTATAATCTGACTGATGTCAAGTCCCCGGGTTACACTTCACACAGCAGTCCTAGAGGGAAGGATGCGAATTTTAAGGCATCGCTTGGATTTCGCCTGCTGACGGGATCAGACCTGAGTAGCGCCAGGAGCGGGGATGCTGAGCGCTCGGTTCCAGCGCGGCCCCGCCGGAGGATGCTGCGCCCGTCGGTGCTGTGTCCCGGCTCCAGGAGCCGCTCCGGGATGCGCCAGCCCCGACCGGCCCCGCTCCGGGATGTGCCAGCCCCGACCGGCCCCGCTCCGCGCACCGAGCCCCGCGTTCCCCTACTCCGTCCGCGGCGAGCGCACCGAGGAACCCGGGGGACACCGGGAGGGAGCACCGACAGCACGGCAGGACGCACCGAGAGCCCTGGAAGGCGCACCAAGAGCCGCAGGGACCCCGGAGAGGACGCACAGAGAGACCAACAGGGCTCACCCAGACCGCTGGGACCTCGGAGAAGGCGCTCCGAGAGCCCACGAAAGCGCATCAAGGGAACGGCGAGGGCGCACCGAGAGCTTCGGGACCCCCGGGAGGGCGCACCGACAGCCCTGGGACGCAAGGAACGGAGCACCGAGAGCCCCGGTGACTCCAAGGAGGGCGCAGCCCGTGTCGCCCGCCCACCCTGTCCCGCTCCCAGGGACCCCCATTGCCCCGTCCCCCCACGTACCTTTCGGCAAAGAGTACAGCAGGAGAAAAGTTACCAGCCACATGCCATACAGAGCAGCTCTGGCCCCGGGCTGCGGCGCAATTGCGGAGGTGCGGTGCCCCGGCGTGCCGCGCTCCTGCCGCCGCTGCCAGCCCGGCTGAGGTGCCCAGCGCCGCTCCCGCTCCGCCCCGCTCCGCTCCCGCCCGTGGGCCGGGCTCCTGCCCGCGCCCGCCCCCCCCGCTCCGCGTAGGGTTGGGGGCGGCGGCGGCCCCCGTCGCCCGAGCCCCTTCGTCCTCCTCCTGCCCCTCCTCGGTGTGCTCAAGGGCTCACAGAACCCCCTCTCCCCGACCAGCCGCCTCCAAGATGCGCTCGCCCCTCCGGGCGACCGGTCCCGCTCGGGAGGCTGGAGAGCGGCTCGTGGTCCCTTATCCCCCCAAAGCGGCACCGCGGTGCGTTTCCCCGGCGGAGCCGAGTCCCGGCCGCAGGGCTGGGGGTGCAGCAGCACGGTAGGGCTACCCGGGACTCGCAGCGGGCAGTTCTCCTGCTCCCACAGCCTCCCGCGCACCTTCCAGCATCGGGGGAGGATAGAAATCACAGAATGGTTTGGGTTGGAAGGGACCTTACAGAATATCTCGTTCAAACTCCCCTACCATGGGCAAGGACACCTTCCACTAGCCCAGGTTGCTCCAAGCCCCATCCAGCCTGGCCTTGAACATTCCCAAGGGTGGAGAGTCAGGGTTTCAGCAGCCTGTGCTGCTCCAGTGACATGGGACACAAGCAAGACGGGGCCCATCAGATTCATTACACATTCATCCCTCCGGCCAGCAAATAACAAATACCAGCTAATGCTTTACTTTGGGGTGTATTTATCCAAGGCTTAGCTCAATCTGAGGCTTGTACTCCCCGAGACTTAGCCACACCAAAGCCAATTTGTCTGGTCCGTTAGAGCATTCAGAATGTCTTTCCTTGAAGTGATTATAGCAGGTTTTCTTTGCTTTCCAAAACAGCCTTCCCAAGCCCAATTTGTTGGAAAATAAACAGAAAGGACGATTAAAGCATTCAGATTTCAAACAAAACAACCAGTAGGAAAAACATTACATTCAGATTTTTTAAAAAGCACTGTTTAGATTTAGTTGAAAACCCAACTATCGTCACGGAAATTGAGAAAACAACAGCCCCTTGGCCATTTCCAGCTCTCATGGAATCACTGCAAGCCTTCCCTCCTAGGGGTGCCCAGGGAGATCACCAAAGGGGTGCCTGTACACTGCAGGCAAGCAATTCCCATTTCAGAGGAGGAGATGCAGCCAAAGAACACGGAGAAGCTGCCAGGGCTCAGGGTCCTGCACACACACCTTGTGTCCGCTGTCCCCTCCCTGCTCCAGGTCATCCACAGCAGGGGCATTGCCATTTTAGGGATGAGCACAGCGAGGCCACTGTCACCTAACCTCTGCCCAGACCTCAGTGCCAACAGCAGAGCTGAGATGAATCACTATGCGGGTCTGATAGACCACAGCCTTCCCTCCTCCTCCTCTCCAAGGATGTGCTTCCCCTTCCTCAGCGCTGCCAGGCTCAGTATTGCCGTCACCACCCCCTCCCCAACCCGTTCCGAGGTCACCTCAGCATCTCTGCCCTCCCACGCGGGCACGTGTTGCTCCCCAGCCCCACGCTGCCGGCTCACTCGTACCCCTGGCCGTGCCATCAGCACCCCGGGAGGCGATGAAGCAGCAGCTGATGCACACCCGGCTGCCCACGCATCCCTCCAGGAGTCGAGGTGCATTTCAATCGCCACCTACATCACCATACAGATGTTCGCTGATACTTCACGGGGAGATTGGTATGCAGACCCATGCCCAGGCAACAAGCAAACCCCGGGCTCTGGGGACCCTCAGCCACATGCCAGGCATCTGCCCCCTTCCCTCCCCAGCAGCTGCTGCAGGATGGCAGCACAGCCCAGGCTGCTAACAGCGAGCTGCCAGTCACAGAACCCGCTACAGCACTTTGCAAACCAGCGCACAGTGCGTCGGACTCAGGTGTGATTTGTGCCCTCCCACACTCAGGAGTGAATGAAACGGGGGTGCGTGGGCTGGCAGGGCACTCTCTGGCACAGCACCCACGGGTCCCCACATATCTGTGTGAGGCATGTGAGCAGGGGGAGTAAACGCTGCTCACCGGTTCATTTTTAGCTCCCTTGGCTGCTCAGCATCTCCCGTGAGTTTCCTCATCATCCTTAGCTTGAAGAATCAGCCTCTGCCAAACACGCTGACCTCCCCCTGCCAAGGGCTCCTTCCTCTGGGACAGGAGCTGTTGGCAAAACAGGAAGCAACACCAGAGGGGACAAAACTTAAGGCTGGCAGGGTGAGTGCTTGACTTTGGGTTGCCACAGCGAGTTCTGGAGCCTCCTGTGCCGTTCATGTCGGTCCCACTCGCTCCTCCACAGATTGCTCAGCCCAGGCCCTTTGCCAGCATGCTGAGCCCGGCACACGTGCCAGGCTGGCAGCAGCAGGCAGGCAGCCAGAGCTCCCAGAGCTCCTGCCAGCCCACACCTGGGAATCAGCTCCTGCCGAGCAGCCACTGTTTGGGGACATCAGCCTTCCTGCAGCTCCGCGTTCAGCCGTGCACAGGAAGCACTTTCGCATGAGCGTTCAGCCCGGAAAGCTGGTGTCCTGCTAACATCCATAACATAATCATGTGCTTCACACTCTGTGATGAGGCAGGGCTGGCAATCTCCATGGTAATTATTGGGGCAGCGCTGACCTGCGCTTTGGCAGTGCAGGCAGCTCACGGGAAGCCAGGCTAGCCCTGACGCATGGGTAAAAACCCATCTCACACTCCCTGTAGCCACTGACCTGCTAACAGGCAGAGAGCAGCCTGCCAGAGCCAGCCCAGCTGCACGGCTAGAAGGTGGAGCTCATAGTTAGGAATTATTTCCCTGGCCCAAACTCCGCACAAAACAGGGGAGAAATTACAGCAACACATGCCCACGCATAGCTCTGAGCCCCAACAGGCTTTGGGAGGAGGGACCCTCTGCACTTCACCACAAAGCACATACAACAGGGTCTTACCCACAGAGGATGTGCTGCTGCCCCTCCTGACAGCACGGGGCAGTCCACAGCCCCTCTCAAACAGGCATCCCCCTCCAACATCCTCCTCCTTGGCATTTGTTCTGCCTCTGGGCAGCATTAATACTCAGCTCCATACTCCCCCAGAGCTCCGGGGATTACAGCCGTGCCCTGTGCTCACAGACCCCATTAGCCCATCAAGTCCTTTACGCTAAGGATAGTTCCTCCACTAACGTGCAAAAACCCCACCCTCCACACAGTCACACAGAGGGGCACTGGGGAAATACAGCCAAGAGAGAGACCCCGACAGCACCCCCACGGCTCCTGGGGTCCGTCCCAGCCCCAGGCCATGCCCTGTGCAGGGCAGAGGGACACACACAGCACTGCGAGGAGCATCCCTTTACCCCATCATCCCTGCAGCCAGGGCACACCACACCTCACCTCCCGCCGGTGCCCCGTGCCCTGAGCCGCCCTCCCAGACAAATCCCCGCAGGAAGCAGTCATTAAAACAACAGGGCTACTTATCTGGCTCGAGCCGATTTCCACAAAGCACTTCCCACGCTTCACCAACTTACCCTCGCAGCACCTCTCCGGCGAGCAGAGCCAGCCTGCCCTGACCCCTTAACAGGCACCCTCTGCCAGCCCAGTCCCACCAGTAACATGGTGGAGGAGGCTGTGGGGGTAATTACAGGACAGGTTTCAGCTGGGCTGATCATTTGGCACACCTGGGTTGGAAAGGGCTGGGTATGCCCGGGTATGATTCTCTGCAGAAACACCTGTCCTGGTTCATGTCCTTTCCCCCTTCCCCAGCGGCCCTTCACCCATCCAGTGGCCCTGTGTGGGTGCTGTGTGGGGCAGGGCTGAGGGGGGAAGGTCCCCCAGCTTTTCTGTGCCTCAGTTTCCCCAGTAGCAGAGGGGATCGAGCAGCTCCTGTGTGGGGTAGTGTGAGAATAAATGCCCCAAAGGTGGCAAGAGGCTTGTGCCCCACTAAAGGGCTGGCAAACCCCTGGACAGGCAGGTGCCAGCAGGTCAATGCTCCCCAAAACGAGATCCACCCTGAGCCCCTTGTGTCTTGCACTACAGGAACGGCTGTGTTTCCATAAGGGAAACACAGCTTGTGATAGAGGGTAGATCGTGCCAGGAAAAGGGAAACAGTTTTAAACTACAAGAAGGGAGATTCAGATTAGATGTTGGGAGGGAATTCTTCCCTGTGAGGGTGGTGAGGCAGCTGTGGCAGCCCCATCCCTGGAAGCATTTAAGGCCAGGATGGACGGAGCTCTGAGCAACTTAGTCCAGTGGAAGGTGACCCAGCCCATGGCAGGCGCGTGGAACGAGATGCTCTGTAAGGTCCCTTCCAATCTAAACCATCCTGTGGTTCTGTTGTCTGCGAAAAGCTCCGTGTCCCCCGTTCCCGGAGCCGCGATTCCTGCCGGACAGCCAGGATGTTCCACTGCCCAGGGAAAAGCCGCTTTCCCGGCAAGAAACTGGGATTTGGTTCCCTCTAGTGTCGCCGAGCTCCGTTGCGGAGCGGGGACCGGGACTTGGCCGAGGGGAGCCCCGCGCAGGGAGGAGAGAGGGGTCCTTGTCCTCACCAGCTCCAGGGGCTTTGCACAGTTTTGGTGAATCCTGGGGGCTAAACAGGCTGCCCAGGGCGGTGGTAGAGACACCAGCCCTGGAGAGATTTAAAACAGGGATTTAAAAGACAGATGTGTACAGATGTGACCCTGGGGACGTGGTTTAGTGGTGGCCTTGGCAGCGTTAGTTAATGGATCTCGATGATTTTAGAGGTCTTTTCCAACGTAAACGATTCTGTGATTCTGAGGCACGGTCCTGAGAATCACGGACTGGGCTCGTGGGGGCTCTCCTTTGCTTCCAGAAACCAGTCCACCCATCGCTGGGCTGCATCCCCACAGCATCACTGCCACCGGGCTGCTCCATGGCCTGGGCTCTGGGGCCCCCGGCCACCTTTGTCTGAGCAGTTATTCCCTGATAACCACTGCTTTGGGGCAGAGGGAAATGAAGGCTGAAATGTCATTTGCTGGGGCTGGAGGATAATTTCAGCCTGTGGAGCGCTGCTGTTTTGGCAGAGGAGCTGCTGTTGATGGATGCACTGGCTTTTCGGGAGCAGAACAAAGGGAGGACGAGGCGCGTGCCTGGCTCCCCGCCAGCCCGGCCCATCTCTCCCCTCTCCAGTGTTCCTCTTTGGCTCCCTCAGTCACCATTTGCTGCTCTCCTCTTTAAACTAATGAGGAGACATTTTGCATTCCTGTTTCCTCACGGGCCAAATGCGCCCCTGGCATCATGGAGTGCTGGCAGGCTCCTCCCTGGCTGCTACTCCTCTGGTTCCTGCCCTGGTGCCTCATCTCCTCACATTCAGTTGTGGATGAAGAAAAACAACAGGCCAAGCCACAGCTGGCCAAAGCCCCTCTCCCTCATACCTGTCCATCCACAGACCAGCAAAGCAAACGGGGAATAGCCAGTGCCAAGGGGAAGCTGTTTGGATCTGGAAGTCTTCCCAGAGGAAAAGGGGACTCCGGTTGTCCACAGTATTATTTATCCAATCCCCTTTGTGCCACAGAAAAGATTTACTTTGAGAAGATTAATGGCTCAAGGGACTGTGAGAGAAATCCTCTGAGATTGCCTGGTTCAGAGGAGAAGGCAAACACCTCCTCGCTGAGGCTGCAGCTCCCAGAGGACCCCTGGGCTCAAGGAAAGGGCTGGGGCTTGTCCCTTAGGACACCCTCCAATGGGGACAACGACTCACCTTGCCCAAGCCCTGGGGAGAGCAGGACCCTCTCACTGGGGCAGTGGCAGGAGGAAGGAGACGCGGTTGCCTTTTCCTGGGGTCCTCTCAGGTTCCCTCTCTTGTAGCTCCTGGACTCAACATCCAAAGCAAAGGACTGTTGGAGGCATGGAGAGCAGGAGCTGCTGGCAGCCCCTCTGCCCTGGCACAGGGAGGCCACATTTACTGTGCATCTTATGATTTGCTCATGCCTTTCCTCTGTTCCTGCTTCCCAGATTCCCTGGCTCCATCCTGGAGGAGCACACTGCTGGACTGCTCAGAGTTCAGCTCTTACACGAGCCTGCCCTCCAAATGTGACACCCAGTGAAACTGCTGGTGCTGGAGCCTGTCCTGCCCTGCCACTGCCCCCCGTTGTGAGTGTCCCCAGCCCCTGGCACAGCCCCCAGCCCGGCCAGGGGTGTGTGGGGCAGTGCAGGTGCGGGCACACGTGGGTGTCCACAAGCCGTGCAGAATAATGCTATTAATGCCATCTGGTGCCGAGACAGAGATCCCGCACGGGGAGCCAGACACGGCTTTTCACTCCCCGTAATCCCCTGCCCCCGAATCACGGGGGCTTCTGTCTGGGGGGCTCCACGGGGGGCTGAAGGGCACGGATGTGCCCTGCATCCTGGCACGCTCGGGCAGTGGGGGAGGCAGAGGGTTCCGTGGTGCGAGGTCCTGCTGAGGACGGGTCATTTCACACCCCGCTGCCTTCCTGCCTGCTGGGACCTTTGGCTGCTGGTTTTGGGGGGCACAACCCCACCGCACTCAGCGAGGACTGGAGGTCAGAGCAGGGAGCGGGCAAGGCAGTTCTGCTGCGACCAAGCCCTTCTGTGCTGTTAGACAGGCACTTTCCACAGAATCATTCACATCGGAAAACACCTTTAAAGTCATTAAGTTCAACCATTAACCATTATCACCCTCAACTGAAGGGCTCCGGTCCCTGTTTGAGCTGTGCAAAGCTGCAACGACTCTTTATCAGTGGGTCAGTGTCAAGTCAAAATTATATTCCAAAATAATCTCCTTATTGTGTTAAATAAGCACCTCAGATTAGACAAATTGCACGGATTTTGCCTAATAACCTTCCCCCAGTTAATCCTATTTTTCTGTCAATGTCTGACCTATATCAAAGCCCAAATGGACCCTGGGAGCCAGTTTCTCCATCCCAGCACAGCTAGGATGGTTTGGCTTCCAGAAGGCAGTGCCTCACACACTTGAGCCCCTGCAGTGGCTTCAGGTGAGAGTGGGAAACTTGATGTTTCTCACCCAAAGTGCTCCCTGACCAAGCAACCTTGCAATGCTGAGGGTAAGAGCGACTTCCCCGTTGCATCTGTCCCTGAATCCCTTTCTCGGCTTGTTTGGGGAGACCCGAGGCACGTTCAGCCGCCAGGCCTGCAGGGGAAGGGGCAAAGGTGCGGGGGGCAGTGGTGGGGGACAGGCACTCCTGCCCTCCGGTCACTAGGGGTCTGTGTCGGTCCAGCTCATCGCATATGGAGAGCACCTCCCTCCTCACTCACCGCCCAATTGCGGGAGAGTTTTGCCGCTTTTCTTTATTATTTTTTTCTTTTCTTTTTTTTTTTTTTTCCCTGCCACGTTTTTCTTATTGGGAAAGAGGCGTTTCTCTTTTTATCTGAAACTGAGAGAGGCCGTGAGTTCTCCCAGAGCTCCGTACTCCATCCCAGCCCTGTTCCTGACCGAGAAGGACGCCTGGATCAAGCTCTGCAATGCCGTGGTGGGCTGACCTCGGCTGAACCCCAGTTGCCCACTGAGCCACTCCCATCACTGCTCTCCTCAGCAGGACAGGGAGGGGGAAAAAAAGAGGAAAAATCCCCCAAACTCATGAATCCACATAAAGGCAGTTAAGAAATCAAAAGCAAAGGGTGTATGTGCAGAGAGAAGAGACCAAAAGATTGTATTCGCTACTCCCCATCCACAGGCAATGCCCCAGGAAGCAGAGGTCACTCCTAAATGCAAATGTCATAAATCACGAATGTCGTCGTCCCCCCCCCCCACATTTTCTCCCTCCTCTTT
>VXAU01000827.1:530148-630440 GCA_013399695.1 Formicarius rufipectus | reverse complement strand
CCCCCCCCATTTTCCCCTTACCTTTTATACCTGAACAGGTGTCACATGGGTTGGAATATCCCTTCGGTTAGTTTGGGGCTGTCCCGGCGATGTCCCCTCCCAGGATCCTGCCCACCCCCAGCCTGCTGCTGGGGGAGATGTTGGAGAGGCAGCGCTGGCGCTGTGGGAGCAGCAGGAGCCCAAACTGGTGTGTTACCAACACCTTCCCAGCTCCCGACACGCAGCCCAGCACCACGAGGGCTGAAGTGGGGAGAATTATCTCTGCCCTAGCCAAGACACAAGCGCCCATACAGCCCCACGTGTGCCCACTGCTGCCAGCCCCTGCCTGTGCATCCCAAGGGAAAGGCATGTGCTGCAGGACCCTGGAATCTGCAGGCGGGAGAAGAAACATCCGGAGCAAACCCAGGGTGGAGCCAGCTGGTTGTTCCATGCCGCGGGGTGTGGAGGGGCCGGCAGGAACCTTTCCTGGGTCTGCGGTGGAAGATGCCTGGAGGGCATCTCGGCGCTGGGCCAGGAAGAGTGGGCGATTCAAACGCCTTTGGGTACAGAGTTCGCCCTTTCTGAACTTGAACTTTATTAGCCAAGAAACTCTTGCTGGGTCTAAGAGAGGGAGAAGCACGAGGGTAATTTGCGTTTTGGCCTTGCAGGGTAATGGATCCACTGGAGCGGTGGAAGGGGTGGCCCTTGGCAAGAATTTGTGGGCTTCGGATGGAGCTCTGCTTCCATGGTGGCACAGCAGCCCTGAAACCAGAGAGAGGGAGGGTTTCATGTCCACCGAGGCCAGCATGTCCCAGCCTCTCTCCCCTTCCAAGACAACCCCCCTGGAGGTACTTCCCTGAAGCACAGGTAGCCCGAAGCATCTCTCCCTGCAGAGGGAGCCTGGCTGCCAGCTGGAGCCTCCTCCTGCAGCCTTACCTGCACCTACAGGTTCTCCTCGCTCCCTTGTCTGTGGAGCAAAAAGCAAGGGGAGGTGGGTTACACTGGACAGTGCCACCGAGGCAGGGGGAGTGCAAGCCAAGACCCCTTCTTTCAGGACTAGAGCAGTGAGGAGAGACGATGCTGTCTGGAAATTGTGCAATACCCACCTCGGCTTCTTCTTCCCTCCGCAGTGGAACCGCTGGCCTGGGGGCGAGAGGACTGACTGAGGTCCCTGGGGATGAGCCTCTCGCCTGCCCCACCTCACCCCTGCAAGCCCTGCCAGTCACAAACGCCTGCCTGGATGTCTGTCCGTCTTCTAAGCTGTCCCACAATTGCAAGTGCAGTTGGTTTTCATACTTTCCTCCCTAAAACTCCTGGGCACTGTCCCTGCACCAGCCACGATGCTGCAGCCATCCCAACCCCACGGAGCAGTGCGGGTATGGAGCAGTGCCAGAATACCCGGGTAGGGTCACAGGATGCCCTGCACTCCCAGCACTGGGTCACTCTGGGAGCTGCCAAGGTCTGAGGGCTCTGGGAACTCTGGTTTCTTGCTCTGGAAATGTCAGAGTTTTCTCTGCTATTTTTACTGAGTGACCTTCCCTCTGAAGCCTCGGTGCTGGCAGGGAAACACTAAATATTTACGTGGTCTCCTTCCCAACTCGCTCTCTGTTGGGACTGTGCCTGGATGGAAAGTTCCCAAGCAGCCCCGAGGGCAGGCTGTGCCCACCCCTGGTGCTGTGGGGCAGCGTTGGTGACCCCCAGCCCCACACTCAGCCAGAGGAGGGGGGTAAGCAAAGCAGGGAGCATGTGCAGGGAATGGAGCAGAGGGGGTGCCCAGCCCACACAGGCACTTACTGAGGATGATGAGGAGCCCGATCACAAACGCCACAACGGCGAAGATCAGCCCCCCGTTGCGGATGGTGTCATAGTCTGGGGAGGATGAGAGCCAAGAGGTGTCAGCCCAGCCACGGTGTGATGCTGAGCCCACCGTGCAGAACCCACGGCAGTGTGGGAGGGGGCTGCCTGTCCCCCTGCCCCGGACACACACTCACCATAGCTGAACCTGTCCATGCCCTGCTCGGGCACTTGCTCTGGAAAAGAGGAGAAATCCCAGTGAGAGCCAGGTCCTGGGCACTGGGCTCATGGCACGGAGGTGGAAGAGACCAGGGATGAGGACTGCAAGGGAGAGCGCTGTGACTTCCTCAGTGTCTATCCAGCCCTGCCAGTAAACGTCTCCCAAAGTCCTGTGTTTCACCCCAGCACGTTTAACCCCTGTGGTTAATTCGTGGGATGCACTTGCAGGCTGCATTCGCAGGGTGCACAGGAGTTTCCAAGCTCCAGCTGAAGCTGCAGACGGACCCGCCTTCACTTCTCTTGGAAAGCAGCGCTGCCCGCAGGACTCGGTGGCTCTGCTCCCTTGGCACACAGAACTGAGCAACCCTTCAGGCACACACCTCACACCAGGGTGCGTTCCAGCAACCCCCCTCCACGCCGGCAGGCTCATCCATCCGACAGCTGCGTGTCACCGCTCCAGCCACCTTACCTGACTGCACATCCCTCTGCCAGGAGCTGCTTGGAAGGAGAAACCGCCCCAAGAAGCCGAACACCAGCTGGCACCGATGCGCCAGCGGGCTGTGGAGCTCCGAGGATCCATCCCCACGTCTCCCCCCAAATCCTCTGCGGGAGTTTCCCCCGTGCAGGATGCATGGCCGGAGGGACCAGCCCTGCCGCTCAGGTGGAGATGCCCCTGTGAAGGCGCCTGCCCTTACCATCACCCATCGCCTCGGCGTGTCGTCCGGCGGGCACCTCGCTCTGGGAGTGGGGCACCCACAGGAAAGCGCATTAATTGGGAGGCAAACCTCATTAAACATTAATGGACCTCGGTGTAATGTTTATCGCAGTCACGAGGGGAGGCACAGGGCTCCCTCCCTCCCCGCTTTGGGAAGCAGGGGAGGGCAGGGCAGGGCAGCACCCACTGTACCAGCCAGCGGGGAGGGCTGGGCACCCCAAGCCGTGGGTGTCCCTGTGCCAGCCCTCCCCCACTTTCCCAGAGTCAGCCCAACTGGGCTTCACCTCCCGCAGTGGCGGCGATCCCGAGGGACGGGCTGGGATACAGGCTGAGACCGCCTTTTGCTAGAGAGAAGCGGGCAGCACACGCCGCCCTCCCAGCCTGGCACTGCCAGTGTCCCACAGCCCGGTCAGCACCTCCCAGCCCAGCATCGAACCATTCCGGGGGCCCTGCAGCCCCCTGGCACTGCCATGTCCATGCTGCATCCCTGCTGGCAGTGGGGTACCAGGGTGCTGAGCCCCCCCGGGGTGGTGCCAGCCCCGGCCCCAGCAAGGCCAGGTGCCAGGAGGGCTGTGCAATCCAGTTTGCTCTAATCTCGCCATCAGCGAGCGGGAGTCATGCGCCCAAGCCGATTAGTGCCGGGATGGCCGGAGGGGGCAGCCAGCCGCAAAGGAGGATCCCCTTGGCATGGCTAAGGAGTGCGGGCACCTGGAGCCCACGGCAGCCCAGCTCTGGCGCCAGGGAGTGAAGCCAAGCCCTGGAGAGTGCTGTTTGGGGCCACCAGGGTGGCACCGCTGCCACGGCGCCCTGGCAGAGCTCGCCATCCCCCGCACCGGCGCGGCAGCAGCCCAACACAGCAGCTCCCAAAAAGCAGAGGGACAAGGAGCCTCTGTGCCCATGTCCCCACGCTCCCTTCACGCAGGCTCTGGCTCTCGCTGAGATGCTCCTGGCTGCAGGAGGCAGTGCGCAGGGAGGGGGCTCGGCCACACAAAGCCCCATCTGTGCTGCCCAGGGAGCGGCCCCTGCTCCTCTCTGCCCCCACGGGACAGCGTGGGAGCTGCCGGCGCCTCGCCCAGCCGGGCTGCCCTGGAAAGGCTACAACCCTCGAGATGATGCAGCCAGGCACCGATAGAAACGATATTTTATTCCTTTCCCCTTAAGTCACAGCACAGAACACACCAGCCCTCCAGCACAGCAGCACACTCGCCTATTTAAAAGGAAACACAATAGCTCAGTTTATTTTACAACAGTCAGGGTTTGGCCATTTTACACACCACAGGGGTCTCTTTGTTTGGTGTTAACACCGACGGCACACTATGGACAGCACAGGCACTCCGACGGGACACACACACCATTGGCACTCAGGGGCCGGGCCGAAGGGTCTGCTCTGCCTGGGAGAGCTCTCAAGAGGGAGGGAAGGGGCACAGTACTGAAGATACGGTCCCTCTGCCTGGCACAGATGGGACAGAGCTTCCCGGGGCCACCCAGGGATACCAAGCGCGTAGGGACACGGCCCACCCCAGGGGCAGGGCCACCACGGTGGGCTGGGCACAGCAGAAACCCCTCTCAAAACCATCCTGGAGGGAAAGGCCCCCTTCTCGTTGTGGGGATGGCACCCTGAAGTGTTTCAGTGCAGCACTGATGACCCCCTGCTGTTGTCCAGTTAAATGCCCCACATCCAAGCTGGCAGTCCCCAACCCCAGGTGAGGTTTTGCCTGTCCGTGGGCTTGGGGAAGAGCCAAAAAACACAGTTCTGTCTCTGACCCACGACTGAACACAAAGTGATGATGGACTCAGCACGTTGCCACAGTGCAAGCTCGGGTGTGCATAACCCCCAAGCATTGCTCACCACCTCTTGCTGCTCCTCCAAGGGGGAAGGGGCAGCCGGCACTGGGAATGACACAGAACTGCCACGGGACAACACGCAGCACTGACACGGGTGGCACAGGCAGCGACAAGGCATTGGGAGGGGCAGGGAGCACCAGGAGGAAACGCCGCTGCCCCTCCCCGGTCGGAGACAAGCGCAGACAGGATCTTTGTTTCTCTTCAGCCCTCGGACTGTGTAACCTGGCCAGCTCTGTCCACGGGCAGAGTGCTGGCGAGGAGCTGGTTTGAGCTGGTTAGCAGGGTCACCGCTGTGCAGCCGCCCTCTTTCACAGTGTCACCGTGCTGGGAACCTCACGGGCTTCTCTGCCACTACGGTCTTTCCTCACTCTTAAAGCAGTGTCCCACAGGTTTAACCAGGGACAGAAATGGGGTGTGCCAAGTGGGCGAGACAGGAGAGCTCCCTTCAGCCTTGAATCCATCATCCCAGTGCTCCCAGCAAGGGGATGTCTCTGCCCAACTCGCCCCCCACTGCACCTGCCTTTGGGTTATTGCTGAAGTGGCGATGGGTAGTCCACATTGGGCAGGTCCCTGGGGTGCTGCAGGACAGGTCCCCAAGCCCTGCCCAAAGCCACCAGCAGGGGAACCACCAACACCCGCTGGCAGCGCTGCTGGCACAGCGTGGGCTGTGCCACTGGCTCTGGGCTGGGGGACAAAGTGTCCCTGCCCCACAGCCCTCACTCCCTGCCCCACACAGCCCCCGTTCCCTGGCTTGGAGGGCAGCCCAAAGGGCAGCTCCTGCCAGCCCTACAGAGCCCGAATCACATGCACAGCACGAGAAAGGTGAAGAGAGAAAGTCACGATTACAACATCAGCAACAACTAGCCCTAGAGGTAATGATCATCTCACAGCAACATTACACACCACGGGAGGCAGAGAGGACGGTGAGCGGAGTTTAGTGGGGTTAGGAAATGGAGAACCGGTGCTGGAGTACAGAGGGTAACACAGACACGGCAGCGTTGTGTCTCCTGAGAGGGACCTGCTGCTGTGATTTCAGTTTCCTCGCAGCCGCGGCATCTGCGGTCTGAGCGTCTGTCCTCGGGTCCCTGGGTCTGCGCGGGGAGGAGAGGAGTGAGTCGGGCTGGGAGCAGCACTGACACCTTTCCCTGCATGGGTCTCGTACCTGGCAGCACAAACTGCCTGCAGAGGGTCCAGGCTTCCCCCCTCTCCACACAGAGGCACAGCCCGGGAGCTCAGGGAGCTCTGACTGCAGGCACCGAGTGAGGTGCCCTGAGGGACTCCCACTCAGCTCTCTAAACACCCTAAAACCAAAACCACTCCGGGGTGGAGAAGCACAAGAAAAGGAAGTGTAATACAAGGGAAAATCCGGACAGATGCTTCCTTTTCCTGCAGAGCTGCCTGAGGACACCCGGGACCTTGCCCGCACTGCAAATGTTCCTGCTGTGGTCCCTTCCAGTGCTCGCCCCCGCACCATCCCTGCACGCAGAACTGCCCAGTGCCAGCAGACTGGTCTGCTCAGAGCCCTGCAGTCACTCCCACACCCGGCCCCAGCTGTCCCTCCCGTCCTGGTGCCACCACCCAGAGTGGCTGGGGACTCACCACGTGGCTCCTGTTCAGTTCTCTGCTTTCTGTGCCCCCGTTGCTGCAAAGGGAAGAGCAGAAGGGTCTGCAGTGCCCACCCAGCACTGGGGCAGTGCCACAGTTGGGCAGGGGACAGTGACCTTACCATTCGAGGTGATCAGGGTCTCTGCCTGAGCCTCCTCATCCCCTGGAGCCCTGCAAGGAGAGGAGCATGGTGAGAGCAGCTGAGATCTGTGCCCCATCCCGGGGTTGGGATGCCCAAAAGCACAGAGACATGCTGAGGAATGTGCTTGGGGAGCGTGTGGAGCTCCCCTGCCACCCAGAAGCTCTGCAGCAGAGTGTCCCCCAGCTCTGGGCACCCAAAAGGGACACTTAAGAGTGCAGTCACTCTGCCAGCTGTGGGAGGGAGCCTGGTACCAGAGAGGGGCTTTCAAAGAGAGATGTTTCCCACCAGGATGCCCTCACTCACCTGGGTTTCTGGTTGAAACTGCACCTGCACCTCCTGCCTGCAAGGGAAGAGAAACTGTGAGTGTGGCCAAAGTGGGAATGGAAAGTGGCCTTTCCCAGTGTCCCCCACCACGAGAACAGCCCCAGCTGCCCCAGCTGCCAGCCCAACATCTGCCAGGCCCCCAGCTTACTGAGTATAAGGAGAATGCCAACGGTGAACAGGACCACGGCAAACACCAGCCCCCCGATCCTCAGGCTCTGGTAATCTGGGGAAGGAGACACAGGGGGCTCACTCCTGCTGGGTTCAGAGAACGTGGCAGCTCTTTTGCTCCCCATGGCACATGCACACCCACCCCACACACAGCCCTGCTCACCATAGTTAAAGGGGTCCTCCTCCTCCGTCTCCTGAGTGGCCACTGGAAATGAGCAGACAAGGGGTATGAGGGGAGAGAGCCCCTGGCTGAGCCTTGGCAGCCCCTCATGGACCCCAGCAGGCACAGGCTCCTCACTGGGGTTGTGGACTTCTAGGGCTGCTGTCCCACACCCCATTCCAGCCCCCGTGGGGCTGTTCTCCAGGGTCCCACAGCCTTTTCCTTGGAAGCACTTGGCACCTACCGTCTGCCACGGCCACTGGCACCAGCAGGGAGCAGAGGAAGATGAGTGCTGCCTCCATGGCTGCTGCAAGAGAGGGGAGAGGCAGCTGTCAGCACCCAGATGGCTCATGGAGGTGTCCAGGAGCACAGGGGTGCTAAAGACAACCCATGGCTGGCTGTGTGGGCAGGCAGGGCCACACCATGCCATGGGAAAAGGAGCTAGGCTGGCCCTGGGAAACATCCAGGGTCCGGCCACAATACCTAGTGCCATCACTGTGCCCAGCCTGATGGGGGCACATCAGCCCCAGGCAGGAGGGGAAGGGTTTGAGTGGACAGACAGACTTTTTTGTGGGGTTCTGTAGTGTATCTTCAACCATCTCTGCATTTGGCACAGATTTCAGTGCAGTCTTGAGTTTGCTCTGCAGGCAATGGGGCCAGCACCAGGGCTGTGATCTCTTCATCAAGGTCAGTACTGTGCCCTTCACCCAGAGCATACTTTAATTTGTCCCAATTAGCATAGCAATTACAGCACACTCCTACAATGAGGCCAGTGGCCCTGGTGGGACCTGAGCTTGGAGCCATACTTGCCCTCCAGGCTCCCTGCACTCACCTGCAGCAGCAAGGAGAGACCATAAATAACCTCAGTGTCCCTCACAGCTGAGCCTGCCCCTGTCCCCTCACACACTGGGGACACCTGGCCAGAGCAGACCTTTCTCCCAGGGATGCCAGCCTGGCTGTAACAACACTGTGGCCAGGCTGTGACACTCCCTGCCAGCTCGGCCAGGGGTGCACATCCCAAACTGCTGCACCCATTTGGGATGGGCACCCTCACTGCTGGAACCCACCAGGCACTGCTGCTCTGCCAAGGGAGGGCACTGCCAGCACTCATGGTATCAACCACCTTCTCCAAGCATCCCTTCTGCAGCTCCCAAGGGGACAGGCAGAGGACAGGGGGGAGCTGCTCTCTGTCCTGCCAGCTGGCACAGGCCACTGCAGACCCTCTGGCTGCGTGCGGGGGACACCTCGTGCCAGGAGGAGAGGATCTGGCTGATGCACCTCCTCCGACGGGCTCTGGAGGGTGGATGCAGGCTGGGTGCTGCCCCCCTGGCCCCTGCAGCTCCCCGTGCCTGTCCCAGGGCTCTGCCTGTTTGTGTCTGCAATGCCAGGCAGACACCGAGTGCCCCGATGGTGGGGCTGGGTGGCCATACATGGTCTGGAGCACAGAGAGGGCTCGCTGCTGGCACGGGAGAGGACGGGGCTTTATCAGGCACCCTGCACGGCACCGATAGCACCGAGTGCTTCAGAGCTGCCGCAGCTGCTGCGCTGGATTAGTGCCGATAAGGAAGGGGCCCTCGGCAGAGCAGGAATTCAGCTCGCTGACGGATGCAGATCCTGGCGTGCCGCTATTCAGCCCTTCCAGAGCCTGACCTGATTCCGATGCAACCTCCATCCCAGCCCACCCCAGCTGCCAGCGACGGGGGAGGCAGCTCGGCTGCCCCAGGCTGGCTCCTCAAAGCACCAAGATCCCCCAGGTCCTGCCAGAGCCCCTTCTCCCAGTTTGTACTCCACGGTCCCAGGCACAGAGCAGGCTCTGCAGAGCCCACCAGTCCTGCCCCCAGCAGCACTTGGCTCTGTGGTCTGTCCCCAGTGCTGCCCTCGGGAGCCAGTTCCCATCACACCCAGAATGGACCCCTGCCCGACCTCGCCCACACAGGGAGCACATTCTCAGAACTCGCTTTATTCATCATAACAAGTGGCATCGCATGATAATTCCCATCCTTCTCTCCCCTTCCACGATTTGCCGTTCCGAAGGCGACGTGTTTATCCCAACAGAGGAGGGTTTTATCCCCTCTCCTGCAGCTGTTGCTGCCATTGTGTAGTGTGGGGCTGCACTGGATTGCTCCCTGTGCACAGACAAACCCCCTCGTTTGCTGAGACACATCATTTAGGGTAATTATCAGGTCTTAGAAACACACACAAAGAACTCACAGCTGGTGACACAGTAACTTCGAGCTGCACATTTCCCCACGTCCTTTATCTCCCGTCCTTTATCTCTTCTCCACTGAGTCTGCCAGCGCAAAATCAGAGTCATTACCCATACGAGGGTGCTGCGTGTGCACAAGAGATGTGATACAGCTCACACTATCACAACATGAACAGTATTAATTGGCTCTTGGAGAATATTAATGACGCCTTTATTTTTCAAACAAACCATCCATCAGATTTTTACTGTTTATTCTGCTGTTATTTGCCTGCTATTGGAGCATCCCACTCAGGGAATTTGGCATTATTCCCTGCCCTGAGCCCCTCCACGTGGCGCTGGGCCCTGCTCAGCCACACATGCCGTTTCCAGCCCTCTGCTCAGCTCTTGGCTTCCCGCACGTAGTGCAGCAGAGTTCACACAGCCAGGCACGCAGCACACATATGTTCTTTGTTTTTCTAACTCAATTCCTAGAATTCACACACTTCCGCACGCTTAAAACTTATCTCTGCTCGAGTTACCCGCCAGGATTGGCGGTGTCCCTGCTCCAAAGGCAAACACAGCGTGCTGGAGTGCAAACGAGCCCAGCTCCCCTCCAAGGAAGCATATGCTTTGCGAACAGCCACAGGTTTTTTGGGTTGCTCCAAGCTGGCCCACCCACTCCTTCCTGAAGCTGAAATAAAGTGAGAAGAGCAAACATTGCCGAGGGTTTGCCTTGCTCCCTGCTCCCGCCTTCCCTCGTGCAGAATCCAGCTGCACTTTGGCACACAGGAGAGGAAAACAGCAGCTGCCCGAGGAGCGGCGGCCGTGCCGAGCTCAGCCACTTCCCCACCACCCAAATCTCCCTGTTTTTTCCCCATCGGTGACAGAAAGTTTGAAGTCACCACCCCGAGCCGCCACATGTCCACGGGGGACTGGCAATGCCTGCGACTTGAACCACAACGTGGGGTTTTCCTGTTAAAAGTGCGAGATCTGGCTAAACACGGGGAGAGGGGGAGCAGCGCAGGAGCAGGGCAGCGGCGTCCCAAGCTCCCCTTTCCTTTCATCTCAAACCCGTCTGCTGTTTTATGAGGGAAACCAGACTTTTCCCCTGCCCCATCCCTATCTGCACAGCGAGAAGGAGGCATCCGGAACCAGGCTGAGGCTCAGGGGGAAGGAAGCGGCGATAGACAGTGAGAGAATACATGGAGTTTGCTGTTTTCTGGAAGGACGTGGATGAGAGTGGGCTGAGGGAATAACACAGTGACACGCAAGTGGTTGGGACTGGACCTGCCCCGTGAAAAGAGGTTGCCAGGGCTCAGTTCCCTCTGCCCAGCACAGCTGGCGGGGCACGAAGCAGGGCTGGGTGGCAGCACCAAGACCACCCTCGCCACTCCCAGCCCACACTGTGCCGGGTGTCGGGAACCACCCTGGGTGATTCACCGCCCTGCCACGCGAACAGCCGGCTCGCTTCCCTCCACGCAGAGCACAGCCACAGCTCCTCCTCAGCCTCTTCCTTCTGGATTATCCCTCCTCGCCATTGCCACGCCGCCGGGTTGCCGCCTGTGCGAGGGACAGGAGCGGGGTAAATCCGGGCGGACAGACCCGAGCTCTCCTGCTCTGCTCGGCTCTCTGCAGCACAGCAAATCACGCCAGAGCAAGGCAGGTGAATTCATAACGCCGTTGGATCTTCAAGTCCCCTCTTTCCTTTTCATTGTTTTGCATGGCTCTGCCCTGTCAAGTCTCAGCCATCACAGCCTCCGCCTTCCGTCAGGAGTCCTCAGGGCATCTCCTGAAGATCAGACCCAGTTAAAATCTCTAGTTTCTGTGCAAAGCCCCCCAGCCCGTGACAGCAGCGCGCCGTTGCCTGGGGCGTTTAGGAGCGTGCATGTGTGAATGGACATTTCCAGCTCTGCAGAGATGTGCTCTTCTGCCATTTCACGTCAGCATCAATTTGGCTATTAATGTGCCTGTTGTTGTGCCTTGTGCTTCCAAATGAGAGAGAAGGAGAGATTTCCAGCCCTTGCCATTCCGTTACGGACGGCACTTCCCAAATCTGGTGCTGATTCAGAGACTGATTGCATGGAAGACACAAAACTGACTTTACTATGGCCTCATTGTCTTTTAAGGGTTTGAGGTGTCTCTAAGCACATGCTGTGCTGCATCCCTCACCAGTACCTCAGCATTCCACTTGCAGGGCTTCTTCCAGCCTCACAGAATTGGCCCTAACCCATCAAGGAGACTCAGCCAAAGATGCCTGGCCACGTCCGGCTTGGCACAGTCCCTGGCCCACCATGACAACACCCCAACAAGCACAGGCAGGCACAAAGCAGCAAAGACAACCCTCCACTGAGGCAAATCTCCAGTGCAAGCACCGCTGAGGTAATGGCTGCCTGGCCAGGGAACCCAGCCCTCTGCTCTGGGAGTCAGTAAACATCACCACCACCTCCAATCAGGAATCTGCTGCTCCTGATCCCTCCTTATTTGCTTAACAGATAACCAGTTGCTGTAAACCTCACCATGCACCTGCCTGGACCATCCCATCCTCCCTCCACACCCAGCCCTCGTTTGGCTGGACACTGGCTAAACAAGCCCGGACTCCGTGTGCTGAGTGGGACGTGGCCAGGCACCAGCACAGGGCAATCACACAGGTGAGACAAAGCAGAGGTTACCTGGCAGGTCCTGGTGGCGAGAGAAACCCAGATCACCAGCACACACTGGCTGAGCAGCGTGTGGGAGAAGCTGTTCCAGGCTCCCGTGTGTGCTGGGTACCACAACACCGCCACGCTCAGCAGCACATCAGAGCAGACATTTTCTCCATTCTCTCTCTGCTGTCACTATCAGCCGCGACCACGAGGCAGACACCAGTCCCCAGCAGCATGGCCAGTGTCCCCAGCAGCACCACCACACGCTGCACGGAGGGATGGGCAGGTGGCACAGCTCGCAGGCAGGGCAGGGCAGGGCAGAGCAGGATACCTCGGTTCTGCCTGTGCCAGCGGTGCCTTCTCTGTGCTCGGGGCCACGACAGCTGCGGAGCTCAGCGGCCTCTTTACACCTTGGAAACACACAAAGAGCCCGAAAGGCAAACACGGGGGAACAGCCGGACACAGAGCGCCTGTCTTGCTGTGCCAGGGGGTTGTCCTCAGCACCTGGCAAAGCCGCGACTCTCCACCGTGTTTTACCGGGATGGGTTCGTTGCAAGCAGGCAGAGAAAATTCCAAGGTGAGAGCGAGACATTAGGCTGATGGAGGGAAGGCACAGCCAGCCTCACACCGTGCAGGCATGGGATATTCTCTAGCAGGTCCCAAGCACGCTCTAACAGGTGGCCTGGCTCGGCAGCCACGTCACGTCACGTTGGTATTTCTCCCTCGCATGTTCCACCTCAGTCTGCCTTGGAACCACGGTCCAGATGCACACAGGTAGGGATTCTCTGGGCTTGTCTTTGTTTCAAACTGGGAGCAAAACCACATAGTGGGACCCAACAGCACCGTGGAGCACTGTGGGCTTGCCAAAATGGGTGCTTCATCCTAATCCACGCACGGCTTTTCCAAGAGGCTGCTCTTTCACGCTGCTTATTCACATCTACACAAACCACCTGTCACTTTCCCTCCCACAGAAATATCCCTGCAAGATCCGAGTTCCACCACATGGACTCCAAAACCCGTCTCTTCGGAAGCATTAATTACACACCCTGAGAGACACGCTCTTCCCTTCCTCCATACGCCTTCCCGGGATAAGGCGCTTGGCTGTTTACACACGGTGTTACTACAATATTGAACAACAGGAGCCAGAGCGCTGCCAAGGGCTGCGAGCGGAGGGATCCCCCCCCGTTCCCCGGGATCCCCCCGTTCCCCGGGATCCCCCCGCTCCCCGGAATATACCCCTGCTCTGCAGAGCCCTGCCAGCCCGGGGAGCACCGGGTCTACCCCCGGTGGTCCCGGGTGGGGTCCGCCGGGGCATCCTCCCCAGCACGGGAGGGGGGCTGGTAACCAGGCAACGGTGGGATGAGGGGAGCCCGCGGTACCCGGCGTTGCCATGGCAGCCGCCGGGGCCGGGATGCGGGCGGGTCGGGGCGCGGGGCGATGCTCCTGGGCAGCGGTGCGGGGTCCCGGGGGGCGCGGTACCGCACCCCGGCATGGAGATAGGAACCCCCGGGGGGCGCATCGCAGAGCCCGGCTCTGCCGGGCGGACCCCGAGGACCACGACCACCCTCTCTCTCTCTCTCTCTCTCTCTCCCCCTCCCTGCCTGCCTCCCCACCTCGAGGCCCCTCGACGGGCGGACCCACCTGCGCTGGCCGTGTGGAGCCGGGCTGCCCCCGCGGCTCCGGGCGGTGCCGGGGGAGCGGAGCGGAGCACTGAGCGGGGCTGCCGCACAAAGGGGAGCGGGTGGGCGCGGCGGAGGCGGTGCCTGCGGGGCGGGGGGCGCGGCCAGCACCGCCCGGCCCTCGGCGGCTCCCACGGCCCCCCAGAGGAGGGCACGGGGATGCTCGAGGGGGATGGAGCGTGTCCGCTGTGAGCGCAGGCTGGAAGGGCTGGGTGTTCGGCTTGGAGAAGAGAAGGCTCCGAGGAGAAGTTAGAGCGCTTTCCAGTACCAAAAGGGGCTCCAGAAGAGGTGGGGAGGCGCTTTGCATAAGGGCGTGGAGTGATGGGACAAGGGGAACGGCTTCCCACTGCCAGAAAGCAGGGTTAGATTGGATATTAGGAAGAAATTTTTCGCTGTGAGGGAGGTGAGGCGCTGACAGATTGCCCAGGGAAGCTGTGGCTGCCCCATTCCTGGAAGTGTCCAAGGCCAGGTTTGATGTGGCTTGGAGCAGCCTGGGAGAGTGGAAGGTGTCCCTGCCCATGGCAGGGGGTGGAAATGCAATGAGCTTTAAGGTCCCTTCCAACTCATTCTGTGATTCTATGGTTCCACAAAAGTCATGGTGTGTGTGTGGTGCAGCTGTGAAGGGGAAACACTTAACTGGCTTTGAAACATCCCTTCACACATTGGAGAGCAGGGGTGGGCTCTGCCCTGTGATCTGCACCTGCCATGGAGGGAGCAAGGAACAGACTGCTGGAGCTCCTCTGGGGCCAACAGAAAATACACCCGGGGGAATTGGCAAACACGGAGCTTTTGTGTCTTGCTGCCACCCGAGGGTGGGGAGGCAGAGCTGGGAAAGAGGTTGCAACGCTGCCAGGCCAGGTGGCCAAGTTCACAGGGCTTCAGTCACATCACTCAGCCAGATCTCAGGGCCCACCCAGGCCAGGGTGGGCAGCAGGGGCACAGGCACACTCGGGATCTGCTGCCTGCACTGGCTCCAGCAGCTGAAGAAAAGCAGACCCTTTGGTTCTTACTCAGAGGTGGTCAGGAACCAGCACACACTTCAGGCAGCCACAGAAGGGCTGGACAAATGGCTGCTGTGAATGCCCTGTCACAGAGTTTTGTGGCAAGTGACCAGTTTATTCCCATCAGACAGCTGGGAATGTGGGGAGGAGCAAGACTGGGGGGTAGATACGTGTTTAATATAGGATGTGAAATGGGAACAGGGTGCTGGGGGCACTGCCAGGCAGTAGCTGACTGCCAGGAGCCATGGGCACCACTCCCTTCCATGTCAGACTGGCACACCCATGTCTGCCCAGCTCCTGCTGCTGCCCTGGAGATCCATTTCTTCTCGAAAAAACACCTCAGCAATGCTGTCACCACTGAGCTGGCTCATCCCATAATAATTCAAATGCATCTTAGATAGAAATCAGGCAGTGACGACACACAGACTGTTCTACAGCCCTTTCCCAGGTTCCAGTAAAGCATAAAAAAAAGAAAATAAACCAGCTCTGGCATTTCAAGGCAATTATTTGAAGGGTCAAGAGATACAGACCAACACTGAGGAACTGGACAACATCAAGTCTCTTTAATGCATAGGGATAACATGATAAGGTTGTCAGTCAGCCTGTAAAGAGGGAAGCCAGGATCAAGCTGCTATAATCAAATTTTGGGCTTCTCCTACCTTGTCTGCCTCTCAGCTGTCATTATCCACAGCACACAGTAAAACATTCAGGTGTGGCCATGCCCTGGGGGCTGCAGCAAGCATGAGGGGTCTCTGCAGAGCCCTCAACACAGATCCCCCACACAGGGCAGGACACAGGGCTGGATGAAGCTGGATGTGCTCTGTGCTCTCTGTCCCTTGGTTTCTTATTTGCAAATGTCCAAGGTGCTGCCCAAAGGGGTTAGAATGGAAAAAACTGGCAGTATAGATTTTTTTCCCCTCTCAGGTAAAATAGAGACCCCCACTGTGAAGGTGGGAAGGGTCTGTTGTGCTGCTCCCATTGGAGAAAAGCAGCTCTGTCAGGCACTAATGGTAAACGTGTGCTCCCCTGGCCCTTCCTGCTGGGGGGGCTGTATGTAGCTCCAGCATCTTTTCTGGGCAAATTGGGCCAAAAGTAATGTGGAGGCCAGGCAGGAGATGCTGATTTATGCTAATGAAGGGGCTGGGCTGAACTCAGCTATTTGAGTTAACAGGAATACTGCCAGTAGCTTCAACTCAGCTTTCATCTGAGTGTGTTCCTTACCCTGGAGCAGGCATCTCCTCCCTATGTGCTGGGAGCAGGGATGGAGCCACTTGCTTTCCAGAGCTTTCACTTCCAATTTTAAGTTCCCTCTTTGTAATGCCAAGCTTGCAAACTGCCTGTTGGGTGGCAATGCAGCCCTCAGACTGCTGAGGGACACAGCAGAACTGAGCAGTGACTAAAGCTCTGTGTAGCCATAAGGCTGCGTGTACCCCAATAACATCATTTTCCATCAGGTCCAAGTCATTCCCGGTGCCCTGAATCCCTCCAGGAGTGAGGATCAAGCAGTGGCTGCACTGAAGCTCCTGCATTTCCCTGTCAAGCACAGCCAGCGCTGGCATTGCACATGATGAAGTCCAGCCAAGTGATGATGTTGCTGACCATGGAAGGGAACCAATCCCAAACTAGAGGAAAAACATTTTTGTGGAGAAACATCATCGCTGAAACCTTATAAACAAATCTGTTTTGACACAGCAGAACAAAGAGCTATAAAAGGAGAGTTCGGGAAAACCACCACTAATGGGCGATAATTCACGTGGTGCCCGCCAGACTGTATTTTTATAACTTATATCCCCTGGGGACATTGGCCTGTGATTTCCAAAACATGGAGGAACATGGGAACAGCCCAGCCAGATGTGGGGTTATACTCAGCACTCCTTGTCTGGGAAGATGCTCCAGAGCAGGATGTATCAAGCAAGAAGAGGAGGTTTACCAGAGCCACAGGTGATGGCTGGGGCTGTCCCAGGAGGCTCCTCAGGGCTGGGCTGACCCCCACCACATCTGTGCTCCCCCTGGGTGTGGACAGTGCTCCAGGAGTGGAGGCAAAGTGGTGTCCAAGCATTTGGGAACAGCATGGACAGCCATGGCCAGGCAGCTTCACAGGCAAACTAATCACTTTTAATCTGCTTAGAAAACTTCAGCCCTTGGGAAAACACGGCATACTCCCCTGGGCCTGGGAGGGGACACCACTGCATGGCAGGTTTAGAAGAAATAAATTAAATTTGTATTAAGGGCTGAAAGTGTTTCTCTGCTGTGAGAGACTATTTCAGAAGAGAATAACCCCTGTGGAGGTGAAATGCACAGTGGAGGAGCAGGTCCCCAACATGTTGAAATGGAGTTACCACTACTGTTCCCAGGAATACAACTCCAGTAAGATCAGCTCTTAGTGGGTTCCAGTTTTTGTGTTATTCTTTCTCAAAAGATCAATTTCTCCAGTAATAAATGAGCTGCTGCTCTGTGGGGCATGTTATGACTTATCAACAGAAATCCCAAGATCCCAGAGAACCTCTGGACAAGCATAATCTGGGACTGTGACTAAAAACCCATTGAATTCCCAGTTTAACCAGACCAGCATAAAATGGGGAAGGCATGTGGGGCCCCTATTCTTACTCAAGATCAGCTGCTTCTGTTCGTGGAAAAATCTGTTGTTGTCACCACTGCACGTGCAGGGTGGTCTTTGTAACATGTCCAGCCTCTCTGTGCAGGGAGCAAGAATCCCCCATTCCTCCCTGGAATTCAGCAGGTTTGTCCAGCCCCTTTTCACATGTTATAAAGTGAAAACAGCCCCCTGGGCTCTGCACACCCTGTTCTTCCTGGGAGACTCCTGTATTTGTGGGAGGTTTCTGGGCTGCTGCTCCAAAAAGGGATTTGAGGTCAGGCTGACTCAGTGCTTCCCAAAAGGCAGTGACTTGCTTTGTTTTAGTTCAGGTCTGGAGCACTGAACTTTGGAGCCCAGCACTGCTCCAAAGGCACAAATAAAGCAAAACAGGGATTTCACTCACACCTCCCTTTCAGCAGGCAGGTGGCAGCCCAAGTCTCAGAGAGAAGCAGGTGCTGTTCTGCACACCTAGAGCCAGACCAGACCTGCTGTCCCAAACCTCACACACAAACCACAGCTCTCTGCCTGCCCATAACCTTTCCCGTGGGAAACAGTCAGTGCTGGGAATCCAGGGGATGCTCCCAGGAGATGAGGAATCTAAGACACCCCCCTTCTCTCAGTCATGAGCAGTAACAGAGAATGAAGGGCAGGAAGGGTCACTCCATCTCATGCACCCACACGAATGGTGACAGCCAGGCAGCAGCTCAGGTATGGATGGGCACTGGGGGGCTTAATATCCCCCCAGCCCTTCTTCTGAGGGCTGCACAGGGGCACACACTGCAACACCCCACTGCTCACTGTGCACCAGTTCCACAGGCCCACTGCCATGCGTGTGGCCTCGCTGCCAGGGCCCAAAATCTGCTGTGAGGATGGGACAACCCTGGGGCATCACAGCAGGGTCCCCACCAGGGCTGTGCCCAGGGTGGGCAGAGCTCTGCCTGCTCCCCAAAGATCCCTTGGCACTTTGGCACTGAGACTCACTATTTCCTCTCCAGCCCATTCAAAAGAGCCATCTCCAAGTGGAAATGCTGCTTAAAAGTTTATTAGAAGAGTTCAGGGTGGCCAGGACCCTCCTGCAGCTGAACACGTGGCTGGGGAGCGGAGCAGCCACCTCTGCTCACCACGGGGCATCTCCCATGGCACCTCGTGTGCCCCCAGCATCCACAAGGACACGGGGGCACTTGTTTGCTTGAGGGAAATGTGTCCCTGCTCCGGCATGGCCAGGGAGGGGAGGCTGCTGTGCCATCCCCGTGTGCCAGGCAGCCGGAGGGAGGAGGCAGCAATCCAGCACGGCCACCGAGCTCACAGCAGGGAGAGCCAGGGCTGGCTGGGCACAGCCTGGGAGGCTGCCTGCTCTGCATCACACTCCAGCTTGGCCTTGGGCTGCTGCTGGCTCCTGTCACACCTCCCACAGCCACCCCAGGAGTGCAGACCTGCCCCACGTTGCTGCCAAATCCTCCCCAGAGCAGGGTGGGGACCAAGACCAGCTGCAGTCCTGGAGGGGGGAGCTGGCTCACACCAGATCCACGGCATGGAAAAATAAACAAACGGGTCTTTCTCTCACGGGGAGGAACAGCATGTAAAAGGCACTTCCTAAATCTATCTGCAAACATGAGAGCAGTGGCTGCTCCTCCCGGAGGGTGGAATGACTGCACCTCGGGGCTCCCCTTCGTGAGAGAGCTGTGGCCTCGGGGGTGTGGGCAGTGTGGACACAGCTGCCCCAACCCACACCCCGAGGCAGCACAGCTGGGATCTGGCACGGGGAGTGTGCCCTCAGCGTGGGCACCCCACTTCCATTGACAGGCACCACTCACAGCCCCTGAGGGTGCCACGGTCCTGCTACACTCGTGATGCCCCATCCAGACAGGTCTATTTACAGGAGAAGAACCACAGAGACGGGGTGAGGAGGTGCCCCCAGCCAGCATGGTCAGCTGCCAGCACAGGCTGTGTGCCCCTGGGGCTGTCTGGGTGCTGTGCCCAGCTGCCACCAGGTCACCCCCCGGCACCAGGCGAGGGCAGAGTCACTTCACATGTGCCATGTTTTCAGAGTTCGGGGGCAGCAACAGGTCCCTGGCTGCACAGACAGTCCAGAGAGAGGTGTGGGATTGGCTGGTAGCATCGTGCCTTGGCAGCAGCCCAGGGCAGTGGCCTGTGCCAGCTGGAAAGGCACAACCCAGGCAAATGTCCATCCTGCTCTTAGTCGTTCTCACTCTGCAAGGGAGAGAGGAGAGACCAAGGCTGAGGTGCCAGAGGCTGGGCTGGGGGGGGGCACAGCCCCTCAACATGCACCCAGAGCCTTCCTGCCCAGGCACAGCCCTGCCACCTCACCTCCATTTTGCTGTATATCCAGCTGAGGAGCTTTGTCACACGTGTGTAAACTCCAGGCTTGTTCTTCTGGCCACATCCTGTTCCCCAGCTCGTCACCCCGGCCACGTACCAGCGGCCATCGTCCTCACAGACCAGGGGCCCTCCACTGTCACCCTGGCTCAGAGGGGCAGAGCAGTGAGGAGGGGAGGCAGGACATGCCCCTCTGTGAGGTACCCAAAAGTGGGCAGTCCTCTCCCGGCGTGCCCCCAGCTCACCTGGCACGCATCTTTGCCTCCCTGCAGGTACCCAGCACACATCATGCGTGGGGTCAGGTAGCCCTCGTACACCTTGTCGCTGTTGCAGATCTTGTAGTCGATGAGCTTCACCTCAGCCTCTCGCAGCTTTGGGGATGTGTTATCTGCAAGGCAGGAAGAGCTGTGGGGGAAGGGGGGCCCTCATCCCCTCACCGTCCCCAGTCCCCTCTGCAGCAGTGAGGGAGGAAGCTGCTGTTTCTCATGGGTCTTTTTTCTGCAAAGCCTCACATGCAGGGAGAGCAACCCCTGAGAGTTATCCTTGTGGGGACGGTCCTGGAGTACCACAGCAGAGCTCTGCTGGTGGACAGGAGATGCCTGTGGAGAGCTGGCGTCCTCCCTCACCTTCATTCTCCCTGGTCTTCCCAAAGCCCGTGATGAAGCAGGACCTGCCGGTCTGGAATCGCTGGCCATACATGGGGAGGCAGGCTGGGCGAACCTGGGCTGGAGGGAGACATGATGAAAGCCAGGCGAGGAGGGAGGGATGAGTCACCCAGGAGCAAAACAGGCGCCAGTAGTCACGAGCCCTGCAGCCAGGGAGGAGCGTGGGGGGCAGGAAAGGCGACCCTCTCTGCCCATCCCAGCAGTGTCTTTCCAGCAACCACAATGCTGGTGGCACAGCTGAGCCCAGGGCTGCGTGTGCCAGTCCCTTCCTGGCCACGGGACAGGCCAGGGAAAGCAAGGTGGCCACAGCAGAGCTGGATGCTCCAGCTGGAAGCAGCACCAAGGGGACCTGAACTGCCTTTCACTCCTGCCCATCCTCAGCCCCTCCCTGTCCTCTGTCCAGGTAAGCTGTGAAGCCTCACCTGAGAGTGTCAGTGGCCTGGAGAGCTTCATGAGAGCAATGTCATAGTCATCGTGGTCATCACTGTAGTTGGAGTTGATGATGACCTGGGACACAGGGATGCCCTCCATGGGCTGCTTCAGGTCCGACACCCCACCGTACACCTTCCAGTCATCCAGGATCTTCATGCTGTTCCTGGCGGGGTGAGATGAGGAAGGAAGGAGTAAGACACAGAGTGTGGGGCTGGGCTGAGTGCCCCCGGGCTGGCAGCAGCACTCACATGAAGAAGCAGTGGGCTGCAGTGAGGACCCACTGCGCGTCGATGATGGTGCCGCCGCAGATGTGGATCGGCCCGTACTGCACGCTGACCTGCCATGGCCACTTGTTCACTGAGGTTTCCTTTCCCCCGATGATCCGGCCAGAAATCCTCTGCCCACAGGCTGGGATGGAGAGCAGGGCTGAGAGGAGGGCTCAGGGGGAAGGTGAGCACAGAAAGGGGGGCCACACACAACACCCCATCACCTGCAGGCACCACTCACAGGGGCAGTGGGGACCAGGAAATGCAATCTTGGTAGGGATTCTATTACCCAGGAGGTTTTCTGGAAAACATCCCATTTGCCCAACTCTGT
Organism: Formicarius rufipectus; assembly: GCA_013399695.1. Lineage (NCBI taxonomy): Eukaryota > Metazoa > Chordata > Aves > Passeriformes > Formicariidae > Formicarius > Formicarius rufipectus. The sequence continues at coordinate 609,355 of VXAU01000827.1, read as the reverse complement.
GCAGAGAAGGGGGAAAAGCACTCCCAAGCCTGTGAAAAGGTTCCCTGCCCACCCTCAGCCATGTGCCAGCCAGCCCCTTACTTGTGCAGCGGAGGGAGACGTACTTTCCCGTGAGACACTGTGAGCTGCAGGAGAGAGGAGGGAGACGCAGCCTCAGCCCCATTCCTGCAGCACCAGGGCAGGGGCAGGGCAGGAGGTGACGCTGCCTGGTACCTGTTGAGGCTCTGCTGGATGGTCTCTTGCTCGTCAGTCACCGTGAGGCTCTTGCCAGAGACACGCAGGGGGATATATTCTGTCTGTGATGCACTGGGAGGACAGAGGGGAGGCAGTGAGGGTCCCCATGGCCAGGCACTGGCCTGATCCCTGCCTTATGCCCACAGCAGCATTGGACATGCCACCTTCCAGCAGAAAAACACAGTGCTGGCAGAAAGAGCACAGCAGACTCTGCACCCAGTCAGGGCGGGGGGCCAGAGCAGCACCCAGGGGACTGGCAGAGCCCCGGTCCCCGAGCAGAACAACCCATCCTCAGGATTTACTTCTGAAATCCCAGCTGCCGGCAGGTCTTTCTGGAGAAGGACTCGTCCCAGGCGCTGCTGCACACCGGCAGCCACTGGCTCTCGGCGCTGGAGTAGACGTGGAGCAAGGACTCGTCGGATGTGAAGCGCACTGTGGGGTGGAGCAGGTGGGTCAGGGGTGCCCAACACCCCCGGGCACCCCCCGCTCCCACCCCTGTGGGTGCCTCACCACAGCCCAGCTCATCACTGCGCTGGGAGCAGTCGACGATGCCGTCGCAGCGCACGGCGCTGTCCTTGCAGCTCTCCGCGGGCTCCTTGTACACGATGCCCGTCTGAGACCGCCAGAACATAACTGGAAGTGAGAAAATACCACACTGAGGCCAGGGATGGCTGTGGGTGAGGGGCTGTGGCCCACCTGGAGGGGCATCCGGAGGTGTTCTAGGCACGGGGGCACTCCCAAACACCAGGCGTGAGCAGGAGCTGTGTTTGAGCTGAGAGTGAGAAGCTGCTGCACACAGGGCTGGGGGAGGACTGGCCACCCTGAGCAGCCCTCCCTGTGCTGCCCAGTTGCTGAAAGCCCCTCTCCCTTCACCCACAGAAAGATGCATTCTGCCTGCGAGTGCTTCAAGCCCACCAGCTGGAGAGTGGCAGCTGGATGCTACCAGGATTAAAGGGATTTCCTGGTGTCTGTGGCTCTTCCACCTACAGACCATAATTTGTTTGGCAGATCGTGCCCTGGGGATGGCGACTGTGGGTGCTGATGAGGGTACCCTGCTGCCCATCAAAGCGAGCCCAGCATAAGGAAAGCACATTGCAGCCCCAAGCCCCGCAAATACCACTGTCAGCCCACGTAGTTGATCTCCTTTCCTGGGCTTCTCTCTCTCCACCAGATGTCAGGAACACTCAGGGAATGGGAAGAGCACATTGTTGCCCCTGGGCCCAGGAGTTTACCTCTGGCACTTCCCAGCATAGATATTTCCACTCCCTGCTGACCCCCAATCTCTCTGAGATCCCCTCCAGGAGCCCTGAGCCACCCCAGGCTGGGCCCTCACTCACACAGCAGGATGAGGGCGACGAGCAGCACGATGAGGACGGAGACACAGAAGATGAGTGCAAGCCGCCGCTGGCTCATGCAGGGAGCTCTGAACATGGAGGATCCTGGCAGCAGGGAGGAGGCAGGGTCAGGGGGAGCAGCTGCCTCCCCAGGGCACCCACATCCTACTACCCTCTGGCTCCCCAGAAGACCCTCAAGAAGTGGAAAAGCAGGGCCATAGACACCCTGCACTGAGCTATGGTCATGGTCCTCCTTCCTTTCCCACAGCACCCCTCACACTCCCAGGAAAACACCAGCCTGTGGCCAAGGCTTGTGCCAGCAGCAGGCACAGGCACCCATCCCTGCCTCCCTCCATCCCTGCCCACGCTGGGTGGGACTGGGGCCAGGGCAGACAGAGACCACCCTGGGCACCATCCTTACGTGTGCTCTCACAGGCTGTGCAGAGGGTCGGGGCTGGGTTGGGCTCGGGGCTGTAGGGTTTGAAGCTGATGCCCAGGACGTTCTCTCGAGGCTGCGGAGCTCGGACGCTGAAGATGCTGCTGACCGTGGAGGCATGAAGTCTGGGAGGGACACTGCCAGGTGATGCAGTGGTCTGGGAGCAGAGGACACTGTTACTGGCACTGATTGATGCCTGGAGAGTCCCCCAGCTGCCACCCTGCCAGCTGTGAAGGCAAGGGTGACACAGAGCTGAATCCCCTGGCACCACACCGAGCCCCCCAGCACCACCAGCTGTGGCTGCTGGTGGCTATTCCTCACAGCACCATGAACCTCCTGGAGAGGCACCACTCTGCTGCCCCTCTCTGCACCAGAGCCTGAGCCCTATTCCATCCACGATGGCCCAAAACCTCATTGCTTTTACCTTTCAGGTGGATGAATTCCCCAGACCCATCGCTGTGATCAGAGCAATCTGCTGGGTATTTGGCATCAGGTCAGTCACGCTGTGGCCCAGTTCCACGGGGCTAGTGCCCCAATTTATGCATCTATCCTTAATTAGCCATTTGAAAAATACAGTGTAATTTCCAGCTGTTATTTAGTAATACTTAATAATCGGTGTTTTCCAAGCCCTGAAACGTCCTGCACCTTGGAATGCTGCTCTGCAGTTGTGTCACTCCTAATCCATGAATTCACCAAAGAATATGTATCTGTTTCCTTTCCTCAAGATACACTCTTCCAAGTGTTCCACCAGCTACAGAAGCCTCTCATTTTCCTTCAGAGAGGACCTGTGTACAAATCCCAGAACAAATGCAGCTTCCTCTCCCTTTTGTAAAATCTCTGTAGGATGGATGGGGCTTGCACCAACCTGTTCCAGTGGAAGGTATCCCTGCCCATAGCAGGGTGTTGGTACTGGATGAGCTTTATGCCCCTTCCAACCCAACCCATTATAGGGTTGTATAAGAATGCTGATGCCCCACAGAAAGGGCACCCAGGAGAAGTGGAGCCATCACTCCCCAGGGATCACTTACCAGCCAGAGGTGGGCTCTAACACATCCCTCTGGAAGCCTGTCTCTGATTTTTGGCCCTGCAGTTGCTAGAGATCACCTTTCTTCAGGACCAGAAAACATCCCTTTTCCTGTTAAGCCAGCAAACAGCAGCACCCAGGCTGGACCACAGCTCTGGGATGGGCAGAGGGTGGAACACACGCAGAGCAGGAGCAGTGGTGGGAGCCGTCATCCCCCTTTCCAGCTGGATTTTCTCTCCCCTCGTGTTTCCTGCCGCACGGGAATCAGGAGCCCTAATGGGCAGGTCGTGAGGCTGCTCAGGCTCATGCTTTGTAAATACGGCTGTGCCCTTTCTTGCAATGCGGTGGTGTAACTTCCTGGGCATTATCCGTGAGTCACACGCCCGGCGTGGCCACGCGTCCCCAGCTGCACACCGGGGACACACACCCCGCTCCTGCTCTGTGCCCGAGGAGCTCATCACCCGCACAGCCGGCAGGCACAGCACCCCAGGCTCCAGGGAGGCTGCCTGACCACCCGCCCTGGCCAGCAGCGGGGTGTGCAGGGCCACCCCCGGGCACTGACCTCCTCCCACTGCCCCCAGGGCCCTTGGCACAGGCAGCACCAACATCTCCTGGCCGTGGGGAGCCACCTCCCCACTCGTGTCAAGCTCCCCGGGCTCTGGTGCCTGAGGAGGAACAGAGGCACTTTCTGTTTCACAGCATCACCTCTGTCTCAATGCTTCCCCTCCACACGGCAAGAACAAGCCTGGATCTGCTCAGCCTGCAGGCTGAGGTTTCCCTACACTTAGTGCCATGATCTGGTAATCGCAGTGGGGTTGGATCAAGGGTTGGACTTGATGATCTTGGAGGTTTCTTCCAACCCAGTTGATTTTGTGATGCACCTGGAGTTCTCAGCAGCTGTGTGGGCAAGCCCAGGATGGCCAAGCTGCAGCCTTGCCTGATCCCAAAGGTGCTGGGAAGCCCCTCTGTGTGCTCTGTGGTGCTGGTAGAGCTGGGGAGTGCCCAGCACTGCCCTTCCCTGATGATCCTGAGCAGTCACACAGATGGGATTCAAGTTCTCACACACCCACATCGTGGGGCATCCCTGGGTATTCTCAGTGCCCATTGTTAGACAGTGAACACAGTCAGTGAGAGCCAGAGCTGTGGCAGGTCCTGAACTGCTGATTTGCAGAAACAAAGCAATGTGTGGATGCCAGGAAGCCTTCCTGGGAAAAGAATTTATCCTGTCTATGCATAAATGAAGTTTTTTTAAATACCCTTTTACAATGGCATTTGTGTGCTATCTCCACATGTCTGCTATTTCACGTCTCACCTTACAGAAAGTGTAACCCTTGCTTGTTAGACCAGCAGAATTACAATCCTCCAAAGGACAAACCTCTCTATCACACTAGAAAACACAGCCCAGGTTCCCCAGGGAGCCAATGATGCTGGGTGCTACAGCACTTCCTCCTCCAGTGTGCAAATATATCAAATTAACACCGAAGTAGACCATAGGTCAAACTGCTCTGAATGCTCCTCAGCAGGAAGCATGTGCTCTTTTACATTCAAGTGAACTTTTAGCTGCTTATTTCCTCCAAAATCTAAAGTCAATTAATTTTGTAGGCCTATCAGAGAAGCTAAAAAAGCTTTTGCCTGGCTCCAGGTAACCAGCATACCTGTTGTAAGGCCTCTGCAGGAGAGAGAAAACAGCAGCGGTTTTACAAAGATGTTTCTGTTAAGAAGAGCACATGATCCCAGAGAGTGAGTGACAGCTCCTGCCCACAAAACCTTTACTCATTCTTTGCTGGCTTTTGAGTAAAAGTCAGAAGCAGAGCCTGTGTCACACACGTGGCTGTGGTTTGAAGCCTTTCCCTGACGCCCTCTCTGCAAATGTTCCACCAGCCCTGAAAGCAATACGTGTTAAAGGCAGGCACAGGGAGGGGGAGCACAGCCAGCCCCTGCCTGTGGCAGGGATCCATTTCAGAGAGCAGTGAGGAGGTATTTTGGGGACACATGGGGACTCCTGGCCAGCTCTGCTCAGCTCACATTGGGGAACGAGCGGACAGTGCCTGTCTGCAACACAAGCCCTTTGCTAAAGCTGTCTGGAGTGTAAACACCATCTCAGTCCTTCTCCCTGCTCTGAGGCTCTGAGCAGAGCTGGGCAAAGCACCTGAACCACAGAGAGCAGCGCTGAGATGCCCATCCCTTCCGCACCGTGAGCTGCCACATGCACTGACCTGCAGCTCAGCTCTCTGCTGCAAAGGGAAGGCCCCCAAATCCACGGCAGCAGGGAACAATCACCAAGGGAAAGGTGATCCAGGCTGGGCTGGAGGCTCAGGATCCATGGGTGATGGGGAGGGAAGCAGGGAAACCAGCCAGCTGTCACCTGCAGTTTCGGAGTGGGAGGGAGAATGGAGCCAGGTAACACCTGGGTGTTGCAACTGGACCCAGGGCACAGCCGTGCCTTGGAGGAGCAGAAGGACACGACAGCTACTCAAAGTCTGGAGCATCAAGACGAGAGGGAGGCAGCCTGCCTTAAATAAACTAAAAGGAGCTGCCTCCTTAGGTGATCATCCCCCCTAGCTGAACTCAGCTGCCTGCCCTCACCAGCACTCCCAGCTGCTCACAGGCCAGTGTCCAGGCAAGGAACTGGCTCCTTCACCTGGTTGTGAAGCACCGATTGTCTGTGCAGATCAGCTCAGCCAGCACACAATGGAGACATTGTCCTCGAGGGGGACAAAGCCCTCCCCAGCCTGAGAGAGCCCCTGGTCCCTGCTGGTGACACCATCCTGCTCGAGTGCCACAGCTGAGTGGGGCCTCCCTGGGAGGGGACAGACCCCAGACCTAGAATGGGGAAGGGGCTGCAAGAGGATGCTGCCAAGCCCCTGATGCTGTAAAGGGGCAGAACACAGGGAAGTGAAATCCCAAAGCAAGCCAGGGCCATTTTGCAAGCACAGGTGACAAGCCATGCCTATTATGTCAGCCTGATGTGGCCAGGGACAGGTCGCCCTGTGTGAGGGCAGGGATCTGAAGATGTTGCAGGGGGTGAGCAGTGGATGCTCACCCCATTCCATGGGAGGGCAAACAGAGGCACAGAAACACGAAAGGACTCTTCAGCAGTGACAGAACCGAGGGTGGCTCCTGGGACTCCTGATGGCCCATTTAATCCAAGTGACAAAGCCCAGGTGGCCCAGTGGGGTTGTCCAGTATTGGGCAATTGTCTCACTATGTAGGCACCCCAGTTTCTGCCCTGCTGTCACCAACAAGCAGTGATGCCACTTGCTTTGGGGCCAACCAGAGCTGAGACCACACTGCAGAGCAGTGCTGGGGTCAGGCTGCTCCTCGGACCCATCCAGCATCCAGCACAAGCCCACTCTGCCCCTGGCTGGCACTGCCATGCCAAGGGGCAGGAAGAGGATGGTGTTACAGCTGGCTCTGCCTCCCCTTGAGCCCCATCCACCCCGTCACCACTGGCTTTGCACGTTCCAGACGTCGCTGGCACAGCCAGCAGAGCTCGGCACGGTAATTACCACTGGCCTCGCCCGGGCGGGCTGAGCCCGGTGCCCAGCCGGGATGGATGTTTTCCTCATGACAGGATGCTCAACAAAGTCCCACATCCTAGGATGAGGCAGGTCTCAGTCAACCCAGCCCAAAAATGGAGAGCAGGTGAAGGGGAGCAGCAGGGCTGAGCCCACCAATGTGCTGCTGCCAACTTGCTGGTGAAAAGTGCCAGAGGGCTCAGGGACGTGCAGTTCCAGTGGGTGCCAAGCAGCACCAGATCCCACTGACAGCACCAACTGGTCCCCCCATTTCACAACTCCACTTCAGCGTGGCAAAGAAGGGTGCTGGGGACCTCAACACCTCCTCTGCCAGCATGAGGCTGACGCTGGGGATGCTGCTGACTGTTCTCCTCCCTCCATGTGCCAAGGGGTGCCAGCGACAACAACCTCCCAGGCAGCTCATCCTGACTCCTTCTCCCCACTGGCTGCTGCGAAGGCAACACCCCGGAGAGCAGGGAGGAGAGACTGGGCTCTCCAGCAAACCCCGAGGAGAGCAGGTCCATCCAGCCCCGGAGCACCCCCGTACCCCCACCGGGATGAGAGCCGGGGAGCTGCCCGCACCTTACCGGAGAGGTTTTGCCGTCCATGGGCCGCCACGGGCTGGGCTGGGATCACAACTCCGGCACGGCCATCCCGCACGGTGCGGTGCCGAGCAAAGCCAGGTCCCGGGGACGGGCCAGAATCTGTTTGGAGAGCGGGTTTGTACGTCAGTGCCAGCGCCAGGCGTGGAGGGAAACCAGTCCAACCTGCTGCCCGGCTCCACCGCTGCCTGTTTCCCAACTGCTCCAGGCACAGCACACAAAACACCTGTCTCTGTGCCGGCTGCCCTGGCCGGGCGCTCAGGGATACAGGGCAGGGGTAGTGGGAGCCTGGCAGTGGCCAGAGGGGTGGGAATCTGGGAATGGGTGAGACCTGGCCCCACGGGACTGTGGCATCCTGGGCACTCTTTGCTGCTCTCCTGGCTGCCTGCCCACCCAATTCCCCCCTTCTTCATTCTGTGTCCACCCACACCTCTCCAGTCCAGCCAAGGACATGCCAGCTGAGAATAGGAGAGAAGAGGATGCACAGCCGTGCCCAACCCCAGGAAAACCTCTCTGGTGTGACCCAGAAGTCAAAAATTCCCTGTTCCTAGGGAAATGAAATGCAGTTTCCCTCTAGTTTCTCTAGAGGCCTTTTCACTCCTTCACTAATGAAGTGATGCTTTTGCCAGTAGCCAGCAGTGGCCTCCTGCCTCCCCTGCAGATACAACCTGGGGAACATTTTGCTTTACCAAGAACTCAGGTAGAAATAGATAAAAATATCCAGATTAAATGAAAAAGGTCCAACTCCTTTATGTGCTTTCTGATATCCAGACCCCAGACCCATGACCCTCACTACCACACATTTCTCCTGGCATTATTCAGAGTGTAAGTCCCTTATTCATCCAGCTTCCCACCCACACCTGCTCAACAGAAAGGCAGGAGACAGGCAGAGACATCCAAGCTTGGAGAAACCCTGCTGCAAAGCCCTTTCATTTCAAGGCTGAAAAGCCAGGACTGGATCCCACCGTTCTGGGAATCCTGTCTTCCAGTGGGGGGTTCTGAGCCAGCCCTCACTCCATGGCACACTCCTCTGCAGTTTTCACAGGCAGGAGTGGGTTTGGGGTTTTTCAGTTTGCTTTTTGTGGTTCCTCTGTGCCTTTGCAGGTTGTGTCTGCTGGCGGCTGGGGCTGGCCGAGGTCTGAGCTGCATCCCCACACACCCCTGAGCGAGCCACGTCCACAGGACCTGCCACATCCTCTTCAAAAAGGGATTTTTCAGCAAGCAGCTCCAGGTGACACCTCCAGGAATCATTCACTGCTTGCTGGTGTTTCTACAAAGCCACCTACAGAAAACAAGTTACAGAGAAGAGCATATCTGGCTTGACCCCAGCAGCCTGATGGTAAATGTCAGTGAGTACAACAGGTCCCAGGTGAAATCCTCACCCTTGCCTGCTGGTGACTGCTCCGGTGAGCCCTGCAGCACCCTCCTGCCCTCCCAGCTAGCACAGAGGTGCTAATAGCACACACAGCCAGAGCCGGCTCCACCAGCCTAGGAGAGCCCGGCGGCTGCTCCACGCTCTGCCCCAACCTCCAGGCATGAGGGAATTGGGAAAGGAAGAGGATCACTCTGCTCTTGTCCTGGGGCAGGTTGTGCAGAGCCAGCCCTCCAGCCCCAGTCCTGCACTGAACAGTGCAGCATCACTGCCTGACCCCTCTGTCACCCTGGGAAAACTTCCCAAGGGACACTGAGCAGGGAAACACAGAGCCAGGTGTCCCTGGTGTGGATTTCTCTGCAATGTCTGCACGAGGAGGTACTTTAAGGTCAGCCACATCACCCACAGGTCACACTGCGACCACACCATCTCCTCCCATGGCACCTGGCAGTGCCCACCGTGCAGCAGCTCAGGTGCCAGCCTGAGTCCCGCAGGGTGCCCGTGCCACTCACCATCCAAGCATTCTGCAGAACTCTCGTTTCTCCTCAGCCTGTTTCATTTTCCCTTAAATCTCCAACCCACTTCTCCCAAGCCTGTGAACCACCTCACCCACAGGACCAGCCCTGCGGTGTCTTTTCCACAAAGCTCCCTCTTTCCTCGTTTTCAGTCCTGTTGCTTTTAATTGTCATTACATAAAACACAAGCTGTGGCTTTGTGTGGGATGGGGTATGCTTCATCTTAGGACTCCTAAGTTCAGTGGCTGTCAGATCTGACTCAGGAGCTGGTGCCAGAGTGACAGGACAGCAGCTGGTCTGTTGAGGATGGGAATAAACCCAGGGCAAGGAGGGAATCTGCTGCTGGTGCTCTGGCCAGGCTGGAAGTTCATGGAAGCCCTTGGCCCTTAGCAGGAAGGATGAGTCAGGGAAATCAGCAGAAATCTCCCACTTTAGGCATTTAAGATGGTTCTTCAAGGAGGGACCTGAAGTCCTGCACTTCTATGCCCACCAAGCCAGGCCTGACATGATGTTCTCTGAATCTGTTCAAAGCACTTTTGGTTTCTCTTACTCTTTTTATCTGTGTCCTTTCCACTAGTTTCCCAGTGGGAAATTCCTCTTCTTGTGGTGAATCACTCTCCATCACATGAAGGCCCCAGGAAAACCCTTTGTTACAATCCCACCTGCCAGAAGGCAAAGCAGAGGACTCATGTCCCTCTGTGGGTTAATTCAAGTCCCAGCATCACCAGAGAGGCAGGGCATCACTGTGGGACCAGACCCCACAGCCATGTGAGTCACAGTCATACCTGGGGGGCTTCCACAGCCCCAGGGATAGTGACAGTCCCTCTGGACTTCAGATGTGTGGAGGTGTTTGCAGTACACACAGTAGCCTAGAAATTGTCACTCAGTCCCAGAAATGGGGAAAGAAACAGGAGAATACAGACTGAGCCCAAAGGAAGGGAAAGCCAAAACCCTCTCCTGAGGCTTCAGGGTTGGATAGAATCTGTTTGCATTTAGCTGTGACAGGTCACCCTCAGTGCTAACACTCACCTTTGCTGTGCTTTTAACAGCTCATTTCACAACGAAGCAGCAAAGGCAGAGACACTGTGTACTTATATTTGCCTTTCTCAGCACTGCACTGTTGTGCTCAGAAAATCCCCCAGAATTCTTCCTTTAAGGCTGCTGTTGGAAATGCCCGGCCTGGGGCTGAGACATTGCCTGGGGGTGAGTGGGTGGATAGCAAAGAAAAAGAAAAAACAAAAAAATAAAAAGTGGAAGTGGCTGCACAGAGACTTTCCTCCTGCTCTGTGTACGCCTCCGAGACGTCACTGAGCCAACCCCCGGGGAAAAAGAGGCGCTCGACGGCCACCGGAGCAGAGTTCAGCACTGCACTCACCCTGCTGCCACGGAGGATGCTGAGCTGCCATGAGCCCCTCCACCACCACCCTGGCGCTGTGCCTGGCACTGCTCCTCACCTGGCCGGCTGACGGTGAGTGTCCTGCCCTCCCTGCTGGCTGTGGGTGAGCCCCACGGCTCTGGGTGGGCTGCTCTGCTCCCCTCTGCACCTGGGATGGGGGTGGCAGGCAGGGAGGAGGGTGGTCATCATCACTGGGTGCTGAGTCCTCAGGCTGGTGGCTTGGAGCAGGACACAGCCAGGGCTCTCTGCTTGCCTTTCGTTGTTGGTTGGGAGCCCAAAGGTTCTGAGAGTCCCCAGCTTCATTTGTCCCCACTGTTGTGGTCACAGATGAGGTGCCACGGTCTCTGCTCAGCGTTGGGCTTGGTGTTTGCCAGCAGAGAGTGGCTGCTGAGGAGACCCACACAGGAAGGGTGGCAGATGTTATTGAGTGAGGCTTTGCTGCCAGGTGACGGTACTGAAATCAAGCAGAAGGTGTGAAAAAGTCTGTCTCGTTCAGGCAGCAGTTGAGCAAAACAGGAAAGCTGAGTCCAAACTGAGCCGCAAGAAAGCTGGGTCCTAAACAGAGCCCCCAGTGCCTGTGGCAGGGGACTGGGGATGCAAATACAGCTCCTTTCTTGGGGCAGAAAACCACCCGGAACCTCCCAGGTGGGCTGGTCTGGGCTCTTCCCAAAAACAGAGGAAGGGGAAGACAGGGATGAGCAAACACTGAAACCTACAAAAAGAAACTCAGGGAAATCCTTACACATTTCATGTGGTCAGTGCTAAACACAGGATGATGCTCCAGGAGGCTGTCCCAAGGGCTCTGCCCAGGTCCCGTGGGCACCAGTGGGACAGGGGGCTCACCCAGTGCCCACCTTTGTCCCCGCAGGTGAGGAGCTGGCGCAGCCCCAGCGCGTGCGCTTCGCCGCCGAGATCGCCTGGCACCTGCTGCGGTGGGAGCCGGGACACAACCACACCGGGGACACCCACTACGACGTGGAGTACTTGGTGTGAGTGCAGAGATGGGGGTGATCCCTGCCCGGGAGCTGATTCCAACAGCAGGGCAGCTGAGTCCTGGTGCTGCCCCCACGGCTCTCACCCACCCTGCTGTTTCTCCCCACAGCTACGGCACCAACATGTCCTGGACAACCATCCCAGAGTGCACGAAGACCTCGAGGCTCTCCTGTGACCTCACGTACTACACCTTGGATCCTGACAGGCGCTACTACGCGCAGGTCAGGGCAGTGTCTGGAAACCACACGTCCTCATGGCAAAGGACCAATGCCTTCTCCCCAAAAGAAGGTAGGTTGGGGTCTACCTTCACTTACACTGGGGGCAGGAAGCTCTGAGGATGCCTAACTGCTTGGGAAGTACTATGGGATGAATGAGAGCAGGGATATTTCCCTCCATACCTTCCTGAAGGGCAGGCAGGCTGTGGGATGGGATGAGACAAAGCAGGGATGGGTGGGCCTGGCTGAGAGAAACAGCCACAGCTCAGCCCAGTGCTGCAAACAGGAGACAGCCCTAACACGCTCTCCTGACTGATTTACTTCCAGCCAGACTGCGCCTGTCCGGCCAGAGCCTGTCTGTGAGGGGCAACACCATCCAGGTGCAGCTGCATCTGCTCTTCCAGTCTGGGAACATCACTGTGAAGTACGAGGACATACACAAGGACATGAGGCAGTACCAGGTGTTCATCAGGAGGACGCAGGACAACGAGACGGTGAGATGGGTTGCTGCTCCCCCGCTCTCCCCGTCTGTCCCACACAGTGCCACTCAAGTGGAAAAACATATTATTAAAGCTCAGTCTCCAGTAAAACTACACACTGAGCTTTCTCACAGCCACGGTATGGCAGAGAGGTTTCTCTGCCAGTTTTTTTTGCAGCAGGTCCCTGACTCTTGGGATTTGGGGTCTAGCTGCCATCAGCTGGATCACAGCACACCCCAAGGACTTTCCCCAGGGAACAGGAGAGTGGGGTGGGGGGCACAAAAAGGGGGGGGTAGCCGTCCTGCAGCTCCTGGGGGCTCTCAGATACCAGCCTGTGCTCTCCTTGTTGCAGTTTAGAGTGGTGGAGACCACATCAGAGTTCACCCTCAGCAACCTGTTCTGGGACACTGAGTACTGCCTGAGTGTGGAGCCCGGCGTGACCAACCGGCCCGTCCCTGCCACACGCACCGACGAGCAGTGTGTCACCACCAGCCAGAGACACAGTGAGTGGGGAGCCAGGGAGCAGGGGGGCACTCAGGGGATGCAGACCCTCCTCAGCCTCCTGGCCCTGGGGCTCCATGCCAGGACAGCTGCCCTGTGCTATGTGCACTGAAGGTGCTGCCTTTCTCCCTCATTTGGATGTGTCCTCTCTTGCAGGGAGTGAAAAGCTTCTCCCAAGCATCCTCAGCTCCTTCTTCATCACACTGTTGGTTCTGGGCATCCTGGGGGCTCTGCTGGTGTGCATCTACATAAAGAAACCCATGAGGACACCGTCTGTCCTGGTAAGGCAGGGATGTGCCAGGTCCATGGCACCCTTTGTAGCTGGTGTGGAGGTGCAAGAGCAGGCTTGGGGAGCGTTGGGAGAGACCAGCAACAAGAGGGACAAAGCACAGCTCATTTCCTTCTTTCTCTCCTTCTCAGAAGTCCTTCATGAAGCAGAGCTCACTGTGGGTGGAGCACGAGCCCCCATCCTCAGGCAGCCTGGACCCAGACCTCATCCAGAAGCTGTCCCTGTGCCAGAAGGATCCGCAGCCAGACAGCAGCCTTGTTGGCAGCACCAGCACAGCCCAGCTGCCCCTGGAGCAGGGCTGGAGGCTCCCAGTGTGGCCTGAGGACCAGCTGTGCCTGCTGGGGCCCGTGGGGAGCAGAGACAACAGCAGCACCAGCACCGACAGTGGCATCTCCCTGCACATCCCCTCCTCCTCCAGATTGAGCTGCTCCGCGGGTCCTGAGCCCCAGGGCTACAGGAGACAGCTGCCCACGGGTGATGACAGTGGCGTGGGCTTGGAGAGCACCTGCCCTGGTCCCACGTGCTCCTCCAGCAGCAGCAGGAGCACCAGCCAAGGGGAGCCTGGCCTCTCTCCTGTCACCAGCCAGGAGGATGTGGAGTTCCGTGGGTACCTGCAGCAGTCCAGGGGCACGGTGGAGCCAAGGCAGGACCCAGCCAAGGGGGTGCCCCTCTTGGGCTGTGCAGGGTCCAGGCAGGGCACAGATATTGTGCTGGATGTGGAGTGCTCCGAGCTGGCTGTGTCCAAAGGGTATTTGAAGCAGTCCTCTCCGGAGCATCCCTGCAGCCACACACAGGACCTTGCACCGTGGGGAGCCCCTGCCTTGGACTTTTCCAGCCAGGTTGGACCTCTCCCCCCCACTCTGTTGAGCTGGGGGTCTCCAAGTGCTCCCTTGGTCTCCAAAGCTGGTCCTGAGCTCCTGAAAACTCCCTTTGACCTGAGCATCTTCAACACTGACTTCCTGGGGACGCTGCCCCTCACCTCCAGCCTCAGCACTGACTGGCTCACGCTGCCAGGGAACCCCCTGAGCCTGCTCAGTGGGGACAGCAAGGACAGTCGCCTGTGAGCCGTGCCCAGGCTGGACAGAGGGTGCTGCCAGCCCTGCACCCTGATCCAACTACCTCTTCTTCCCACTGCCCGTGGGGAGCAGCCACTCAATAAGCTACTACCAGCCCCTGAATGTTACCACATCAAACCGAGCAGTGCCAGGCCAAGACATGTCTCAGGAGCACCTGCTCAGCCACTGGTGGGGCTGCTTTTGTCCCACTGGTGCTGTGGGCAGCCCCAGTGTGTCCCTCCACCTGTTCTCTGGTCTACAGCTAACAAGAGACACGGACTGACTGAGCTGGAGGGGCTCACCCCAATCTTCTTGGACCACCAAGCCCAAGGATACACACCAGGATGTTTCCCAAGGATGATCCTGCCTTGCCTGCCCTCCTCAGCAACCCAGTCCTGTGCTTCCACTTCCCCCTTCCCCAGACCAGCACTCCAGCTGACGTCCACAGCTCTGATGACACCCTCCAGTGACATCCAGACCTTTCACAACACATTCACTGGAAGCAAAGGGAAGCCTGATGTCAGCCATTCTGCTGCTGGAAGCATGGGACTCCCACGCTGGCTGACTTCACATGCAGGCAGCAAGGGACTTTCCTGACCCTACAGAGACCCTTTGGCATCCAGCCCCTATGACAGAGCCCTGGGGTGCTGGCTGCTTCTGACAGGATGTGAGATGCACCAGCATGAGCCAGGGTAGCTCTGTCCACACTATGGTCCATGTTCTGCTACTGTTGTATACAGACATTATTTATTCTATTTAATTATAAATACAAGGGATGTGATGTTATTTACTTGGTCCATTTGTCTGTTCATCCTCTCCTAAGGCCAAGCTGCACTTTTCAATTTCAGATACAGACATTGCCCAGCAGCAAAGGGCATTGTGCCTTTGCCTCATGTGGGGAAGAGCATTTCCACATCACAGCTGGATAAAGGAGAACCAAGCCAGCTAAGTGAGAGCATCTCATGCACCTGAGGACCAGGGTGGTTGTCCCAGGGCAGTGTTGTGAGAGCACTCACCAGGGGAGTAGCAGGGAAGAGGAGCTGGGCTGCTCATGGTGATTCCGTAGGGATGCACTGCACCTGGGGACATCACTAGGGAAGAGCAGGAACAACTTAGGGAAGAGCAGAACAAACCAAGCCCAGGGGTTGGGGAAGCCAGGACAGAGTGCACATGGCATTTAGTGCCCCAAGCTGGTTGGCATAGCAGTGTCTGTTCATAGATTAGACTTGATGAGCTCAGAGATCTCTTTGAACCTAATTGATTCTGTGATTCTGTGAACAGTTATTGTCAGAATGGAAACTGCATGAGATGGAACAACTCACTGTGGGCCACACACTTGACTGCTGCCAGATCAGAGGAAAATTTTTCCAAGAGTCATGCAGTTTCCAAGAACCTTCACGGCGGGATAGTCACATTAAACTGCTGGTGAAAACCTTTTCCGAGGAGTATGTTTTCCCAGTGAAAGCATGAGTCACTGGAGGCAGGAGAAAGGGGTTGATCACTGTGAGGTTGTCCTTTGTGATGTCTGATGTTGCACTACTCACACATGAGATGGTCCCTGCATCCTGTGGGGGCAGGCATGGAGGACACTCTGTCCCTCCTCCCACCCTTCCATTAACCCATCTCTTCTACCTCTGTGTATTTCAGTGACTGGAGCTTTTTGCTTTCTTTTCTTTTCTTTTTTTTTTTTTCCCTTTCAACTTCCTCTGTAAAACAGAGTCATCAAAACTAAGCATGACTTTTTTTTTTTTTAGTTTTTCTTTTAAACACTGCTGACGTCAAGCTCCACGGCCAGATCCCATGTCGTGCCAAGCTCTGTCAGTTCCTGCTCACCACCAAGAGCTCCAGCTGGCAGCTCATGGACCCGAGGAGGTGCCACTGACCCCATTCCATGAGCAGGCAAATCCTTTCAGCCAAATCCAGGAGTTTGCCAGAAAGCTGCAGACCACAGGGTTTGGTTTCAGTAGCTGAGAGCTTTGGATGGTCCCTCTGACTCTCTGGAAGTCCCACTCTGTCCTCACTGGTTTCCCTACACACAGCCACGTGGTCTCATGAGTTTCTCTTCATTTTCCTTCTGAGAAAGGTCTGAAAGGAAATGGCTCCAAAGCCCCCCTGTGCCTCACCAGCCCCCACCAGCCTGGCAGAGCCCCTCTCTGTGGCCACAGCAGCTTTCCCACAGTTGCTCTCATGCTCTGGGCACTTCCAGTGTCACTTGCCCTGCCAAAACTGAAGGCACTTGGTATGAAAAAACCAAAAGAAACCCCATAGGGGCTTTCTGAAGCAAACCAATGGCTTGCACTATTGGTTCCAGGGACAAACTTCCACATTGGTCGAGATGTTGGAGTGAGGAGAGGGTCTGAAGCAGATTTCCTATTTCTTCAGAACATTTTCCACAGCTGCACAAACCCAGTCACCCAGTTCTGGGGCTCCTGGCCATCCTTCTTAGCTGGTTCTCTGCACTCCTGGTGCTGTTCACCAACAACCTGGTTCCAGATCTCCTAGGCATGTAGGTGGCTGGTCCTGAGAGCTGGAGAGTCTCTGGGAAAGGTGGCTATTTTCTCTAGGATGAGTGCTGAGGAAACCTGGGATAAGGCTGCACCCTCTTCCTCCATCCCAAGCAATGGGAGGCCCTGCCAGTGCCAGTCCCAGGCACCTCCCGTGCTGCCCATGACCAGGGAAGGCCAGCAAGAGAACTGTGGCTGGGGAGCAGATGGAGGAGCTTCCAGGGAATGGGAATTCTGAATGTCTCTTTGGACACATTTACCTGTGTTGCCTGCTCCAGGTGCTGGGGTGAGGGGTTGGACCAGCTGGTCTCCAGAGGTCCCAACTATTCTGTGATTCTGTGAAGCTTTTTTTAAAAACAGAAACTGCACTGTTAAAATTTCGGTAGAAATCCAGCACATTTGGGGGCTGTTTTTTACAGAAGTGAGAATGGAGGAGTTCCCCCCAGCTGGTTTTGGTTGCTTTTTTGGTCGGTGCTGGGTGGTGGGTGAGAGGCAGCAAAAGGAAGCGGTGCAGGAGCACCCGGGCTCCAGCCCCAGCCCCCTTTGCCCCTGCCCACATCCAGGCCAAGGACAGGGGGGAAAGAAATGCAAACTAAAAGCCTGTGCAAGGGGAACAAAAACCAGAGCCCAAGGAAAGCCCCTGTAGCCCCACAGCCACAAGACTTCTGCTGGAAAAACCTTGGGACTATCCCAGGGAAAGCTGCGATGCCCAGGGGCATTAACAAGGCAGCGTGGAGGCTTTGGGGCACAGCACTCTCACTCCCCTGGGGCCTCTACAGAGGGCTGTGCTGGGGGGACACACATTGCTGGGGACCCCCACACCCACCACCAGGCAGGAGGGAACAGGGGTGATATCCTACCTGCCCACCAGCCTGGCTCCCACCTCATGGCTCCCGGTTGTGGAAGGGCTCGTAGCCACTGCCTGTGGTGCTGAGAGAGCCACTGATGCTGAAGGGGGGCACCAGCTCCACTGCCACTGATCCCAGCCCACTGTGGGGAAAGCAGAGATGTCAGCAAGCTGCCCGTCCGCCTCCAGCCCCTGCCAGCCCGCAGGGTAGGGACTGTTCCTGTGGAGACCCCCAAAATAGCTGTCCCGAGGAGGCAGCGCCTGCAAACGGGTGGATTTGGGACTGGTGAGGATGTGTGACAGCTCAGCACTGCACAAGGTGAGCAGCCAGCCCACCCCAGGTGCCCCCACAGCATCACTCACCACGTGTGGTAGAGGCTGAAGACAAAGTCAGGCCCTGGAGAGGCAGGAGGAAGAGGAGGGAGAGGGGTATCAGAGGTGTCAAAGCCACGTGGTGCCACGAACCCATCTTTTCTTTGCTTTGGGAGCACGGGGACAGGCAGGACAGACAGTGGGACAGCAGCAGGACATCACTGTGCATCCCCCTCCTCGTCCCTGTGTATCCCCAGCTTGCTCCAGACCCCCCTGCATGTAGGTTTCCCCAGCCCCACAGGGGCCAGCAAAGGTCAGGTGTCCTCCCCACACCCCAGACCCTGCAGCCCTGTCCCTGGAGCCCTCCCTGCCCTGTCCCCCCCCGTCCCACTGTCCTGCCCACACTCACGGCACCAGCACTGGCCCCTCTGGTACCACTGGATGAAGATGTAGCCAAAAACCACCAGGATTAGCAAGGCCAGCCCGATGCCCAGGACAGCTCCGGTCACGTTGAAGGACTCTTGTCCTGTAAAGCAGAGGGAGAAGGAGCTCTGCAGACAACCACCTCTGGGGGTTCTGATCATCCCGTGGTGGGCACAGGACAGCTGAGGGCTGGGATACGACCCTCCACCCTGTGCTGTCCCTACAGAGGGGATGGACTGCACACCACGAGGCTGTTGAGTGCTGTGGCATGGAGAGTTTTGCTACCTCCAAAATCCCTGTGATAGAGTCTTGGTCACACAGCCACCACTTCTGCTGTCCCCAGGCGAGTTGGCAGGCAGGGTGGTGACTGGAGTGGGAGCTGACCCCTCTGACGATGCTGTATCCCCACTCCTGGTCCCTCTAACACTCTCGTGGGCTGAAGCTCCTTTCCTGGCTACCCTGGAAGTCGTCCATCCCTGCAGCCAGCCCGGCACCGCTCACACACCCATTCCTGGGCTGGTAGTTCCCTCTAGAGGATGCACTTGTCAGGGCGAGCAGCCTCCTGGTGCCAGTGCCAGGTTGGGACGGCACATGGAAGGGGCTGTGCAGGGACGTGGAGGGGGCTGTGCAGGACTTCTGCAGCGCTCTGCACCGCTCCATCCCTCCCATCCATATCGCAGGGACTGGATAAGTCCAGCACCAGCCAATGTTCCCAGCATTGTCAGGGGGACATCAAGATGCCCATCACAGCAGAACCACAGAGAATTCATTTCTCTGCTGACAGTTTTGGAGGGGCGAGTGGGGGGGCTGTGCCCATGAGGGCACAGTGGGTTTGGGCACTGCCCCACAGCACGGTCAGCCCCGCAGTGGAGGGCAAAGGGATGGGTCCAGCGTCGGGAGAGAGGAGGCAGCGGAAGGGGATGACCCAACAGCAGCTAAATTTAGGCAGATGCCAGTGGAGTGAGAACATTTCCCCTGTGGTCACTGTGTTTGCATAGTGAGCAAAGTCCCGGGACATCCTGCAACCCGCAGCACTTGCTCTACTTGATGGGTTCCAGCAAAGAGCCGGGAGCCACAGAGCACCTGGGAACACCCGGGTTCCACGGGGGACGAGCAGGACCAGCCTGCCCTTTCTCCATTCCAGCATGCCCTCCTAGCAGGGCTGAAGGACACATGGGCAGCCAATGTCTCCTGCCTCTGCTGGGGCAGGAGTGAGCTGGAGCCCCGGGACCCCAGCAGGGTGAGGTCAGGGAGCTGCTGCAGCCGTGACTCATGTGCAGGAGCTGTGGGGCAGGAGGAACGTGGTGCAACAGCCTCCCTGAATCAGCTGGCTGCCGAAACTGCCCTGTCCCCACGCCCACTGCCAGTGGGTGGATGATGGCTCAGTGCCCAGGCCCTGCCCCGTGCTGTGTGTGGGAGGTATCCTTGCCCTGGCACCCTCAGGAGCAGATATCCCCCCATCCTGGCAGGGTGGTTCCGAGCATCACCGCTGCAGGCAGAGCCACGGCAGCAGGTGAGCCCCAGCCTTGGCTCACAGACAGCAGAGGGGAGGAAGGTCACCAAAACACTGCCCATGCCACAAAAATACCCAACCTGTGCCCCGTGCTGGGAGAAAAAGGCCACCTACTCACCTTTCTGGGGGTCCATCTCCCGGTGTTGTGCCCGGGGGCTGCTCACGGCTGTGCCAGGCTGGAGGCTGCTGCAGCAGAGCCCTGTGTGTGCTGGAGCCTGGCACGTCCTGCCCGTGCCCTCCTCTGCTGGTGACACAGCTGCCTCACCACCTTTACTGCAGAGAGGCCAGGCACCAGTCCTCACCCACTGGTTCAACTGGTTCCTGGGGAGAAAGCAGAGGAGCTCCAGCAGGCACAGCAGGTGGCACATCCCAGTGCCCAACCCATCCTCTCCAACCCCTGGGGCGGGCATGATGCCCACCTGTGTGGGCAGCTCTGCTCTCCCACTGATGGAAGAGGCTGTGCTAGGAGCCTGAGGGACAAGGACACCCTGTACACAGGTGTGTCCAGCCCTGGCAAAGTGCTCAAGTGGCCGTGTCCTTTGGCAACCACTTCCTGGCAAAGATGAGCAGCCAGGAGGGTGGCAGGGTCCCACACAGAGTCCAGGCTTGGGGATTTCGGGATGTCCACAAGGATTATGGCCTTGTGCAGGACCCCAGGGGGTGTCCCCCACCAGCTACCCCCAATCTGATATCTCCTGAGATGATGCACTTACAGCTGTATGAGGTCATCTTCTCCAGGTTCTGAACTACAGGGTCAGGCAGGAATCAGCTCCTGCTTGTGGAAAGAGGGAAAACCACCTCCTGTGGCTGCAGAGGGAAATGATCAACAGGGATAACCATTTACAGCTGGAAACTGGGCATCCAAGGGCAAAATTCCTTCCCACTTTGTGCCACCTTGCCAGGCACAACTTCTACCAATGCCAGCAGCATGGGGCAGCCAGGACAGGAGCCGAGCCCCGCAGCAGCCCTCCCCAGGGTGAGCACCTCAGTGCCAAGGGCAGGGGTGATGTCTGGGACCTGCAGGGATGCTGGCCAGGATGCAGAGCCAGCAGGATGCAGAAGGGACAACAGGCATTGCAGACCCCCAGGTCCTGGTAGTGCCCAGCTCAGACAGAGAGGATGGGACCATTCCTGGTTGGATGGGAGAGAGCAGGGATGGGGTGTGTGCATGTGTGGCTCTGGGGCACTGATGGCCACATGGAGCTCTGGGTCAGCCCTGCCTGACCTCTGCCTGACCCCAAAGGAGTCAGAATGCTCAGAAACATGTGTCATGCCAGGCTCCGGGTGCAGGAGGCCACAGAAGGGTGGTAGGATGGAAATGCAGCTGCACTCCAGGAAGCAAAGCCCTGAAGGTGTGTGGAGCTGTGACATAACCTCTGCAAACCTCAGCTGCTTCCTCAAAGGCTTTGTAACCTCAAAGGAAGGGCTGCCATGCCACCTCACTCCCCATGGATGCTCTTGGCTGCTTTCCCTTCCACAGCAGCAGCCTGGCACTGGGATGCTCTGGAAAGCTTGCCAGGAGTCACCAGGGCACACCAGGGACCCAAGCTCTGCCCAGCTCCCCACTGCTGTAGCCCCTAAAGCAGTTCTCAAGCTGAAATCTCTGACAGCAGCACAGTGCCCTCCAGCTGAACCTGCCAGTGCCACTGCCCACTGTCCATCCCACAGTCTCTGGGCACTGCAAGGACCATGGGGACAGGAGCTGTGGGCACAGCCAACTGAGGTCCCCACACCACCTGAGGGGGCTGCATCCTAAATGTGAGCGTGGGGAGGGTGTCCCTTACCTGCAGAGCAACAGGATTGCTGGTCAGACAGGAGCAGGCAGAGTCCCTGCTGTGACAGGGCTGAGCTGGCACAGCGATGGCACAGCGATGGCACAGCGATGGCACAGCTCCCTGTCTGAGGAGCTGCAGGTCCAAGGCTCTCAGTGGTTTCCCACTGGCACAGCACACACACCTGGCAGCACCAGCTCTCCCAACCCTGTGGGAAGCTGGGTTACCAAAGAAGAGGGTAATTAGCTGCTCAGCAAATTTTGCACACCCATCAGTTCCAGTTTGAGTGTGACCAAGGGCAGCCTGCAGCCTCCCCAGCCTGCTCCCTGTGCCAACTTCACCCAGCTGGGGTCAGCAGCTCCTGCACACCTAAACCCACATCCCATCCTGCCAGGCTAAACCAAGCTGCCCCCTCCCAGAGGGGCTGATTATTCCTGGATGTGTAGCCCAGCTTTGCATCAGACACATGAACAGAGGTAAGGAAGACTAAACCAACTGTGATAAACCCACAGACACGGGAACATGATCCAGGAGGGTTTGGAAGCCTTTGCTCCAACTTCTGGACTTCAGAAGCAGTACAGCTCCACCAGCACCCTCAGCACCTGCCTGCAGGCAGAGAACTTCCCAAAATAGGGCTGGGGGTGCTGTAAGAGCCTCTCTCCCACATCCCTCCTGCCAGTCCCAGCTCACATAACACCAACATCCAACCAGCTGCTCTGCAAAGAGATGGGGGTTGCAACAGAACAGCGTGGCCATCCCTGAGCACACCCCGTCGTGTCCCACTTGCAGTCCCAGGATAACTTCCATGGGCACCCACTTGCTCTCCCTTTAATTTCCCTCCAGCACTGCCAGGAGCTGCCAGCTGTGACCTGAGGCAGTGTGGGGACATACAGACTGAGTGACCTGAGAGCCAGGTAACCTCACACATAAACTCCCCTCCTTTCCTCCTCCACCTACTAAAACCTGTCCTTAAAAACAACCCTGTGCAACGAGGAAGAGACAGACAAAGAGCGAGATGGCTGTGGATCCCCTTATCATCAGGAGGAGCAGGAAAAATCAGTCAGTTCACTTCTGATAAGCTACTTGGTGACAGCAGCTCTGCAGGTGAGTCACCCTCCAGTGCCAGATGCTCAGGAGATTACAACAGGTGATGGTGCTGCTGATAGACCGGTGTTGTATTACAATACAGACTATAAATCCTGTTTCACAACTCCCCTTGTGGGTTTTAAGGAGTGCTGGGGCGGTCCTGCCCCAGTGTGAGCACGGCAGGGGCACAGAGCACAGGCACAGGGGTGCGGAGCATCGCTGGCCCTGGCTCCTGGGCATCTGGGCACCCACAGCCTACCTGTGCCCTGCACTGGAGGATATTCTGTGATTCTGGGATATTTGCTGGGTTCCTGCAGGCAGAAGGACCACGTTGGCACTGGATGAACATGGTGAGTCCCCGACAGCTCTGCCCCCTGGCCCCAGCTCCTCTCACATCTCATGTCCTGCCGCTCTCGCAGCCTGGCACTGCTAGGAGTGATTCACGGGTGGTGGGACAGCCCAGGCTCCAAGAGCTGCTGCTCCCCAGCCCTGGCAGCATCCAGGCAGTGTGTCACCTGCGTCTCTCAACACCCCACCGTGGCTGGTGGATATGGTACCTGGGTACCCCCCACCTCCCTGAGCTCTCACTCCCACCTTTCTCTGGTTTCCCACCCCGGGAAGCAGACAAGCAAGGCAGCGTGTCTTGCAGTCTGCATGCCAAGGGGAAGGTGCCCTTCTGGAGTGTCTTATCTCCCCTGAGAAAGGGCTGGGTTTTGGGCACCACCTGGGTGACATCCATGCCTCTCCTGTCCTGCAGTGCAGCTCCCACTTTGGGACTGGGCTGCCTGCAGTGCTCTTTGCCAGCAAAGCCATGGCCACCAAACCCCAATCTGGCATGCAGTCCCTCCCTAGGAGGGAAAGACTTCCCTAAGAGGGCAGACAGGTACAACCCACCTTGCTGGGCACTCTAAAACCCTCCTTCAGCAAAACACCAGGACATCACCCCCTCCAGGGTGGGGAACTCATCCCCTGTGTGGCAGCAGCTGCTACACACACCTACGGGTTAAATTCCTGCAGCCAAGGAGTTACCCTTGGAATTCAGTCACCCTGAGAAACTCGGTTTTGTGAGGCAACATCCCACCTACTCCCGAGAGAGGGAAGAGCTCAGCACACCCTGCAGCTCCCCATCATGGAGGGCAGAGGGTGAGGCACCAGCAGCACCCCTGGCTCACCCAGGTGGTGTGGATGAAGAGGTTCATCAGAACTCCAGGGCTGCTGGGCTGGCATTTGCTGGAGCACATAATGGGCATAGTGACATGAAGTGCTTTGAAAGAACAGGGCAAGGGAGTGCAATTAGTTACGGTAGCCTTGGGTTCTCCGGGAAATCATGTGCCTCCACTCCATGTGGGAGTGGGCACAGCTCTTGCCTAGCTTTGGATTTAACCAGTGCAGCTCTTGCTCGTAGGGTGAGTTTGAGAGGAGGCATAGAGAGGCAGCCCTGGGCGGCTCCAAGGTGTGAATCCCTCTGGAACAGAGGAGGTTCATGGACTGAAGAAGTGAAAAAAAAAAAATTTAAAAAAAAAAAAAAAAAAAAAAAGAAAAAAAATCTATTATCTCTTATTCTGCCTGTATCTGCCCCAGAGCTGCACAGGTGTCTCAGAAAGGAGCCTGATACCGAACGACAAGTATGGGCAGCCTGGGGACAGGCAGGGGCATCATTGCCACAGCAGTGCCCCTCAGCTGTGGAGGATCCATCGAACTGGGACCGTTCCCAGAGGGAACCGTTACCATCCCATTATCCAGGCCATGCCCAGCCCCGGCCCACGGTGACACAAGAGGTCAGCACGAGGAAGGACTGGCCCCACATGCCCTGGGCTGGCTGCACTGGAGGGTTCTGCAGCATTACAGAACTGCCAGTGCTCCTGCAGGCACCGGCTGCTGCAGAGAAGCAGCTCTGGAAGGGCAGCAGGGATGGGAGGTGCAGGACACAGGTTCCCCTTCCCACCCTGTCCTCCTGCTTCCAGAAGCTCCCTGCCACCAGGAGACAGGTTCTGCTCCTCATGGGAGCTGTTCAGAACCCATCAAGACGAGGGGAATTTGGCACAACCTGCCCACACCCAACACGGGTGCCAGCTGAGCTTGGCTGTTTGGAGAAAAGCCACTGGCATTTCCTCAAAGGAGCCAAACATTGGCATGCTGGGGCACAGCCACATGCCCACAGCACCAGTTGGGGCCCTCACCTGCAAAGGTCACTTCTTGTTCCCAAAACTGGCAGCCCAAGCCATGGAGCAGGGAGATAATGGGGAGGAAATATGTCCTGGCTTGGCAAGGGGCAGCAACCCAAGCAAGCAGTACATTACCCAAGCTGTTTTTGTGTGTTAACCCAGGAAGAATGGCTTGGCACTGACCTGTAAAATCCTGAAGGTAGACTGTGCGTGTGGCTAAGCATGCCTTGGTACAGTGAGCCAGGAAGGGAGGGTTTACCTCTCCTCTAACCTGCCCTGGGCTGCAGCAGAGCCCCTTACCCACATGCCCAGTCCCACTGCACTGCTCTTAAGTCCTCTGCTCTCATTTGAGTTGACAAACATTATCATCTCCTGCCCTGTGCTGCTTCTAAAGTCCAGAAGTTGGAGCAAAGGCTTCTCAAGCCTCCTGGATCGTGCTCCTGGGTCTGTGGGTTTAATCTTCCTTACCTCTGTTCATGCAAAAGCCTTGTCTTACTTGTTGTGGCAGAGTCCAGAAGCAACAGCAAAGGAAAAGAGCTCACTGGGGCTGGCCAGGCACGGAAGGGACCAGTCTCAGCAGAGCAGGAACATGCTTCCAATCCACTGCTGTTCCATGGCACGACACAAACAAGGCAACAGACCCATACAGTGCTCACCTGAACCCTCCCAAAGGGGCTCTGTGCTTTGCCCAGCACCAGCCCACTCACGTGCAGGGTCACTGCCTGCCCAGTGCAGCTCGCAGGACCTTCCCTCCCTCAGCCAGGCAGCTCTCCCACGAGGAGCTCTCACAGGAGGATAACTTCGAGGCGATCAAGCGGATCAATGGCTGATTCATCCCCTCCTCAGCCCCGACTGCTGCCGGGCTGTGTTTACAGCGTGTCCTGGCAGCGGCACAGCCTGCGCTCCCTCCCTCCCTGCCCTGGGAGCGCTGGCTCCCCTGGGCTGGTTCCTCCAGCTCTCTGGCAGTCTGTCGGGGAGCACTCGGGCTGTGCCTGCTGGTGTCTAACCCTGCTGCAGGTATAACCCCCGTCGTGACATGCCTGCGTGCCACAGCCCTGCAGGCGTGTGTATTTTGACTCAGGGTTTCTTGGCACAGCAGAAAGTGCCTCTTTCGGAACATCTACGACTTTTTAAGCCTCTGGTGTGTTAATGACAGTAAGTCTGTAACATTAGCAGCCACTTACTGGAATTGCACAGGTGGTGTCTATGGGGACAACACAACAGGTGACCCCGGGTGACTGCAGAGCCAAATGTTGTCACACCAGGACACATCACCACCATCCCCTGCAGCTCTAAAGCAGGATAGAGGTTGGGACAGTTTCCCTGCTCATCCCTGCTGCCCTCCCTGGGGTGGCTGGTCATGTTAGCTGTGAGCCCACCACAGAGCCAGCTCCCCATGCTGCTACAGACCCCTCCAGCTGCTCTTGGGCTGCAGTTTCACCTCGGTAACTGGTTGTCTCCTCTGGTTTGCAGGACTCGGAGCGGCTGAATGGCAGAGGTAACTCCTGTGGGGCTGGGGGTGAGTGGTGCCAGGCTGAGCCTGGCTATGCAGGGCCACGCTCCTCTGTGTTGCAGGTCCCAGCACGAGGCATAAATCCTCGAGGGCACTGGAGTCCTTCAAGCGGGTCGGCATCCTCGTCCTGGCCGTGGTGCTCGCCCTCGCCTGCCTGGTTGCCATCGGGTTCCTGGGTACAGCTCCCAACCTCCTCTCCCCCTCCTTTTGCATGACCACGACTCAGCAAACATGGATCCAGCTCCTTGCTGAGCACCCCTCAGCAGCCAGAGCTCAGTGCTGAGCCCCTCTTTCCCTCTAGTCAAGATTTACCTGGACCACCACTACCTGTTCTGCAAGCAGCCCCTGAAGCTGGTGTCGCTGCGGCGGGTGTGTGATGGGGAGGTGGACTGTCTGCAGGGCGAGGACGAGGCCAACTGTCCCCAGTGGGTCCCTGAGGGGCCCCCAGCTGGGGGTGAGTGCAGAACACCCCACGAGGGCTCTGGAGGGGCTGTTCTGCTGCAGCCATTCCTGCACCCCCACCCCAAAGCCACCCGTGCTGAAGCTGACTTTGTGTCTGCCTCCAGCCCGCGTTTCCAAAGACAGATCCATCCTGCAGGTGCTCAACAGGAACACTGGAGCCTGGTCCTGTGTCTGCCACGACCACTTCGACCTGCTGCTGGCCAAGGCAGCCTGTGAGCAGATGGGCTACAGGAGGTACACGGCTGCTTTCCCCATGTCTCGCTCCACTGCTTCCTTCATCTGTGCCTCTCCCATAAGAACTCTTTTGGAGTGGGGCTCTGATTACCTATGGAGCACTCAGAGCTCTGCACTGATGGTTTCAGTCCATCCCCATCACACAGGAGCTGGCTCAGAGCCCTGGCAGCCTCCCATGTAAACAGAGTGCTGTGCCCAGTGTGCCCTGCTCTGTCCCCAACCCACGGGCACCCTGCCCTGCTCCCGTCCCTCACCTCATCCCCACCTCCCTGCAGCACTGCCCTCACCAGAACAGCCCAGGTTCTCCCTGCCAACATAACTCACCTTGGCAGGGGTGGGCTCAGGGTTCCTTTATAGAATGGGACAGCAAGCCTTGGCTGGGGTTGTGGATGCTTCACAGCTGGGCTGAATTCCTGCAGCTGCCAGGAAGTTCCATGTCATACATCTGTGTCCCCCTCATGCCCTGCCCTGAGCTAGCAACAAGTGTGAGGTGTTGCAGTCAACTACAGCTTGTTAAACCCGAAATTCGGGGGAAACTGCTTGGTATCACCCCTGGATTAAGGGATATGTTAAGGTAGGGGTACACTAGGAAGATATGTTCTGGTGTCTGAGCCCTTTTAGGAGCACAGACTAAGCCCAAGATGGTGTTTTCCAGCTGCAGAAAGCCAGGGATTGAAGCTTGGAGCACAGGTCCCAAAAGTCCCTCAGAGCCACCTGCCCACCCCTCTGCATAGCAGGAGCACTCTCCCTTCCTTCAGTTGCTTCTGTCCTTGGTGCTGGACTAAGCGGACAGGGTCCCCCCGAACCTGCCACTGGCCCTTTAGGGATGTGGCACTTCCCCGTTTGACATCTCCGTGTTTCTGTTCCAAGGAACCCCCTTTTCCCATGGGATTCAGGCTCCCAAGGTGCTCAGGCACCAGTGCCTGTCCTCTCCCAGTACCTGTGCTCCACCTCGATGCGTTTGCTGACCCGTGTCCCCCCGTGTCTTTCAGCATCCCCACTTTCCAGGGTGTGGAGGTGAGCATAGGGCAGCCCCTTCCTCCCCGAGAGGTTGTCCTGAGCAACGGGAGCCTCCAGGTGCTGGAGCCGGGCAGGTGAGTTGGCACCATATGGGAAGTGCCTGCTGAGCCCCAAGCTGGACCCCGCAGTGCCTGGGAGAAGATCCAGGGTCTTTGTCCCCGCCAGCCCAGCCCCTTTCCTCTCTCTTCCAGGAAATGCCTCTCTGGGTTGGTTGTTTCACTCTTATGTTCCAGTAAGTACTGTGATGCTGGTTGCACCTTGTGGGCACCTCGTGGTGCTCCAGGTGCTCGCTCCTGACACAGACCCTTGGGCTGTGCTGTGCCCGAGAGAACTTGGTTCCAGCTCCAGCCCTCCCTCTTCCCACTCCCCGCAGTGTTTGCATGAGGAAAGTTGGATTTAATTACTGCTAACCTCGTTAAGCCACTACAAACCTCCCAGAAACGAAAAACCTAAGGGAGGCTTACCCAGCTTGCCTGGATGGGTTTCCTTCTGCTGATGAATTACCCTGATTAAACCAAACCTCCCGGTGGGCTGGAGCAGGCAGGGGATGGTTGGACCCCTTCTGACAAGCCTGAGGATGAGGGGTGACAGTGGTGGTGTTTGGGGGGTGAGGCACCCCAGCCACGCTCCCCTCCCGGGGAGGTGCGGGACCCTCCATCCCTGTCCCTCCCTATCCCTCCTAACATAACCCTTCACCCCCTCCTACCTGCAGACTGCGGGCAGAACATCAGGACACCGCGTGTGCTGGGCGGGAGCCCGGCTGCCATCGAGACGTGGCCCTGGCAGGTCAGTCTGCAGTACAGGAAGGAGCACATCTGCGGGGGCAGCATCATCGACCCCGGCTGGGTCCTGACGGCCGCGCACTGCTTCAAGTGAGTCGGCACCTCCCCGGCGTGCCGGGGCTGGGGCGGCTGCTCCGCGCTGGGTCCCACTGGGTTTAATCCGCTTGTTGATTGAGTGTCGTGTAATTAACGCATCCGTGCCACTAGGTCCAACGCAGCCGACTGATGCTGAGCAGGGCAGCGTACAGGCAGCGCTCTGCTGCCTGTCCCAGGGCAGTGTACAGGCAGAGTTTTGCTGCCTGTTCCAGGGCAATGTACAGGCAGCGCTTTGCTGCCTGTCCTGGGACACTGTCCAGGCAGAGCTCTGCTGCCTATCCTGGAGCAGCGTGCAGGCAGGGCCCTGCTGCCTGTCCCCACGGAGGCACAAGCAGGGGGCAGTGACAGAGCTGTCTGTGAGCAGGAACAACCCCATCATCCAGAGCTGGCGGGTGAAGGCCGGCTCTGACCTCCTCTCCAGCACCGCCACCTTCGCCGTGGAGAAGGTCTTTCTGGCCAAGGTGACACCTGCATCCCCCAAGGACAACGACATCGCCCTGGTGAAGCTGCACTCTCCCCTGCACATCTCAGGTGAGCCGTGGCACAGCCCTCCTTGGGGCAGGAGGCCTGAGTGTCCTCTGGTGGCATGGAAAAATGGGCTGGGAGGGCGATGCCTGGCGTGGCATCGAGCAGGGAGGACCACGTGAGAGCGATGCCCCAAAAGAGCACAGAGGGAGGGGAATGACTGGCTGGCAGGTGGCCCCAGCCAGTCTGGGCCCCTTCTCTGTGAGCCCTGCCTAGACATCTCCCTTCCAGACAGCACCAAGCCCATCTGCCTGCCCTATTTCGACGAGGAGCTGATGCCAGGCACACCCCTGTGGGTGATAGGCTGGGGCTACATGGAGGAGCACGGTGAGTTGGATGGCATGGGGGTGATGGGGGTGAGGGCACAGTCCCCCAGTGCTGCTCGCAGCAGGAGAGGGCTGGTGGGCTCCCTCCTCGCCCAGAGTCCCTCTGAGCAGCCCCGTGTCCCGCAGGGAAGCTGTCGGAGCGCCTGCAGCAGGCGGAGGTGGAGCTCATAGACAAGCAGAGCTGCAACCTCGCCGCCTACCACGGGGAGGTCACGGAGAGGATGCTGTGTGCCGGCCTGCCCCAGGGTGGGGTGGACACCTGCCAGGTGGAGGGGCTGGGCTGGAAAGAGGGGTGGGTGGGTCTGCACCCATCCGTGACACAGCCCTCTTGAGGGGAGAGCTGTCATGGGAAATGGGTGCTGTGGGCATCAGCACATGCTGTGCTGGGGGCTGGGAGGCTCCTGAGCCCCCTTCAGAGGGTCTGTCCTTTGCAGGGGGACAGCGGAGGGCCCCTCCTGTACTCAGGCAGGCACTGGCAGGTGGTGGGCATCGTCAGCTGGGGCCAGGGCTGTGGGACCCCCAGTACGCCCGGTGTCTACACCAGCGTCCGTGCCTACCTCGACTGGATCTACGCCGTCCGCAGGGTCAGTCTGTCCTGCCCTATGCACAGGTTTTGGGGGGCGGGGAGGGGACAGGCAGCACCTTTCACCTGAGCTGTCTCCTCAGGACATGGCTATTTTCCTGTTGGTTTTGGCTGCCCTTTCAAAACTTTCAGTTGCTGCTCTCCCTCTCTCTCCTTGCAGTCGGAGCTCTGAGACCTGCTGGAACAGGTCGCTCTTCTCCCCAAGCCTCCCTCCCCATCCCTACACCCTTGGCTGTCCCATCTCTGACAGCAGCTGGGACATGGATTTCCAGCCATGGAAGGTGAGCTGAGCCTCCCAAGCCCTCACTGGCAGCTGTGATTTAGGGTGCCAGAGCCCAGCCAAGGAGGCAAAGGGTGGCTCGGAGCGATGGCCACTGACACCATGAAGGAATCTGACCGGCTCAACTCCCTTCCGGAGAAAGATTAATTTATTGCCCTGTGCTGACCCCGCTGTGGCAGGATGGCTCCTGGGGGGCGAGGCTGCTGTCAGCTCACTCCTGTTATACAGAGAGACATGATGTTTGTGCTGTAGAGTATCCCCAGATCCCCATTAAAGGAAAGGATTTTGTTTTTTTCACGCAGCCTCCAAACACTTTGTCCCACGAGGGCTATTTTTACCCAGGCCCCTCACAGACCTAAACAGACACCCACAGCAACACAAACCACAGCGAGTTTCTCTAGTAAACATAAACTTTATTTCATTCAAGGCAAAGCTAACTAAACCTCTAGAGTGCAAAAATGTGCTGTAAGTCATCACGCAGCCTGTCGCACACACATCCTGTGTTTACACGCAGGTGTCTCCCACACAGATTTATATATGCCCGTACACATACGTGTCTGTGGCAGCACACCCCCCCAGGTGTGCCCTGGAAAGCCTTTGCAGACCCCCCAAAGCCCAAGTGGCAGCAGGGACCCTGCCAGTGCTGGCACAAGCCCCCAAGGGCAGCCCACTCCCCTGGGGCCCCCACTTTGTGTGCAGCACCCGTGTGCATGTAGAGTTACATTCCTAAAAACTGCTTATGTGGACTTTTCCCGTCAAGCCAGAGGAGTAATCCATGCATAGTGCAGCATTGCATATCCGGCGGGGAGTGGAACTGCCTCCACACGCCGGCTAAAAAAGGCCAACAGGTTAGGACAGCTAAAAATAGTTCTTTAAAAAAACTCCCTCCCTCCCCTCGCTGTCCTCTCCCACAGGAGGGCTCCTCCAGGACGGGACGGGGGTTCTCTCAGGGTGACTGGGAGGTCTCACGCCTCCTCCTGGGCGCTCACATGTGGGGATGGCACGTCACAACACCAGGCACCAGAGTGCCTCCCACCCCGGGACCCTGGCAAAGCCATGCAGAGCACCTCACACCTCCTGTGAAGCACCTCACACCTCCTGTGAGGCACCTCAGATTTACTGTCTCCGGTTCACAGATGGGGAAACTGAAGCACAGAGAAGTGATGTGCCTGAGGGTCGCACAGACCCTCAGAGAGTGGACCAGGATTCTGACTCCCACTTGCTTGTCTGACCAGCAGCCAAGGGAACCTGCCAAGGGACAGGTGCCAGTACCTGCCCCATGTCCCAGTACATGGCCCTGATCCAGTGGGTGCCACAGAGCCCAGCCTGGGGTGGTCAGCCTGTTGTGCACCTGGCAAAGGCTCCAAGCTGCCTTCCAAATCACCATCTCCAGAGAAGGTAGCACCCAGCCTTTCCTTGCTCACCTTGCCTACCAAATCCTCACCTACCTCCCACCCCAGCACCTCTGTCAGGGCACAAACGCCCCAAGCCAGGGAAGTCAGGGCTCAGCTGTGATTCCCAAATTACAGTGGGGATGGGGAGCTGCCTGTCCTGCAGCTTCAGGTTGGACACTCATGAATAGGAGAAATAGGGAACAAATGACATTGCCAAGGATGTTGTCAACCTCAGGTGTAGAATCAGCTCATTCACTTTGTGTCTCACACCCTTGGAAAGGGGGCTGGGTTGCCTGAGTCCACTCACAAAGACCCTCTGGCTTTCACTGGCACCTCATCCCAGGATCTCAAAGCACTTCACAAACATTAGCCACGGAAGCCTCACAACCACCCCATGAGGTAGAGCAGTATTATTATCCCCATTTTACAGATGGGGAAACTGAGGCATGGAGAGACAGAGCAACTTGCCCAAGGTCACCCAGTGGGCCAGTGGCACAGCCCTGGCCAGGCCCCCCTTGCCAGGGCTCGACTGTGCTCCTTCCCTGCATGGCAGATGGATGCCACAGTTCTCCCTCGGTGAAAGGGTAACGCAATCGGCTGCTTTCCCACTGGAGTCTAATATAAAAATATCCATGTAACGAGTTCAGCCTTGGCATCAGCATCAAAAGCATCACTGCTGTGACTGCAGAACTTCAGAAAGAGGGGAGGGGGACAGCACAAACCCAGGGAGGGCTCCCAGGGTGGCTGCCTGGGGGGAAGTTCCTGCTGCCCCCAGGGATGGCCCTTCACAGGGGCAAAGCCAATGTGAAATTTGACATTTCAACCCATCACGGGCCAGTAGTGACCCCAGGACATGGCCAGGCCCAGCCACTGGTCCCCCCAGCCCTGCTGTGGGAGGAACTGAGGCTCAGCAAGGGGCCTCTAACTTCTTTGGTTCTTGAAAGCTTAACAGGGGAGCTGAAGCCAAGCCCCATTACAACAGCCCTGTCTGCTCCCATCCTGTGCTGGATCCGTGGGAGATGCAGCAGCAGAAGACTTTTATCTCTAATGGTCAGCTCTGTGCATCCTTGTTCTGCTCCAGAAACCTTCTGGATGAAGCAGGCAGCTCCCAACCCCTCCAGCATCCAGCAAGCCACCCCATGCTCCTCACAGCCTCCAAGAACACCGGGACCCCTGGTTGCCCACCACCCAGCACCCTCAGGCACAACTGCAGACCAGGGCACCCCCAGCCCCTGTGCCCTTCCCTGCCTGCCCAGTACCCTCTTGCCTTCTCTCAGAGCAGAGCAGGCAGCTCCCTCTGCCCCAGCAGCCTCCCAGTCCGAGTGTGTGAGAAGCTCCCAGTCCCCGTGGCAGCCGAAGCCTTCTCCGAGAAGCAGTGCAGGTTGCAGGCACGTGTGTAATAGAAACATGTCTCAAGCGTTGGCAGTTCAGAAAGAAAACAAAAGGGAAAGGCTCATCCCCTGCCCAGGCTCCTGCTGAGTGGCAGGTTGGGCTCAGGGTGCTGCTGCTTCATGCCTTTGGTGGTGCTTTTTGTTCTGCCTTGGAGCCAGCCAGGCCATTCTCGGTGTTGTCGTTCCCTGACGAGCTCACCAGACATTCCTTCCTGTGGAAGAGCACACGGCCAGATGACAGCCCCCAGCCCCTCCTGACCCCTCTCACCACAGCCCTGCCCACGGCAGCACCCCCACACTCACTTCCCATCCTGGGTCTTCTTGATGATGAACAGGACAACCCTCTTGATGAGCATGAAGAGGATGAGGAGGCCGATGAGCCCCCCTACAACGCCCACGATGATGAGCGTCACAGTGTTGTCTGTCTCCACCACTGCAGGAGAGAAGGTGTTGAGGGGACTCAAGAGCTGCAGGATGCTCCCAGCTGCACGTCCCACCCCAAAAAGCAGCTATCCCTTCCACCACGAGCCTTGCCCTTCAGGGATGGCAACCACCTCCAGGACACCACACAACGGTGAGCCAAGAGAAGGGGGCCAGCATGAGTTGGCATCTCCACCACCCCAGTGCCACTCAGGGGAGCCCTGGCCAGCACTCACTCTTGTGGACCACGGTGAGCAAGATGGTGGCATTGTGCTGTGCATTCCTCTCTTTGGGGTTCTTGACGTGGCAGGTGTATTTCCCGGCGTCGCTGAACTCCACGTTGTTCAGGACGATGGAGATGTTGTTGTCCTTCTTGGTCGTCGAGCCGACGAATTCGACCCGCGGGTTGCGCATCACGAGGGTGGGCTCCGTGGCCTTGTTCTTTATCTTGCCGTGGTAAATCTGCAGGGGTGCAGGGTATGGGGTCAGCAGGGTCCCCCTGGCACTCCCATGTGAGAGGAAGGCTGGAGATCTGATGGTGCCCTGCCTCAGATCTGCACACACAGACACACACAGTCCCAGGACACCCCGTTAGTGCAGGAGTGGCTGTGGAGGAGGACCTGATGCACATCCCAATGGGAAGCAGGAGATTAATCTGATTAATCTGACCTGTCCTGCAGTGAGAGTACAGAGCAGGTAAAACATGGGAGAAACACTGGAAGAGAGATCCCTTTTTCCGAGCCAAAACTGCTCCAAACCAGCCCTCCTGCTAAGGAGTTAAGGATTGGAATATTCCCAGCAGGAAGCAAATCTATATAGAAGCTTTAGTATTACAGAGCAAGTGAAGGAGGAGAAAATAAACCCCATTTTGCCCAAACCGCAGATATGCACCTGAACAGCCAATTTATGCAAACAAATGAGCCTGTGAGCATCAGCAAATCTGGAACAGCTTTGTGCCAAAAGCACAGATGTGCTGGGGTGTTTGAGCGACCCCATTTGCACAGCCTTGTGCCACCCAGAGTCAGTGACACTCAGAGAGATGGGCATCCTGCACAACTCTGAGAACTGCAGTGCTGGTCTGCACTGGGGAAGCACAACAGGACCTGCCAGGAAAGCAGAGGCAAAGCTAGGAGAGCCACCCACCATCTCTGTTGAGTTGAAATACCATGTGAAGACCAGGTCCTGAAAGCCTGTGCAGGTGGTGAAGACGCAGGGCAGCAGGACATTGGAGTCATTCAGAGCCATCACAGTGTTGGTCTTCCCCACAGACACCTCCAAGGCGAAGGCGATGGCGAAGACATGCAAACCTGGCAGGGAAGAGGGGAGGAGAGAGCGAGGACACGTTTGCCACCCCTCGTCCCCTTTGGCATGGCAGACTGCCATGGCAGGAGCAAAAGTGCCTGTCCCCAGCACCAGTGTGGCTCAGTGAGAGAGGGAACCTGCTCCCGGAGGAACTGGGGCTGGCTGGCACCCACAGGGGCAGTGTGGGTTCAGAGGGAACCATAATATCACCACGAGTGAAGCGCACAAATGAAAGCCCTGATTTGCATGTTATCCACAGGCCTTCAGCGAAACCTTAAAGGGGGAGGAAAAAAGCCAAAGCAAAGCAGAGCTCTGTTCTTCAGGCAGGAGCTGGAGCAGTAATTAGTGCCTCTGTCCTGGCCGCCTGCCACCCGCCGTCCCTCTCGCAGCCGGTGCAGCTCCTCACAGCTCTGGGTGACCCCTCGGACCAGCACCCTCGCTCCTGGGAGCCTCGAGCCTCAGATCCCTCTGGAGCTGGCAGATGACCTTCAAACTGCAGAATGCAGCTCTCCTGCTCCTCGCCTCCCTGTGAGCAGGGAGAAAGGCACCAAGGAGCAGGTAGGAGCATGGTTGCAGCTGAAAGCCCCTGGAGTGCCATGCAGAGACTGGCACCGCACACCTGCACACCAGGCAGTGTCCACACAGATGCCTTCCAGGGGCACAGGGATGCTTCACTCCTGGTTAGAGGAGCAGCCCCACTCCCCATTCCCACCACACCATGGCCCTGTCCCGTTCGTGTGATGTGACACAGCCAAGATGTGACACAGTCAAGATGTGACACAGCCCAGCAAAGCACCGTTCTCCCTTTTCCTACACCCCATCCACCCCTGCAGAGCTTTCCCTGGGCACAAAAAGCCAGGGGACAGAGCTCTTCCCACAGCCACGAGCCAATCCCCAGCTCCTCCAACACCTTAACTCGGACACACCGCCCTCAGCCTCAGATTCGCATCTCTGCAGCCGCCTGGGCTGCTGATTTATTCTCCCACACATGCCGGTGCTAACAACTCCCCAGGCACGTCGCAGCCGGAGCCAAACCCGCGAGCCCTGCATCCTGGGCTCCGGGCCCTGCTGCAGTGCTGCATTGCAAGCACTGCAGGGAAGGAGTTATTTAACTTTACACAGAAGCACTCTTTGTTTTGCTCGAGAGGCCGTAGCTAACAACAGGGAGTGGTTTCCCACCAGATGGAATCTCCTGCAGCTGCCAAGCTCAAGGACCAGCCCCAGGCTACAGAGGGGACTTCACAGGCAGGGGTGTCCCAGGGGAATCATGCTGCTACCTGGAGTAGGAGCTGCCAGAGGGATGCCAGGCTCTGCAGGTATGTCTGAGCAGGCAGGGTGCTGCAAGAGGACACTTACTTACAGGAAAGATGATTCCTTGCAGCTTGTAACACTTTTAATCCTGTCTGCCACTGTTAGAACATCATGAACATAATCTGAATTGAATGTGTGGGGTAAATCGAGGCTGACCTTGTTCCTGTCATGCTGTGGTCTCCAGGAAGCAAAAATTGATATGTTACCACTAAATAAAGCACAGAGGAAAATACGCTGGGAGATCACTGACTGAACCTGCCACACACCAGCTGTCAGTGTTACTTTGCTGTATGCCCAAAACCGCTGCACTTTGCACCACCAGAGCCTCAACATTCAGTGCACAGAGCCACTTCCTTGGGGGCTCCAGCTCCCTCCATGCCTGCAGGCACCAGCATTTCCAAAAAAAACAGCCAAAGGGAAGTGGGGAGCAACCACTCCTGCTGCTGCCAGAGCCTTGGCTGCCTGCTCTTTGGCTCAGCCCCTCCGGTGAGGGGTCCCAGAGCCACTGAGTGATGTGCTCACCCAGGACCACCATCTGTGGGAAAGCAGCTCTGGAAAAACTTTCACTGCCCAGAACTGGCAGCGTGGCTGCCCTGGCACAGGCAGCAAGCCATGCCTGGCAGGCTGACCGGGCTGCTCTCCAGCGGGGTACAAAGGAAGAGCTCCCAGGATGGTTGGAGCCCAGGTACAACGTGCTCTGGGACAGGACCCATGGCCTTTGCCCTTCTTGTGGGCACCAGTGGAAGAGGCTGTGCCCTGGCTCCCTGGTGCAGGCAGGAGCTCGCTGCCACTCCCTGGGAAGCAGGGCATTCCCGAAATGCACACATACACAGACCTGCCCAGCATCCCTCTTCCCACCTCCCTCTCCAACTCCCAGCCCACCTGAGCGACCTGTGGGAGGAGGTTCACACCTCTACGACCTGGATCCCAGGCTCCGAGTGGACTCCAGCATCTCCAAGTCTCTCCTACCACCCCACTGCCAGCCCCATGCCAAAAGCAGCCTGCACTGCACCTGACTGAGGAGGCACCTTCAGCCAGGCGCTGGCACCCAAATCCTGCAGGGAGTCAGGTACTTACATGCCTCTTTGTGTCTCCAGCTCCCTGAAACTTAAGAACTATGCCCTCTAAAACACCTTCCAAGGGAGTTTCCCGGTAGCAAGCGCTACACATCCAGCCCTAGGTTCCAGGCTGACACGAGGATGACCCACGGGAGCAGGAGTGCAGCGGGTGAGTGAGGCTGATGCAGGTGGCTGAAACCAGCCCCAGGTGAGCGGTGGAGAGGGGACGGCTGCGAGCACCTCCCTGCACCCTGTGGCGGGGGAGTCTCGGGCATCCCCGGGCACAGGGCTGGACATCATGCTGCAAGCAGCGGCTCCGTCCCCGCGCCGGGGACAAGCGCATGCGAATGGTTGTTGTACAAAATGAACTGTAAGACAATGACCTGTCGGCGGGCGTGCTGGCGCTGAAGCAGTGCATGGCCTCCCCACGGCCATCCCCCGGTCACGGGCAGCGCAGGAGCGGGGCAAAGCGGGGTGCAACCGCAGTGCTCGCAGGAGAAGCGCCGGCCACGGGAGCGCTGGTGCGGGCAGGGCAGTGGCCGGAGCCGGGACTTCGAAGCTCGGGCTCGGCTGCCAAGTCACCTTGGCCAAGTGACTTATCCCCGGACCGTCCGTCTGCAGAGCGGAGAGCGGCGTTAGCGCCCGCGGGCGGCATCCCCGGGCGCGGCGGGCGGGATGCGGGGGTCGAGCGCGGAGCCGGGGGGTCCCCGGGACAAGGTCCCCGCCGGAGAGCCGGGGGAGGGAGGGCAGGATGCGGACGGTACCCGGGGCGCGGAGCGGGGTCCCCGCAGCCCCCCGCGCCCCTTACCCAGGAGNGGAGCCGAGCGGTCCCTGCTGCCCGCAGAGCCCGGCTCTGGTCGCCCCCGCGGAGGGCGAGCGGCGCCGGGCGGGGCCGCGCCAGGCGGGGCTGCGTTGAGCCTTCCTCCGCCCTCCTCCGCATCCCCCCGCGCATCCCCCCGGCTTTCCTCTGCCCCGAGCATCAGCCCGACCGGGGCAGCGGGGAGCGCTCTCTGGAGCTGGGCAGTGGCCGTCTACTCTGTGCTCGGCACTGATGAAGCCGCGCCCCGAATCCTGGGGTTAGGTTTGGGCTCTTCGCAAGAAGGACACTGGGGTGCTGGAGCGTGTCCAAAGAAGGGTCTGTGGCACAAGTCTGATGGGGAGCGGCTGAGGGAGCTGGAGGGGCTCTGCTGGAGAAAAGGAGGCTGGGCGGGGGGGACCTTCTTGTTCTCTGTAACTCCCTGACGGGAAGGTGGAGCCAGGTGGAGATCGAGCTCTGATCCCAGGGAACAAGGGACAGGATGAGAGGAAATGGCTTCAAGTTGCTCTGCGGGAGGTTTGGGTTGGATATTAGAGAAAATTTCTTCACAGAGTTGTTCAGCACTGGCTCAGACTGCCCAGGGGAGTGTTGGAGTCACCAGCTCTGTAAGAATTCAAAAAACATGTGGATGTTGCACTTGGGGACGTGGTTTAGTGGTGGCCTTGACAGTGCTGGGTTAACGGTTGGATGCAATGATCTTAGAGGGTTTTATCAGCCTTAACAACTCCATGATGGCCTGGGAATGCTGGGTTGGTGCTGCCCTGAGCCACCTTCAGAAGGGGCCAAAGTGCCACTAAGGCTGCTGGCTTCCCTGCTACTGGTGGGAGGACAAGAAAACAGGACAGCCTCTGCTGTCACTCACTGCATCTCAGCAGTGACACCACACGTGTCTCTGCCCTCCATCCCCAAGGCACTTCCCAGCCCCATGGTAGAGAGAAGAGGCAGGTGGGGATGCAGATCCAGCCACCGATGGACCCAGGGACCCACTCAGTCCCAAAGGGAACTTGATGTTCTCACCATGAGCTTGTTCCAGCACAATTGGCTGCACAGAAGTTCATGTCTCAGCAACCTTTTCCTCGCAGCCCCATGTCAGGCCAAAGGAACGCTGCAGAGCAGAGGCATTTTTGTGGAAAAAAGCCTGTGAGGCTGCAGCTGATTGAAACTGGACTG
The DNA here is from genome assembly GCA_013399695.1 of Formicarius rufipectus. Classification (NCBI taxonomy): domain Eukaryota; kingdom Metazoa; phylum Chordata; class Aves; order Passeriformes; family Formicariidae; genus Formicarius; species Formicarius rufipectus. The sequence continues at coordinate 570,086 of VXAU01000827.1, read as the reverse complement.
TATTAACAGTAAATGAATCAGCAAGAGCATTGCCTTGAGCAATGGGTTCTGGCAATATAGAACGAGAGTGAATATGTCCAGTTAATATTGCATGATTCCAATTGTTAAGCTGAAGTTGTACTTCTCGCAAAAGCTCAGTCAGCTGCTTATTATCTATCTCTTTAACAAGGCTGAGAGGGAGTCTTGGAACTGGCTGCACTACATAGAGTCATGGATTATTGTCAAGAGGAGTGTGAGGAAACTGGTGCAAACCACAAAGAACTGTAAAAAGTTAAACAACTTTTGTGGAGCCAGAAATAATATTAAAGAGGCTGACACTCATTATTGTCAAACCACACAACAGCAGCTTTGCCTGTGCGACCAGAACCATCGAAGTAGTTCTGGCTTCTGTGATTGGAGTGTGTGAAATGATGTTATTCTAAGATCGAAATCTGCCAAAGCTTTAAACAGGTTGTGTTTTGGGGTGCAAAGACGCACCTCTCCAACAAAATCAGGCAGGGTGAATAAAGAAGCAGGAAGTCTGTGGCAGCCAGTGGCATAAACAGTGCAGAGGGGTCATGTCCAGCTGAAGGTTGAGTGCTCTGCTTGCCCCACATATGCGAAAGCCAAAGATAACCATCTCCAGCTCATGAGCAGTGAAACAAAACCGTGCAGAGGGGCGATACACAGCAGTAAAAGAAATAACACAGACTCTCCCAACACCAGAATGCAGCAAACACAGGAGCTGGGGCGAGGCCATCCCACCCCGGCCAGGGACCTCAGCCCAGCCCAGCGGAGCCGGACAGATCGCCTGTGCTTGGCACAGCAAACAGATGAGGGGAAGGGAGAGTGGGGAACAGGGCAAGGGGGGCCACATCATTATATTCTAATCGCCCTTCACAGTATTGTGGAGGTGTTAGAATGGTTTTCATCAGCGTACGCCGGTCCCATGGCACCGCAGAGCCGGATCTTGCCATCATTTCCGCTGACCCTAATGCATAGAAACTTTGAATGCCATTTTCTATAACTGATTTTTTTTCAATTCCTTAAAAACAGTGTATGGAATGTTTTCATGCCTAGCATGTTGTCGTCCTTGAGCATTAGTACAATAAAAATCTGGGAATACAACAAAAACCCCCTTCTTCCATGGCTTTTCCCAAACATTGTTGCGTAGCTGTTTTTGCCAATTTTGGTTGAACAGAGGTCAAGATACTAAACTCTTGTTCTCATTCCAGGATGGGGGGAGCAATTGGTTGAGTTTTGGGATCATTGAACAAAGGGTTCATTTGTGTGAAAGCCTTTAAAGGAGTTACAGGGGAACACAAATCCGGTTGTTTTTCTGGAGTGACTGGACCAGGACCGTAAGGATCGTCTGATTCTATATTCCCCAGACCATCAAATTCAGGGCTATCAGAGGCAGTAACTATTTATTGATATTCAGCAGGCCTCACCATAAACTGAGCAGCAGACAGAATTAGCTGTAAAGAGATTTCCAATCAGCCAGAGTAATAAAATATTATTCTCTGATAGCTGATATCAAACCCTTTGTGTATGATGATTGCAGTCCATCTTTCATCGAGTTATGTAATTCTTTCACAACTTCATAAGGAAGACGATCACCCTGCCTGCGTGTCCTGTCACCTGTCACCTTCAGGGCATGTTGAGTCTCCTCCTCCCCTCTCCAGCCCCCTTTTGCAGCTCCTCTCTCCTGCTCACGTGGCCAGCAGCATGAAGCAGGAGGGAAAGCAGGAGCCTTTGCAGGGCACAGGGACATCCCAGGGGAGCCTGAGAGGATGCCAGCAGTGCCTGTGGGTTGAGGCATTAGGGCTGCAGAGCTGGCAACAGAGACAGGAAAAGTACAGGCAGAGCGGGCTGGGCAGCACTGGAAGCCGGCGCTGCGGGAGAGGCGTGCACGGTAGTGCTGATGCAGCAGAAGGTGCCGTGGCTCTGATGGATCCAGAGAGGTGATGGATACACAGAGGTGAGTGGAGCTGCAGGCACCGGTGACCAGGCAGGCACCGTGCCAAGGCAGGAGGAGGAGCACTGCGTTTGCTGGAGCATCACTCATTGTGAGAGGGGAGGCAGAGAGGTCCGAGGGGGTGGAGGGATGCCTGTCACTCCTGCAAATGATGCCTGTCACCTCCCTGAACGACGATGGCTTCTGGGGCCAGAGTCACAGGTGAAGGTGAGTCTGAGGCTGGAATCTCCAGCATCCAGTGAGCAGGACCATGGACACCTGCAGCACTGGGGATCTGGAAGAGTAGCACCCCTACCCTGGTGCAGGGAAAGGCCATTAGGTGTGGAGAACCCCCTCCTGTGATGCTCTGGTGTCGGCCAAGTTTGCTTCCAAAACAATGGGTCAAGCTGGAACGTGTTTGGCCAAGCTGCCATTTAGGAATCCCACCACCAGAGCCCCAAATCCTTTCGGAGGCAGGAAGGCTGGAAGTAGCAGCACCACCTGGTTGCAAGGGTTGGCCACGGAATACAAAAGAGCACGTGGGAGCACTGACACAGGTGGGGTGCCCTGGGCAGGTGGGTACCCAGCTCATTCCGTGCTGACACGTTCCTGCAGCCACCTCTCCCTGCTGAGCATCTCTGCAGAGGCAGCAGCCCACTGCCCCACTGCCCGCTGCCCCACACGCCTGGGGCCAGCTGTGCCCGCATGGCCCGGGGCTCCGAGTGGGATGCTGGCTGTCACCAGAGCCTGATGGAGCTGTCACACTTGGCAGTTCCAGCCGGTCTCCCCGGCCGACTGATCTCATGAGACATCTGCCACTGCCGCGGGCCGGGAAAGGCTCTGCTCTGCCACACCCCGGCGTGTGCCACGGCCGGGAAGGGCACTCACAGCAGCTGGCCCCGGGATTTTGGCACTACGCTGATGTCCGGCAGGGGACCCGGGATTCCTGCGGCTCAGCGGAAACTTGTTCTGCTGAGTCCAGCACCAGGATGCCGGGTCTGGTTTCAGGGAAGGTGAGCACCCCCTGCTCGGATGCTGTCACCTCCCTGGGGGACAGGAAGAAGGGCTCGGGGGTGCTGCCAGCTGGCTCAAACCCCTTGGGAGGGGGTCACACTGGTTGTCTGTGCGCCTTCGGTCCCTCTCGCCTTGCACTGGTGGAGCTGGGAGGGTTAAAATGCCAGGCTGCTGCTCCCTGAGGAGGACTCCTGCCTCCCTCCACGTGGGTACGGTCCAGGTAGGGCTGAGCAGAGCAGTTGGGCTGCAGCCTCCCAGCTCAATGCAGCAGGCGCAGCGCTGGCCCCGGCTGCCCTGGAGCATCCTGCCAGGGGCTGCCCCAGGAGGACAGTCCCAGCCCCCTGCCAAACCTCCCTGAGCCAGAGGATGCTGAGCTCCCAGACCTGGAGCAGGCAGAGCCCTCCTGCCGATGGAGGAGGAGGTGGCAACGCTGGAACAGAGCTTTCCATCAGCACCTTATATTTACTGCAAGGTCCTCTGGCTGTGACCTTTAAAAGACAAGGTGTCCTGGCAGCCTGGGAGCTGGCAGTGGGCAGGAGGCACCCGCAGGGATCGGACTCTGCAGGACTGTCCTGGCTGGGATGGACACGCCGGGCTGAGAGCTGAGAGGTTCTGGGCACACAGACTGCGGGTGAGTACCTGGATGCCTTTGTCATTCCAGCTCTCCCTGCCTGCAGCTCTCCCTCGGAACAATGCTTTCCCTCTCCCTGCATCCTCCCCCCTGCCAGCGCTGTGCTGCCTGCTGCTCCTTGCCCCTGCCAGCAGAGCCGGCTGCCCTCCGGAGGGGCACAGGCTCCTCACCCCCTTTCACGGGCCTTGTAAACAAGCAGGGAGAGAGCAGCAGTGTCCCCAGGCAGCCACTGCAGAGGCATCTGCAAGAAGCACTGAGGCAACCCTCCTGTGTCCCAGGAGAAAGTTTCTTCTGACCTGACACAGCCTGAGGCCACCTCCACTGAACCGACCCCATTCCATCTCTTCAGAGCTGCCCTTCACACCCCTCAGTGCCCAGGAGCTCACTGCCCCAGGCTGTCCCCTTTCCAGGTCCCCTTCTCCCAGCCTCAGGAGCAGGACAGCATCCCAGGACAGCAGTTCTGGGCTCCTCCTGAGGCTCCCCAGCAGCCCCCTGTGACTGTCTGCACAGCACCAGGCAGAATTCCCTGTCACCTCCAGACCTTTCTCTTGCTCTTTGACATCTGTAATCCCACCTGGTCCAAGGGAATCCTAGTGGTCTGTAAAAGGGACTGTCCCTGGTTCCAGAGAAGCACTAGGGTGTTGCAGTCACTGCCCTTGGTCCCCTGTGGTGATGAGAACTCACCCTTGTTGTGTCTCTCAGGGTCTCCATCCCTGCCTTCCTCACAAGCTTTTTTGCCAGCAGCATTCCAAGAGGTGTCCTGAAAGTGCCAAGCTGTGGATCCCCCATCCCCTTTGCCTGTGGCTGTGTTCACCCCTCCATGGGGCTGACCCCCAGAGCTGGGTGGGATGATAACCCCATGCCATGCTCCAGAGAGCTGCTCCTCACTGCACAGAGAAGTTGTTCCCTGCCACAAACCAGGTATCAATTGGCAGCACCCCCGAGCAGCAGCCCAGCACTGCAGGACTGTGTCAGCAGGACAGTGGAGGTGATTTGGGTGCCCTTCCCAAGGGAGGGAGAGGTGCCTTGGGGAGGTGGAAGTTTTCCGCAGTGCTAACTCCATGGCTGGGCACAGGGCAAGGCATCCAGGGCATGGAGCCTGGGCAGGCAGGGACATGGGAACAGCTCATCCCACTGGCACTGCCAGCTGCCACCCTGCTGCTGGGAGCAGAGGTGGGCTGTTGAGGGGGTCAGGCAGGGCAGGAATGCAGTGCTGGCCTGGGAAAGAGGTGGTCGCAGGTGTGCACTGGTGGCTACCAGACCTTGCTTTTATGTGTGGAACTGGGATGCACTGGTGTTCAGCAGCCCTGGCAGAAGGGCAGCAGGGAGAGGCATGACAGAGGGCAGCTGTCAGAGCTAACCTCGTGTCTCCACAGTGGGTAAATTGATGGATGTGCCCATTAACTGTGCCCCAGTTGTGCCGTGCTGCTCTGGAGCATCCACGCGGCGTTGTTGGATTGCTGAGTGGGAGAGTAGCCCAGCTGTGGGTGTCCATCACCCAGCACATGCCCTGGGCTCTGCTGGAGCCTGCTGAGCCTTACATGCCATGCCTCGAGCAGCCATCAATCCCTGCAGAGCGGGGCAGGGGAAGCTGGCAGGGCACAGGTCCCTGTTGCAGAGCTGGAGTCCTCACAGTGGGTGCTGAGCACCCCTGAAATTTCAGTGGGGGAAGGCTGGGGCAGCACTGGCCACTTTCCCACATCCAGCAGTGCCCTGCCTGTCCCTGGCTCTGTGGCAGCTCCCAGGGATGGAGCTGTGGGCACACAGGCTCCCCTGGGCTCCTTCAGCACCCAAAGCACCACAGCAGGACCTAGCTCCACACAGGAGCTTGCTTATCCCCCAGGAGCACAGGCAGAGCAGATGAGGGACCTGCCCGGCCTCTCCAGGCAGCAGCACAAAAGCTTCGAGCACAAAGTTTGTGTTTTGTTGTTCTTTTGTTTGTTTGACTGTACAAAGAGCAATAAAAACATCCTACATTCAGCAGAGCATTTGGCAAGAGAAGCCCATCGGAAGGTGCAAACCCAAGGCCACATCACGACCCATACCAGCCCCTCCTGCGTGTACAGATATATATTTGTAGACTCTCTCTGTTGTGTACAGCTATGTACATACAGATGCATTGGCAAGTTGCAATCCAAAGGATATAGTGCACGAAAGAAATGAAAGGCAGATGCAAGGCTGGTCATGTGCAACACTCAGAAGCCTCTGGCTGCCGAGGTGCTGGCCCCGTCCCACATGGGGCCAGGGGCAGCCCGGCTCTGAGCAGAAGGCGGAGCGGGAGCACCGCCGGCACCGTGCGGGGGAGCCGTGGGGTGTGCGGGGACGGGCAGCTCAGCCCAGCCCTCTCCGGCACAGGGGGAGCCACACGTGGGACAGGGCACATTCCTGCTGCGGATGGGACGGGGAGCGGCGGGGGGAGCCCAGCGAGGTGGAGCGGGATGGGGTGAGAAGTGACGGGGCAGAGCAGGGAGGGCACGGATGTCCCTTCGTCCCCGGGGCCTGAAAGCATCGCCTGTGGCACTGCGGGGATGGCACCCACCCAGGGACACAGCAGAGGTCTCCCTTCTCCCCTGGCAGTGCTGCTCGTGGGTGACAGGACCCCCGGCACCTGGCCCTGGGCAGTGTCTCCGCGCACTGCTCCTCCCCTGCCCCACGCCCTGCCCGCCACGGGAGAAGAAAAGCCCAGGCATGGTGTTGCAGAGCGACTGTCGTGGGACACTTCCCTGCCTGACCCTGGCGTGCTACAGCCCCCACAGCTCACCTGCCAGGTGAGACAGGTGGCGCTGGGCACACTGGCAGTGCATTGCCATGGCAGTAATGGGTGGTGCAGTGCTCTGCAGGGAGGCTGGAGGAGGCAGTCTCAGCATGACAGGGCTGCTCGAGGGTGACAGAGATGTCCTAACGCGGGACCTGCTGTTGTGCCCAGTCCTTCCCAGCAAGTGCCCCAAATCTCCTCTTCCTCCCAGCAGCTCTTCGCCCCGAGCAGCCTCACCCTGCCACTCCCCACCACCTCAGTTTGACACATCAGAACAACATTTTCCATTACAATTACCCTCTCCAAGAAGGAAACAACCACAAAAAAATTCAGCCCAGTACCTTTGACTGAAATGCTCGACCCAAAAATAGCCCAGGAGGGAGAAGGGTACACCCCTTACAAACCAGGACCCATTAGTGGTTCCAAAACACAGCAAAGCTCCAGGACACTGTGTGGGCTAATGGTCATTACCCAGCCCTCGGCTTCCGAGCAGCCTGGGACACTCCCTGAGGAGCACGAGCTTTCTGTCTCAGCAGCCTCAGCACTGGCACACAGGACTTGCAAGCAGGAGACTGGCAGCCCTCCGAGATCCCTCGGGGTGGGAACACCAGTGTCTGTGCCCCAGGCACAGCAGGAGCACCTCGGGGAAGAGCCGTGGCCCCGAGGGCAGAGGGTCGCTGGCCCTTGCTCGTGTTTTCTACTGGGACGGAGTGCAGACAACTGGGCATAGGGCTGCCCAGACGCCTCTGCCCTTCCTGGTATTCCCTGCTCAAGTCCCTCCTTGTGTGGGGACTGCACTGGTTCCCTCTTGCCCACACCAGCCTGTCCCCAGCACCTCCTCACAACTCTGGCACTCAGAGCAGGGGACAGGCTGGTCCCAGCTCAGCCTCAGGGCAGCCTTGATGTGCTTTCAGCCCTCCTCCCCAGCCCTGCCCACCAGGGCCAGGCTCCAGGGTCCTTCTTCTCTCCGTGCCCTGCTCCAGGCTGGGTTGGGTATTTAGATGGAAGGAGGGATGCTCTGGGGAGACAGAAATCCTTGCTCTGGGAAGCACATCGAGAGGGTGATGCTGTACAGGGGTGAAGAAGGAGGGGCGGGCAGGGGGGCGTTACTTGGTGCCCTCATCCGGGTTGCCTTCACCGTCTGTCTTCCCTTCCTCCTCCGTCTTCTGGTCGTCCGTGTTCAGCCTCTGCTGCTTTTTCCGGCGCACACATTTCACCACCATCAGCACCAGGATCACCACGGCCAAGAAGCCGCCCACAGAGGCACCCACGATGACAGCCACTGTGGAGTCGTGCTTCGGGGGCTCTGGGGAGACAGGGCACGGGCTCAGGGCACACAGTCACCCACTGGGGACAACTGGCAGCAGGCAGGGCTCTTGCTCCCAGAGCCAGGGAGCAAAGCCGGCGTGGGGCAGAGCAGAGAGCCAGCCTTGCACCCGAGGGTGCCCCACAGCATCACTGACCTTGGGTGAGCACCTTCAGGCTGATGCTGGCGTAGCCCCGGTGCCGGTCCGGGGGGTTCAGGACGTAACAGTTGTAGATGCCCTCGTCCTCCAGCTGCACGTTTTTGAGGGTGAAGGACACGTCATTCTTGGCGGGGTTCCCGGTGAACTCCACCCGGTTCCCGAAGCGGTCCAGCTGCTTGTTCATGATCTTCATCCGGAACTGCAGGAACTGGGCAGCCAAGTGGGAGAGGAGGTGAGACAGCGCTTGGCACCCCGCGCCTGCATTCCTCAGCTGAGCCACCCCCCTCCCTGCACATGCTGCCCTGCAAAGGACCCCAAGGAACATGCTTGAATACCTCGAGCTGATCCCCAGCCCCAGTGAGACTCACCAGCTCCTCCGAGCAGTTGCTGCACTCCTGGTATGTCCAGTTGAGGGAAAATTGCTTGTTCTCCACCTTGTAGCAGGAGTTGAAGGTGCAGGAGAGCTTCACAGAGGTGCCATTCAAGGCGCTGATGGTGGTGGGGGCCATGACCTCCATGCCCAGTCCCGGGGGTGCTGCCAAATGCAGATGAATTAGGAAAGGGGCACATCCTGCAGCCACCTGCCTGGGGCCTGGCATTGCCCTCCAGGCACATCCACACACGCTGCATCCAGCCAGGAGTGGGATTTCCTTACACAACAGTGAGAGAGAACAAAGGGAGCAGCCCCAGCCATGTCACCGATCCCTTGGCTGGACAGGAAGAGCACCATCCTTGCTTTGCCAGGGCTGATGACCCTTCTGTGCCATGCCCGGTGCTGAATCCTGCTGACTCCCAGCCAGCCCTGCTCCCTGCCATTGCCCGAGGCTTTCCTGCTGCAGGATCGATAGCGCCGTGCTCGGGCTGTTTGCAGCGTCAGCACACGGGGCCCGGAGCCACAGCCGCCCTCAAATTTATGGCTGCGCTCATCAGATTTCATTCCCAGCAAGACACACCACAGCAGCGAGGGCTGGGAGCTGCCAGGGCTGGCCCCAGGGGCTGCAGGGGGAATGCAGATGCTCCCCCCTCCCAGCAGTGGTGCCCACGCAAGGATTCTCCAGCTGGGAATGACCAGAGCAAGGTCTTTGTCGTTCGTGGGGATAACAAGGCCAGTCCCTGCTCCCTGGCCTCGCTGTGGCAGAGAAACACAGCTCCTGGTGCAGTTTGCAGGGCAGGACTCACCTGGGGAACGGGTAGGGATGGAGTGTCTGTGACCTGCTCCCTTCTCAACTCCTTCCCTGCGGCTCCCCTAGACTGCCTGCCCTAGCAGCACCCCAGACCCAGTGCCTGCATCCAGCGCCTCCCCACCCTGCAGAGGGGACAGGCTCCTGCGTAGCCACCTGGCTGCAAACACCGAGGCTAACCCTAAAAAGCACAGGGACACCGAGCCCTGGGAGGGACGGGACCGTAAAGGGGAGGGGTGGCATCCCACAGGGCAGGGACAGCGACACTGCCACCACCAGGTGCTTTTCCGATCACCTCACCTCTCCCCTTGGGCTGCTGCTCTTTGCTCTCAAACCTTCTTCCCGAGGTGCTCCCGAGTCCAGCCCTGTGGCCAAGCTGGATGCATGTCCAGGCTGCTCCGCTGGCCACTCCGCTCCGTCTGCAAGCAGGGCAGGAAAGGGACCAGGCTCTGCGGCCAGGGAAAAGAGCCTTTCCCAAGCAGCAGATACGGCTGTTTCAAGGTCTTGCTGCAAAGGTGCGAACCTGCAGCACCCTGAAGCTCTCGGGGGGCAGAGGGCTGCCCTCAGGTATGGCCAAGCCCTGGAGGTGGCTCCTTGTGGTGCTGGCAGCTGTGGAGAGCATCCCTCCATCCAGCCCCAGCGCAGGGGAGGCTCCCACAGGGCTCAGGGAGGCAGAGATGAGGACAGTTTGCACATGGGGATGAGTTACAGCACCCAAGGAAGGAAGGAGGTGCCCTGAGCCAGTATCACAGCCTTGCTGCCCCATCACAGCTTTAGATGCTTCCAAGAAAACCTTGCGGGGATGGGAGAGAAGAGCCAGGAGCTGATTTGTCCCAGCAGGCCTGGCTGGGAGGGTCCCTGCATGGAGTCATTTTTCTGAGCACCCCCTCACTCGGTGCAATTGGGTGACCTGGCTTTATCCTGTAGCCTCGGGGTGCCCCAGGGCTCTGCAGAGGGATGAGGTGCCACCAGGAGCAATCCTGTCGCCTCATCCAGGGAGACCAGGGGCTGGCACGGCCACAGAGTTCTCACAGGCAGCCAGCACACGGTGGACACGTGCCCTGGGAGCACTCGTGTGTGTGTGTGTGTGTGTGTAAACTCTTCCACTGCCCAGCACGGGGAGTCAACAGAAGTGGGGGAAGGACCCCCTAAACCCCCTGGGACCGACCGTCCAGGCTGCGTCCTTCGGCACCACGCAGGCTCCCAAACGCTCCGTCACGCTGCGCCCTGCACCCAGGGAGGTAAAATTACAGCAGCCTCTAAAGCAGACCTCGCTAGGCTTTGTATCGTCCTTTCCCAGGCTCTCTCCTCAGGAATAAGGCAGCCCAGCAGGAGCTCCAGGACAGCGCGAACAGCACTTCAAAGAAGCGACGTGTTCCCGTTCGCGATCGATACCGACCCAAAGCTGATGACACGCTGCGAGGCAGGACGCAGGGAACATCCCCCCCAGCTCCTGCAGCACGGCCAGCCCGCTGCCCAGGCTGCCCAGGCTGCCAGCCACCACCCCAAAGCACATCCACAAAGCCACCGCAGCCCACCTGCCACCGCCTCCCCCAGCGATCCACATCCCCCATCCCCGCGGCAGCCAGAGCATCTCTCCCCGGGCACGCAAACAGCCTCCTTCCTGCTCAGCATCCAGCGAGCGGGATGCACGGCTCTTTTAGGAGAAGATGCAGCCTCGACATACCCCCCGCCCTGCCCGAAAAGCAGGTCACCCTGGCTGGTGTCTCTCGGCGGGGTGCATGCTGGACCACCTGCATCCCCATCCCTGCGGCACGGCGCTTCCCGCTGGCTCGCCGCGCCAGGAGGGGCTGGGATGCGGGGAGGGGGGCTCCTGACCGGGCAGGAGAAGGGGTGTCTCCCCACCTGTCTGCATGCAAGGGCATCAATCCGACACTTACCCAGCGAGAGGAGCAAGGTGAGGCCACTGAGGAGCAAGGTGGGTTGCGGGAGGCAGGCTGCCGGGCTCATTTTTTGGAGGATTTTTGTGTGTGGAGAGGACGTGGTGTAGGGCGTGGGTTTTGGAGGTGGCGGTGGGGTATTTTCTTTTTTTTTTTTTTCGGACGCCCGGGTTATTTGCAGGTGACATATAACATTAGAGCCGCTTTATTTCCACAGCCCAATATGGCTGGAGCGGCGCTGGGGCGAAAAAAAAGCAGTAAATGCTGTGGTTGGTGGATTGCAGCCGGCGGAGTGGGAGGGCAGAAAATTTTTTCCCCTGAACTGCAGGCGACAGCTCCTGGCACTCCAGTGCCGTGCTCTCCCCCTGGCTGTGCCACAGAGTGGGCTCCTGAAGCCCCCCTGGCTGCAGTGGGGCCGTGCAGGTGTGTCCCCTTTGCTGTGCAGGAGGCTGGAGACCGGCCCCGCTCGCTCCATCCATGGCAATACTTCCCATTCAGCTGGGCCTGGGAATACTGGAATTGCCCTCCTGAAGCCAGGTGGGGAGAAGAGGGGCTAATCCAAGCTGGGAAGAGCAGAGGGTCCCAAGGGGGCATCCTGCACAGCAGTGTGCCCAGGAGGAGGCCACCACCAGGGGAAGGTGACCTGCAGCAGAGAAAAGCACTCCTGGTCACCTGTCTGCTCCCAGACAGCTCCCTTGCTTCCCAGGGGTGCCAAACTCTGCCATCACCCCAGCAGCATGCTCCCCCCGCAGCCAACACCTCTCCTCACCCAGATCTTGGGGCAGGAAGGCTCTTGCCCAGCAGTGACAGAGGTAAGAAAGTCTTTGATCCCATTGGCACCATCACCTTTGGGCCCTGGACTCCAAGGCTGGACTCAGGCTGCACAGATGGGTGCAGGAAGGAGACAGCGTGACCTCATGGGGACCAGAAAGGCAGTGGCAGCAGCTGCTGAGCCCCCCTGGTTCTCGTGCCCCAGGACAGGGGGAGGTGGAGTTTGCTGAGACAGCATCAGTGGGGAGAAAAGGCAAGGAACAGCCTGGAGCCAGGGCACACCTTGGTTCCTACACACCAGAGCCCTGGGGAGGAAGGGATGGGGCAACAGGGAGACAAGGAGGGATGCAGAGGGGCTCTGCTCCCTGCCCGTCTTCAGCAGGGAGAGAAGGCAGCAGAGAGCATCAGGGGCAAACAGCAATTCCCCACCCACTCTGCTCTGCCACAACAGCCCCCCACCACCCCAGCGAAGGCAGTGGGAGGTCACAAGTGACCCTGCTGCACCCCAAAACCAGCTCCTGCTGCCGATTCCCCCTGGATCCCACCGCTCTGCCTCCTCCAGGAAAAGAGAGCAGGGTGTCAACGTGAACCAAGGCGGCAGCGGTGGGAGGTGGAGGGTCCCCAACGCTGCCCCCGCACCTGCCGCTGTCCAGCATCTATATATAGAGAGCAGGAGCAGCGCCAGCATTCGCCCAGACACTGCCCTGGGCGCCTGGCAGGGGTGTGCTGGGCTCCCCGAGCCGGGTGCAGGGTGGGTGCTCACCCCTTGGCCAGGAGATGTGAGCACACACCGCTCTGTGCTGCTCTTCTCCATCCCTGTTCTGCTGCAGACAGACCCCTCTGTGGCCCATTTGGCTTTACTGCTCCCTGGAGCAAGCCCTGTGTGAGGCTGCAGGGGCTCCTAGGCAGCTTTTGGCACACTTGGAGGTCTCAAGCTTAAGCAAGAAGTAAAACAAAGACAGGGAAGAGTCCCTGAGTTTTATTATCTTCAGAGTAACACTGTGATGGCTCCTGCTGCATCTCCCACCTTGGAGAGCCTTGTCTCAGGACCAGGCTCAAAGCTAGAGCGTGGAGGCTGTCCCCACTGTGCTCCTCTCCAGAGGCCAGGGGGCAAGAGGGACAGGTCTCCCCTGGTCCTCTGCAGGCAGCTGGGGTGGGCCGTGCCCAAGCAGTGCCCTGGCACGGAGCACACAGGGAAGTGTCACCAGTTCTCAGAGGAAGGGCTGGCAGCAGAATAATGCTGGTCGCCCAAAGGGGCAAAGCTGTCTTAGAAACACCTGGTCAAGGGGCTTCATCGCCCAGCATGGCTATTTCTCCTGGTCTGGAGTCCAGGGAAGTGGCTCCTCTGGTCTGCTGTGGGGCTCCTCGCTTTGTCCATCACCTTGTCTCTCCTCTCCAATCCATTCTGCTGGGATCACCCTCTTGGACAGCTCCACATAGACACCATTCTCCTGGCAGTGGGAGGGGTGCTGCAGGAACAAGGGACCAGGTGTGAGTCTCACCACAGGTCTGTTTGGAGGGGGCAGGGGGAAAGGGGTGCTGCTGTCTGGCATGGGGAGTGAGGGGTCAGGCCTGGATGCTGTCACCCTGGCGAGGGAGGCAGTGATGTGTGGGTCACACGAGCCCCGTGGCTGCACACCCTGCCCACACCTGCTTGGGGCAGCTGCCCACTCCTCACCATAGTTATGTAGATGTCCTCAGCTTTCCTCTTCTTCTTTGCATCCTGTTCAGCCTTGGGTATCTCAAATCCAGGGACTGAGCAGTAAAGTGCTTCCTGCAAGGGGGGGGTCAGGATGTTTGGGACTTGGCAGTCCCCAAAGACACAAGGGCTGCCTGACCCCACTCACAGGGCAGGTGGCAAGAGCCATGGTTGTGTCTGGGAGACACAAAAAGTCGCAGCTCATGCCTGGCCAGTGTGGGACCCCCTCCCTTGACCTCCCCAGTCCTGAGCCCACACACCCACCCTCACTGATCCCTCCAGTCTCAGCTCTCACCTCTGCTTTGTTCTTGCTGTTTCCAATCTTCTCCAAGGCCGTGGTGGCTGCAAACCTTGAGGGAATGCAACAAGTGTCATCTCCAGCAAGAAGCATCACCTGCCCCCACCTCCTGTCCCTCCCTCCCTCTCCTGGGACACTGGCATCCCTTTGCACATGCCTCAGCCAGGCCATCCCTGCTGCTGGCAGAGCCCAGAGAGTTTGGGAGCCAAGGAGGGACGGGCCAGGGCAGAGTGACACTAGATGGCAGCAGGAACCTGCACCCCACACCTGGGGAGCTGAACCCTCCCACCTGGGGCAACTCAGGGTAATGCTTGGCTGGGGAGAGAAGCACAGGAGGGCTGCAGAGAGGTGCTTTGCTCAGCCCCAGAAGCTCAGAGCCAGTGTTGGTACCTCTTCCTCACGCAGAGTCCTGCCAGGAATGCTACCACCATGGCCACGCAGCCACAGCCCACCACAGCCGGCCAGAACCCGGAGTCTCTCAGGGGCTCAGCATCCTGGACACCTCGTCCATCTGGGGAGACACCAAGGCAGGGATGGCACCACAGAGACCCCGGCCCTGCTGTGGGACAGCCGTGGTGGCGGGTCTGAGAGCCCCCAGAGCTTCTGCAGCCCCTCAGGGTGAGGTCAAACAGGGTGAGGGGAGAGAGGAGCAGTCACAGGGCATGGCACACACCTCTCTGCACCGAGGGGCTGACGAGCAGCACCGTGTGGTTCCTGAAGATGCTGCTGCTCAGGACCAGCCGGATCTCACACTCGTAGATGCCGCTGTCGTTCACGTGCAGGTCCTGCAGCTGGATGGAGCCATCCCAGTGGGAGACGTCCCCTTTCCACTGCACCCGCTCCTTGAAACGGCCCACGGAGACGTTTTTGTTGCTGTAGTAAAAAAACACCATCTCCTCCTGCCAGGGCACAGACAGTGTCAGGTGAGAGGAGCCCAGTGGAAGGGCTCTGCCCAGTGAGCCTTCCCTCCTCAGGAGCCCTCAGGTCCCTGCTCTCTCCCTCTGCCCATGGAGTGCTCACCTCACACAGAGCCCAGCTCACTCCCAACACTCCTGGAAAACCCCAGGATGCAGCACCTGCTCTCTCCCTCTCCCCATGGAGTGCTCACCTCACACCGAGCCCAGCTCACTCCCAACACGCCTAGAAAGCCCCAGGATGCAGCACCCAGTGTGATGCTTCCCCTGCAGCATGGGGCCATGGGGAGTGCTGGAGGTGTCCCACCACTGCACGGGGAACCTTCCTCCCCTCGTGAAACCTTCCTCCCCTCGTGGCCTGGGCCAGATGGGCTTCCCCACAGCTTCCCCACTCACCCTCNATCCCAACCCACCTGTGTGCCAGCCCATGCCTTGTACAGCCAGTCCACCTTGGCCACGGTCCAGCTGTGGTTCTCCAGGTCTAGGAAGCGGCACTGCAGCCGCACAGAGTCCCCAGCGCTAGCTCGGAGCTGAGGCTCTGTGAACACCCAGCCAGACCCTCTGCACCACTCTTCCGGGGACAAGGACAGCAGGATGAGTCCAGGGAGCACAGCCAGGTGCAGCCTGCCTGTCCCCATCGGTATCTCCTCTCCAGGTAAGCCTGGGGCTCACGGCACTGACCAGTCCAGAGGCAAAGCCTCTGCCTGACCCCTGCTCTTGGCGTGCCTGGGATGTGGGGCAGCACATCCTCCCGCCGCCAGACCTGGGGCTGCTGTGCTCGCTGAACGAGCCACGCAGAAGGGAAGTTGGGAAGTACAACCCCAGCCCTCCACGCCTCGGAGCCAAAGCCTGCAGCTCCTGCAGGGTTGTTCCTGTGACTCACTGGCTGGGAGAACCTGTGCTCTCATCTCTACCAGGCCAGGGGCAATTCAACTGCTTCGCATGGATTTCAGTTCCTCCTTCACAACCTGCCCATTTGGCTTCCTTCCCCTTTGCTCACAGGCTCCAGACCCGGGATCCTACTTGTCTGGCCACATAACTACAGTCTGGGGTTTCTAGAGAAGCTGGACAGTGGGAAAGAAAAACCAAAAGAGAGGAACATCAAAGAGCGCAGAGCTGACACAAGCAGCATGAAGCAGCTGCTGGCATGCTGGGCTGCAGAGCGTGCAGCAGGGAGGGCATTAAAGGTCTCCTCCAAACGAAATGATTCTGTGAAACAAGTGGGGCAGAAAATGCCACTGGAGCTCATCAGAAGAAACCCTGCATGCTCCAGAGCCTGCACTGGCACTAGTAAGGAGAGGCTGAGGCTCTGGCTGTTGTCTTTTGAGAACTAGGTGTGAGCGGGAAGCTGCTCAGACAGGTAGGCTTGTCTTCATGTCTGTGCCACTCTGCTCAGCCTGTCCACGAGCCACCGAGGGCTGGGCCCTGGCCAAGCACTAAGTGCTTGTCTGATGTCCTGTAAATAATAAATGCAAAGTGCTACTTCTTCCCAAACAGGTTCGTTTGGTCTTGACCAGCTGCAGAACTGAAAGTGACAAATACTTGCCAGCGGAGAACACCGAGGGAGTGAGTTGCCTCCAGCAGAGCCAAAATCAGTACCTTGGAAACCATTCCCTGTCTTTAGACTTGGTGAAGCTGTCCTACTTCTTTAAAGGCCTTGGAGCCTGACTAAGTACAGGACACATCCAGAGATGCCACTGCAATTCAAAGTCTATATATATGGGAGGTCTCCAGGACCCAGAGACTGGAGGAGTTACTGGTACCCAGGAGAGGAGCCCAGTTACTGCTGCAGCTCCGAGGGCTTCTGACCACAGGAGGAGAGGAACCAACAGATCCCACAGCAAAGGCAGAAGGGAAAGAAGGCAAGGTAAATAGATTTATAGCTTACCCAGCCATGTCAGCACCAGAGTCAGGCTCAGGAACACCTTCATCTTATTCTGAAAATAACAGCAGAAGTGACACAGGCGTCAGTCTCCCCTGGGGCAGAACACCAACAACTTGCCACCAGCTCAAGGTCAGAGAAAGACTGTGCTGTCTGATGTGCAGCCTCTCAGGTTGGGAGGATGAAACTCAGTGAAGCATAGGTGGCAAATACCAGGTCTCTGGTTTTTGAGACAGCTCTGAGTCCTGAAAAGGAAGAGCAAGAGTGGGGGAGAAGGCTCAGCCTAAACCCCTTTGTGTCTTCCCCTAAGTCATTATCTTTCCGGTGGTTTGGGGGGCAAGCACCTCTGTCATCTGAGCTGAGGTATTCATAGGTTCACAGAGCAGTGGGATGTTTCTAATACCACAGAGGCAGAGAAGTTCTGCTGGAGCCCTTTGGGGTCTGTTCAGACAATGCCATGTTTGGTCACTGGATTCAGCCTGACCTGCTGCACGTCTCTCAAAATAAAGCTTACATCTCCTTTCTGCATACTGTAGATACATCCTGCAGCCCAAGGAAGGACTGGCTGTCACCATGAGGAATACGCCAGCTGATGCCCAAAGGAAGGCAAAGTCAGCACCCTGATTGCTGTGTTCCTGCTCCACGATTCCCAGCTATGGCCATTCAAAGATGTAAAACACATTGAGGGACAAAATATTACTGAGAGAAGCTCTCCTGCCCAAAGAACCTGCACAATGCAGTTGGATTTGATGCTGCACGTGTTTTCCAATACAGGCATTCTTGCTGCAGAAATAGAAAGGCAAGATCTGAATCATCTCTGGCATTTTGGTGGCTTCTCTCTTTTTCACTCCATCATGCCAGTGAGAGCCTCAGACTGGAATTACAGGCCTACAGAATTAGCTGCTGGGTACCTTGGGGTCTCTTCTAGGCTGAGAACATCATCACAACTTTGCAGTTAGAGATGAAAACCCCTCTGCCCTTGATCCCCCTCCCCTCTCCACAGACAGAAATCCTGAGAAGTGGCAGCACACCTCCTGGAATTGCCTCAACTCTGCCTTTCCAAATCTCAGGCCCCCTTTGAGAGCTGGATATCTGGCTGTGGAGGGGCAGGCTGTGGTTTGGCCGTGCAAACACTCGCAGCTCTGCCGTGACACAGTTTGCCGCAGAGCCCTCACCAGAGCACGGCCCCACTCCAAACACAGCCCAGCTCCTGCTCAGCTGGGGCAGCAGAGCTCAGTGCAGCAGGGCACAGCATCCCACCTTCCAGAGACACTGCCACGAGCTGCAGAGCTCACGCAGAGCTGCACCCACCCGGGGCCACCCCCATGCGGCACCCAAAATAGCAGCCAGCTTCAAAAATGAGTCCTCAGCACACAGAAACCTGGCTTTTCTGCTCTCAGATTCTCCTCAGTTCCCTGCAGCTGAGCTGCCAAGGCTCTGGGCTTTACTTGCCACCAAGTCCTTCCTGAATTTATTGTCCTGTTTTAGAGAATAAATTCCGGTCCTGCCTGGGAACACAGTTTTGCAGGGTCTCCCTCTGTGACACGCACCAGTAAGTGGGTGCTGAGATGCACCAGCTGGAGACAGCACCCACTCACCCTGCTGCTGTGTGTTCTATGGTGCTGATACATCCAAATCACCTTTTTCGAGCAGATTGAGCTGGGAAAAAGACACAGATATCATACAGCCTTCCCATTTCCCTGTTTTTTCATGTGGTATGTGTATCTCCAGTGTTTCTGATTCCCTGGTTCTCTTTTCAGGAAAAACAATGGGAAAAAAAAAAAAAAGTAAATATTATTGCAAAAACTACTCACCCAGTGTGGCTTAGGGCATTCAACTCGTCTTGCATGAAGGGTTCTTCAGTGACTAAGTTGGAGCAATTGAATTGGCTGTTAATAATTCAGAGTATCAGAAGCAGTTGCTAAGCTGCCTTGAGCTCGCATGTGAGAGTTATTTCACTTGTCAGACTTTGTTCCTTCTCTCAGGTCCAGCTTGGTGGTCGCTCTCACACGCAAGAGGAAGTAGATTAACAAATCAGACCATGGAAGGGCTGCACCAGAGACGTCACAACTGCAGGAGCATCTCCCTGAGAAGAGATGATGGGGATGCAGCAGCTTCAGGTACAAACTGCCCCGTCCTTCCATCGTGGCACAGCAACCTGACCAGTCACTATGTGGGAAGGTAAGGATGGAGGGATTCCTGGCACACAACCTGTGCTCCCTCCTGGTTTGTTTTGGGGGATCAGAGCTGGTTAGGAACCACCACTGCTGTAGACTGGATGTTGTCCTCATGAGGCAGCAGCAACACTGAGTGACTTTGTTGGACTTTATTCCTGGTGCTGCCAGGAGCACCTCATGGGTTAAAGGGCCCCTGTTAACACCCCGTCACAGTTTTTCCCTTCAGAAACATCCACCACCCACAGCTTTCCTCTACTGCACCCCCCTCTCAGCAGCTTTGAAAACCTTTTTTCATCCTTCCTCTTTCTCTGAAGCACCAGAGCAACTACTGTTCTCTATTCCAGTATCAGTGGCTTTAATGGTACACCAAGAGATCTTCACATACATAACAATGCCAGAGAAAGTTCACTCTCTCCCAGCACCATTCACAGTCCTGAGTGCCACCAGCTCCTGGTGGCAGTTCAGCTGTGCCCCAGAAAGGTTTGCCCAGGATCCAGCCCATTGTGCCCAGTCACAGTTGAAGGCAAACACCTGGCAGCAAACAGGTCTTTCATCCGCACCAAGGATTTGCGTGATGTGTGACTGCTGAGAGCAGAACAGCAAAGCCACTTCCTCCAGGCTGCCTAATCCCACAAACAGCCTTTCCCAGGAAACTTTTGGCCAACAGAGACATTGCATCACCGGGAAGCACAAACATTTTAAGTATTGCTTTATAGTAGACAGGGCAAAAGTGTATTTCTCTACTTGGAGATGAAGATCCACAGCTGACCTGCTTCTCAACACACCTGAAACTTGCAGCCATCATAGAGCTGCCAAAGGGGGACTTGGTACCTGTTCCCTTTACCCATCACCACATGACAGTTTCTATACCTAAGCAACAACTCAGGATGGCAGTTTTATGAGCTCAATTATATTTAACCAAACAAAGTTATCCACAGGCCATAATGAAGTAAAGCAGTTTATTGGTAATGGCACATCAAAATCGGCAGTAAACTTGTATCTCTAAAAGGAGAATATTCCACACAGGAAGGAAGCAGCAAACAGCAGTTCTTTAGGGATTGAGCAGACATGAATTCTACTGCTCTCTGTCATTCAATAAGAGACAAGGTTGGTGAAAGGGAAAATGTTCTTCCTTAAGGGGAAGCAATGATGCATGATTGGCCATTTCCCTGAAATGGTACCCAGAAAAGGAAGAAAACGACTACTGCAAACAGAACATTGGGTTTGGGCAGTGCTTGAGTCCACGGCTGAGGTAGATGGGGTTGTGTGTCCCCAGATACAGAGTCCCCATTTGTATTTCTGATTTTTAAAAAATATTTGTTTTCTATGAATAGTGCTTCACTTCTACAAGTAGAAGGAGATGTAGCCAGTGATGCAGCTGATTAAGAAATAGTCAAAAAGCAGTAGGTTCTCTTTGCTCCAAAATGCCAGATACCACTTCATCAAACTGGCTTGAGTCACCAGCAAATACATTGCAAAAAACTGAGAATAAACACTGTCAGTGCTCAAAGATGACCAGCCCAGAGAGCTCTGGAGCAGCCTGTTCTTCAGGAAATTTGGTTTCAATAGCTCAGGAAAGGAGGGATATCACCCATAACTCAAAAATTTGCAAGACACATCAGCAGAGGGGTGGAAGGACACAGCCTTTGCAGCTGTAGGCACAGAGGCTTCTGTAGGCACTGCACGAAAGGTTAAGGGATTTTCTTTTCTCCAATAAGTTAAAAAGATTTTTTTAAAAAACCATTATTTTGTGCTTGAATAAAAGTGACCTATCCCACCAGCATCATTCCTTCCAGTTACCAGGCAAAGGGCATGTCCTTCAATCTGCACTGCTTCTCCAGCAGCTTTCAGAGGCATCCAGCCGTGATTTTCAGTGCTGTAATCTTGTTCTTTCTGCACAGATTTAGCCTTTCCTCAGTATGGATCTTCCTCATCCGTGTCCTAAAGAGGGAGAAATTGAGACTATGTGTGAAGACATGAGTCAAGGCATGAGTTCAGCAAAATGTTGAGCCTGCTGGGCTTATGACAAGAACCTAAATGCTTCCCAAAGTGCTGTTGTGCTTGGGCAAGCCAGAGGACTTGCATAAACACTGGTATAAATACATGTAAATGTCTATGTATATATGTATGGGCACTTGCAGCTAAATGTGTTTGACTTCTCAGACACACAGACCAATCACCAAAGTAAAACCAACATGTGAAGTGTGTTTGAAGAGCAGCAGCAGCTAAAGTTCAAACCAAAGATGAGCCATAAAGTGCAGCACAAAGCACAAGCCCCACCAATCCCTGCAGAGACAGGGTTGAGCAGCACAAATTATTGTTTTTTTCAGCTACAACAACCACCTATTTTCAGAGCCCTGTTGTCTGTAATTCTAACCACAGGCATCATTTGCTGGCATCCCCATGAGCCAGGTCTGCAGGTCTCAGCTTAAAACTCCCTCCAACTCCTCAGCTCTACAAGGGAAATCTCAATAACTCTCCAGTCATTTTAATCCAAAGAGATTTTTCTAAAGCTTTGCAGTTTTAATTGTTTGGTAACATATTGAGCAAGAAAAAGTACATCACAGAAACCTCAAAAATGTAGAATCATTAAAGTGAGTGCTACAGGATTCTCAGAGACATGATCAGATAAATATTTCAGTATCAGAGAGCAAAGAATCAAATGTGACAAAAACCCACAAAACCAAAACAACGACAAAACACCAACCAACCAAACAAAAAACAAGCAAACAAAACCAACCAAACAAAAACCAAACATGAAAGCAGCAGGATAACATCAATTATATCCAATTTGACTCCTCCCGAAGGTTAATTTTCAACTTTTAAGATCTCCCAGTGCCTGGCAGCATTTCTCTCATCAAATCTGGGCTCCATCCTTTCCCTGCTCCCCAGTGTGTCCCTTGAAACAGCATTTCCAACTCCCAAGGCAACTTTCCCTTTGGCAAAAAGCATTTCCTACTTTCTGCACCTCTCCAAACCCCTGTTGCCAACGCTGCTGCATTGAAACTGCTGTGTCTTATGTAGAAATGTAAATATTTAATACTTAGCTTACATAATTGCTTGTTTTTCATTCTGTATCTAACAAGAACCATCAGCACACGCCTGTCTGAGGCCTTGTGCATTTAGGACATTTTAATTCACTGGCATTTGAACAGTGATTCAAGCAACACATATTTAAACCCTCCTTAAGAGATGTCCTGACTGTGTATAAAAGACACAAAGGTGCCTCAGGTAAGTTCACTCTGTAGGACATGGTAGAAAAAAAGGAAAACACTCAAATTACTGTGGAATGTGCCACCCTTGTGGCTGTGGCTGCTGATTCCAGCACACAGGGCTCCCACAAAACCAGGGCAGCAGGTGGGAAAAGCACTCAGCAGTCCCAGCACAAAGGCACCTGATCAGCAGAAGCTGCTGATGCGGAGTAGGAAAGGAAGGAGCAGAATGAGAAGACAACCACACACAACAAGGCACAGCAAACAAAAAGCCACAAACAAACAAGCCACAAGAGTTTAAGCAACATTCTGTTGCAATGGAAACGGGGTAGAAGGAGGAAGTGTCCAAAAGGGAGGCAGGGCTGCACAGTGCCACCTCTGCAAGGCACACAGAGCATTGAGGTGGCACTGCCAATCCCCAGACTGGCCCTGCAGAGCCTTTAGAGAAGCTACATAGCAGCCAGCATTTAAATTCTGGATTTTCATCTTAAAATGACAGCTTTGGCTTCCATAAAGTCAGATGAAAGATGGATCTTAAGCCAGCTTCCCCCCACCCCAGTACCACAGCACGAGCAGCAGTCCTCCCTCCCTGTAGCTGGAGAAGCACAGGGAGATTCAGCCCAGGACTTGGGAAACATCCTGGACATCCAGAGGGGTTATGACCAGCTCTACGTGCTGTTCTTAGCACCTCCCACGAGCTCCAAAGTTGGCAAAATTACTGTGAAAACAATTTTCACTTACCACACAGTTCAGACACCACGCTCTGAGTTTCCCGGAGCAGCCAGTGCTCTCTGTGTGCTCAGGCCTGCAGAAAAAGCATGGGATTAGGCTGGATTTTTCCTCCCAAAACATACTAATAAGTCCTACAGACTCTGAATTCTATTTATACCACACAGAATCAAAGGTTTTTCATCGTGATGAAAAGCCTTTGATTCTGCACTGCAAAACCAAAGGGAATAAAGGCTGTCAGGTCCCTCATTCTGAAGGCAGATACTTCACTTAAGTGCCATGAAGAATACAAGGGTTGCTATTTTGGCTGGCAAATCTTAAAGCACCAATCAGAACACTGACACACTGCAGTAAAAATCCTATTCTTCAAGGAACTGCAGTACTGGATTCACTGCACAGCCAGGTGCAGCTCCTGCAGCAGCACTGTTACCTGGTTGTTCTCACCACTGAACCTTCCAGAGCAGAATTCCTTCCAGTGCAGAAGGGAATTTGGTCTCCAAGGCTCCTTCAGTACCTGGCATCTCTGCTCAGGCCACCACAGGGGAGCCGGGTAGCATTACTGGGTTTGTTTTGTTGTTATGGATATTTCATGCCAAACACCACCACAGAGAGCTCACATAGGCAAAACATCTTGCTGACTCAGCCTGAAATAAATCCTATTACAGAAGTGAAAATCTAACCCTAAACTGCTTTGGTTCCATGGCCTCACATGAACGATAGAGAAAGGGAGTGTATGGCACTTGGTTCATGCTCCAACACTGGGATTTTCCAAAGCTTTCTGACTGCTGAATAATGCTGCTGGAGAAGCAGACACTGACACTGTGATGAAGGACAATGGAGAAACCATCCTTTGGCCTGTGCCAACAGGCCAAAGTGGAAATACAGGCTTTAGGTTGCAGCCAGAACTTACTCATCAGATACTTCGATGGAGGACTTCTTGTAGCCACCTTTTCTTTTCTCCTTTAGCACTCTGCATTTCCTTCCCATCCTTACCAGCAGCACAACGACCACGATGATGGAAGGGAGAAACACCAAAATGGACAGCAGAGCTGCTGAGGTCAGCTGGAAGGAGAGACCTGCAGGGAGACACAGTTGTCCCAGCAGTGAAATACAGCTTTCCTCAGCCTCTGGGACAAACATTCACCCAGGACACAGCTTGGTGGCCTTTTCGTGTAAAGCACAGAGCTGGCAGATTTGAAACAGCCTGTCACCAAATCTGTGGGATTCCTGTCACAAACCCAGCCCAGACTGGGGCTTCAGATGCAAAGAACTTCAAAGGAAGGCAGGTCACGACATAGTTCTATCAGCACGTCTGAGCTGCAAATTTGGGGCAGGTCTGGCACGCAGGGCAGAGGAGGAGATTGAGTGTTACTGACAAGCAGTGCTTGTGATATGAGCACGATTTTTAGGGCAGTATTTCCTCAGCATTTAACTTGTTCTACTGCAGATTTGGAGACTGAAACTCCTGAACAAAGGGACACTTTTGATTTCTGTTGTTGCCACAGCTCCCTCTGCCCCTTCCTGCCCCAGATAAATCCGATAGTTCTCAATGCATTGAGCTGAGAAAGCAGGGCTGAGGTAATTCTTGCTGAAACTTTAATATGGAACTCCAGGGGACATCTGCCATGTGATGCTCACAATTCCAGGATCCCAACAAAGCTGCAGTGCAGCTCTATCCCACAGATGAGGCCAAGCCAAGGGAGTGGAGCCTTACCCCTCTCTGTAACTACCAGCACCGTCTGGGGAATGTTGTGGTACACATCTGGAGGGTTCTTCACATTGCAGAAGAAGGTCCCATTGTCACTCATCGCTGGGCTTTGGAGAGCGATGGAAGCATCACCATTGGCAACATTCCCAACCCAGGATATCCTGTCTTTGAACCTTCCCACTGTTGTTGGGTGTGGAATGGACTGATAATGGAAAACCTAAAAGGAGGCAAAGACAATAGTTGTGCCAATAAAACACTCAGCCAAGAAAGCAAAGGAAAATCCTTTTTGGGTTGAAATAGTAAAGGGTTACACATTAAGAAGCCACGAAGAATACTTCCTATACAAGAGAAACAAAACGACCAATCAAATGTTTACAGTCATAAAATACATGGCTACAGTAAACAACACAGTACTTGTAGCAAACTCCCAAATTTATCCACTTTATCATCATTATGCTACTTTGCATTTACATAGAATATTTTTTTCCCAAAGAACACCAATGGGATTTCTTACGGGAAAGAAGGTGACAACGAGTCCCAAACCACATAGTGAGGCAGCAGCAAAGCAAACAGAAAATTCAGATTTTCAGCACACACAGAGGCCGGGCCAGACTCCAGTAGAGAAAGAGCATCCTGTTCCACTTACTGTCTCCATCTGGCCACCATCGAGGGGTCGGTATGTCCAGTCCACCAAGAGGCTCTCAGTGATGGGGGAACTGGATTTGAATGAGCATTTCAGCAGGGCTTCCTCACCAACAAAAGCTTGCACTTTAGGGCTGGCTTTAATTTCCAGGGAAAGAGTATTGCAGACACCTGATGGAACAGGCATGAAAAACAAGGATTAATTTCTAGTTGTCAGAGAACCATGGGAGTGTTGATATCCCAAAAGTGCAGGTCAACCACAATCCAAAGACTGAGGCAGAGTAATGACTACATCCTCCACAACAGAAATTGAAGGAAAGCAGACAACTTCCATAACCTATTTTCTGTAGGGCTGGCTCTAAATAAAGTATCTGGAAAACACCACCAAGAGCCTGCTTATATTTAGATGAGGAAATAAAGAGCTGAGAAATGGAATCAGCTGGCTCTCTGAGTAGTTGCAAGTTGCAGCTTTAGGTGCTTTATTTTAAGGTACCATTACTTTAAGGCATTTTACTTTACTTTAAGGCAATTCTAGCCCTGCCTGTGTTGCCACAGCCTCTGAATTCCACATGCACGGGGTCAAGAGCCACCTCCCAGCAACAAGTGCGTTTAGTTCTTGTTTCCAGCGTGGGCAGGCGCTCCTGCCTGGCTCAGCCGCCGAGGGGCGAGCCCCGCGGCGCATCGCTCACACCCTGCCTTTCCCAAACCTCCCGCTCCCGGCTTAGGAAGGAGGAGACCGGGATACTGTGCGGGAAGTTCTGTACTGGTGGTCGCACTTTCATTCCGCTGCCGTGCGGGCTCCGAAGGAGCAGGAACAGGATTATATTCCCTCGCCGCTCCCGCGGACCGCACAGCGCGGCCAGAGCGCCCCGCGGCCACCTCCGCTCCGGGATGGCCCTTCCTGAGGCTCCCACTGCTCCATAAACCATCCACCGCCCCGGAATGGCCCCTTCCGAGCCTCCCACCGCCCCGGGACGGCGTTTTCCAAGCCTCCCACCGCCCCGGGACGGTCCTTCCCGAGCCTCCCACCATCCCTTGGAGCTCCCACCACCCCGGGACGGTCCTTCCCGAGCCTCCCACCGCTCCGTGGACCACCCTCGACCCCCGCAGCATCCCCTGCCCCACCGGAGCCGCATCCCGGGCGCTCCCCGCCCGATGCCCACGGGGGACCACCCCACTCCACCGCACCGCACCCGAGCCGTCCCAATCCCCCCCGTGCCGTCCCCTCGCAGCCCCGGAGCGCCCCGATACCGAGCAGCAGCAGCAGCAGAACCCCCCTCGGGAGGTCGGGGAGGAGGAGGAGGAGGCGGCCGCCGGCCCCTGGGAGCCGCATTCCTGCCAGGCTCAGCCCCGGAACATGGCGCTCACCTGGCGCAGGTGAGGGCGGGGCAGCCCCAAAATGGCCGCACACCTGGGCACACCTGGGCACACCTGGGGCGGCCGCGCAGCCCCGGCCCTGCTGCTGCGGGGGCTCACCCCGAATTTCGCAACCCCCCTGTCGGGGCCAGCCTCCCGACTGCGTTTTCGGCACTTTCTGGGTGCAAAGCTGCTCTTTTGGGGCGGGTCAAAGTCCTCCTACTGACCCGCAGAGCTGTCGGCAAAGTGCTTTTATTTGTGACAAAGCGATTGAAAATGAAAACACAGAAGTGTAACGTGGCCAGCACATTACAGGTTATAAAGCCATAAAGACACTCTGCAAACAAACAGGTCGCTGCTTTGATTTGGGACTGGTTAAGTATCATGACAGGTTCCAGTTGGGGCTGGTTAAACATCGTTAGAAGCTCTGCAGGGTCCACCACCTGAGGCATGGTTTGCCTTGAATTCAGCCTGTGTAAGGACAGGGCAGGGGTGAGGTGAGTGCAGGTGTGGGATGTGCTGGGGGTCACCTGGGCAATAAGTAGCACCTGGAGGAAGGGGGATGCTGCTGCTGCTGGAACTTCAATCCCACACTACCTGCAGCACAAGAGGGAGTGGGAGCTCACACCACCAAGAATCACTTGCTCAGGGATAGCCCTGAGTTCAAACACACTGCCAAGCAAGAAGTTTGGGGTGCCTGTGACAGTGGGTGTAAGGCTGCTGCGTGGGGGACAGGAGTGTCCTGCCTCAGAGGGAGACAAAGGGGAGGGAGGCCAGTGCTGGGAGTGGGAGAAAGAAAAGGAGGGGAGCTGTGGAAGGCAGTGTCCTCAACCCCCAGAGCTACAAACCCCACCAAAAGCTGCAAGAGATGAATATGAAAACCACACCGACTGGTGAATGTTATTTCTAATATCAAAGAGCACACGTTGTCCAGCTCTAACACTGTCCATTTAAAGTAGAAAAGAGACTTAAAGTACATTTGTTGTAACAACTGGCTGCTCTTCTGCTGTCTCACTGGTCAGTCTTTTCGTGATGATAGGGAGGATCTTGGGGGAGGGTAAACAGGGCAACACAAAGGCACAGTGTGATTTTTAAGGTGCAAGAGTGCATCTGCTCAAACGCTTCCAAAACTTCAGTTCAGGCACTTTGTTCAAATCTTTTGGCATTTTTTTTCCATCTTCACAGCAACCTTCTCCACATTCTACAGGTGTGAAGAGGAAGGAAAGTTCATTGTTCATGGGGCAAGTTCCTCCTGCTTTGTTTTACTGAGGAAATTTAAATTCAGGACTGATGCAGTGTCACCCTCTTTCCTTGCCAGAATTTCAGGTTGAGCAGAGGTGCCACACTCACAGCGTGAGGCGTCTGTAATTCAGCTTTGTTCCAACATCCAAAATTACAAGCTTTCACCATCTGCTTTAGAAGTACCTAAGAAGAAAGATTATAACAAACATTTGTTACTCAGGGTTATTACTGTAAACAAAAATGATAGAGGCAACTGCTGACCTCAGAAAGTGAGTGGGTAAAAGTTATGTTGAAGTGCTTAAGCAAAGCCAGCAAATATGGAAACAGCTGCAGTCTTCCTGCAGCAATTTTAAAACAATAAAGATTAAATGAATAAAAAAGCAGATTCAAAACTGGCAAAAGGAAATTAATTCATTCCTCTTTCTCCACAAAGCAGGAATGTCATGGAAAGCAGCAACACTTCCTACAAAGGATCCTCATCCCTAGGGTGGAGAAATCTCTTGCACATTTAAGAGGCAGTTTCTCTGCCAGTCTTGTCTCTGAAGGATCCCCAACAGCAAAGTGTGACTGTGGCCTCAGCTCCTTCTGCTTATGGCACCCCTGGCCTGTTGACTGGGAATAGCAGTGAAATACCTGAGGGGCTCTGTCTTAGAAAGCCCCAGTAACACTGAGACATTAATTAGAGATGGATACCTGCACTGTATGCACCTTTACTCTTCTAATGGACTGGCTTCCTTTTCTTCCTTCCTCTTCAGGCTCTCCTTTTCTTTACTGTTAATAACAAAGAGAAGAAGGAAAAAGCCCAAATCAGTGTCAGATATCCTGAGCAGGAGGATGTTCTGAGTCACACAGGGCAGACATAAGGAGTTACATGACAAGTGTGTTAATGTATGGTGACCACAGTGCCAGGCTCGGGGACAGAGTGATCATCTGCCACCACAGCAGCTGGATCCTTCTCAGAGTGAGGAGCCACCGTGAAGGGCAAGGGCCACATGAGGACTCCAGAGCTGGTTCATCCTGGGGCTCTGTCCTGCCTGCAAACACGCAGTTCATTATCACTAACTGGGTGGCAGTTTTGCATTGTAGATGCTCAGTGCAGGGTCCAAGCGAGTGATTCAGGAGAGCCACTGAGATACACTTGACAAGCTTTCCCAGGAGCTTTTCCCTCCCTCCCTCCTTTGTCCTTACAGTTCAGTGTCTGCCACCTCAGTCCTCTTCTGTTGTGCTTTCTTGCGACGCTGTCGACAGATAATCACAACTGTCACCACAATGATCATCAGGACAGAAGCAGATCCGATGGCTATGACCAGGAAATGGATTTCTGAGAAATTCACTGCGTGGAGGGAGACAGAGAAATGAACCACAGGGACAAACAGGGGGTTGGGATGGGAGACATGAGGCTGGGAACCTGCATCTGTGAATAAAACCTTTCCTTAAGCTCCTTTCCCCTCTGTCTCCACCATGCTTTCTACTTAGAACCCCTTTTCTTCCATGATTTTCGAAAATGGGGAGAAAGACCCGCCAATGCCTCACATTTGTTGAGTCCCCAAGACCTCTGGGGGTGGTTCTTGGCCTCTCACCTTTCTGCACAACTCGCAGTCGCACTTCCCCGATGGTTCCATAAACATCTGGCCAGTTTGACACCTGGCAGGTGAAGGTGCCGTTGTCGGTGGGCTGCACGTTCCAGATGATGATGGAAACGTCGTTCCGCTCGATATTCCCATCCCAGGTGACTCGCCTCTTAAAGCGCCCCGAAGGTGGCTCGTAGGGCTGCTTCAGGTAGTAAAACACCTGCAGGGATCATGGAAACATGGAATGGCCTTGGTTGGGAGGGGCCCTGAGGATTCCCATGCACTGTGAGTCGTGCCAGGTCCAGGACGTCAGCTAAGACAGGGTTGTTGTGTCAACCAAGCCACAAATATCTCAACCCTGATCACCCAGGTTTGAATATGGGAATGCTCTTTAGCAATGGTCAGGACTCATTGTTCAGATTAATGATTACAGGTGACAGAGAAAAGGCCCAAATGTCCACAGGGGTGGGTCTCAAGTGTGTGTGTCCATACCCACACCTGGAACTGCCGAGATCACTGGGCTCACGCAGTGCTGGGCCTTGGGACTGGTTTGTGGGGTAAACCAGTTTGAAATGGAGCATAAAGATCTCACTCACTGGCTCATGGGAGCTCAGGTCCTCGGGCTGGAAGTTCCAGGTCACTGAGAGCTGCTGGCTGAGGGGGCTGCTGCTGGAAAAGGTGCATTTCAGCCGCTGATTTGTGCCATTCACAGCAACCACCTCCTTGGAAGTGTAAACTTCCACTGCTGCTGCCAGCCAAAGTGCTGCAGGGAAAACAGAGGGGAGAGAGGAGAAAAATCACTCTGGGGGTGAGCTCATCACTGCTCCTTATCAGTGTTGAGTTTGAGCAGGAAGCTGCCTTATCTGGTCCTGGCAATGATTGTCTCAGGCACAGATATAACTACTGAGGGGGGTGGTCCTGCAGATTTCTTCAGAAAATCAGTCCTGCCCATTCAAATTGGACTACTGAGACCCAGTAAATAACTGCTACTTCCCACGCTAGAACTTTCTTTGCACACTTTGTACTCTGAGCCTCATGCACACCATGGTGCAAACTGCTCTTGCTGATGGAGGAAGGGCCTGTTAGAGGGTTAATAGCCCAGCTGGGCAACTGCAGTCAAACATAGTCAGGCTGAGGAGCTGCAGGGGAAATCCTCAAGGCAAATGTGCATTTGTTTGTCGAAGAAACATCCTCTGTTAACCAAACCACCACAGCTGCTGCTTTAAAAATACGTGAGCATCACTGACTCGATGCTGCCCTGAGAGAGGGACAACCAGCAGGAGGGAGAACAGCACAGAATAGAAAGGAGGAAAAGCAAAAATGGGAAAAGCAAATGATTGTTACTGAAGAAGAAAACAATATTAATTTCCTGTCACTATAGGAAGTTAACTTACCCCCAGTGTGATTCATGCCAAAAAACTTATCTAGGGTTGTAAAACACGGCTTTATAATGGAGATGTATTTGAAAGTAATTTATAACCAAAGACTTCCTTCCAAATAATCTCTTATCTCAAAAGGGAAAATATTTTAAATGCCAAAACATCGAAGGTATTCACAGTTGAAAAACTTCATTGGCAGTGATTGTGTTTCTTATCCAAAGATCTTGTGCCAAATCTCCTCATTTTAAACCCCTTTAAAAAAAAACAACAAACAACTGTGGGAAATAAGTCTAAAATACTTTTTTTTCCAAGACAGATAATGTCCGTGTGCTGATGCACATGGGAAAGGAGGATATGGCATAATGAACATTGGGGTGTTTTGACACAAACCACTGAAAATTCAAGAGAGTTTGTCTGTCTGGAATTGTTGCTGTATAAAGATACAGACCTGGAGCTCCTGAACAGTCTCTGATTGTTTAGGAACAAAGGAAGCAAAAAGAGGTCTAAGAGTAAAGTTCAGATTCCCGGCAGGAGAGAAAAGGAGGTTGTAACCCGAGCTCAGGAGGAGATCAATGTTCTTCCGCCCGAACACGCCTAAACCCGTTTGTGAAGAAACAAAACCCCTTCGTGTCCCGGCCAGAAAGAATCGCAGCACAAGCACCCGAGGAAAGTCTCTGCCTTCGGGATAATTTAAGGGCTCAGAGGAGAGCCAGGATGGCAGCAGGGCCAGATTTCCTTACCTGGCAGCTGCACCCCAAGGACGAGCACAGCAGCTGGCCCGGTGCGGCCGCGCATCGGGGGGACCCGTCCGTGCTCACGGGGTGAGCGGCGATGGGAGGAGGAATTCCTCTCAGGCTCTGGAAAACTGGGCGAAAGATGGGTTTCTCAAAGTCCTCCTCCCAGCACAGAAGAGTAAATTCCTTCCTTCCAGCTTGGCCGGCAAGGCAACCTGAGCGCTCCTGGGGCTTGAGTCAGCACTGCCTGCCCCGGCACCGTGGGAAGGTGCGGCAGCACGAATCGCTTCTCCGTGTGAAACAGGAAGATTTTCAAGGTAAGATTAATTTCTTCTCCCTCCCATATTCCTTTGCTCTTTTGTGTTGCAATCATTCCTCCTCCCAGCTTTCACCTGTAACCACTCCCCTCTTGTGGGAGGTAGTTTTGTTCCTAAAAGAAAAGATGCCTGAAGGTGTTAATACACGGCTCGAAGGAATGAGGACCCTCATTCATTTTGTTTGAGAAAAACCTGCCAAGAGTCCCCAAAGAGTAACCAAAACCAGTCAGTCTGTGGCAGCAGTGTGGGCACACACCCAGCGAGCTGAAGTGTCCCACCAAAACACAGGTACCTACAGTGCAATGATTTTAGAATGCCTTGGTTGCAGCCATCACACGGGATTGGGAGACTGCCTTAACTCTTGCTTGGGAAGTTCTTGGAAAAGTCAAAACACACTGGATATGAGTCCAGCCCGGGGTAGTCCAGGCACAGCTGGTAAAAGCCCACAGAGCTCCACAAGTGAGGAACTCGGAATATTTTGCTGGAGACACGTGCCGGTTGTCAGAGCATGAAACGGAGCTCCGTGTGTGTTGGCAAAATAAGGATGTTTGCAGCCGAGGACCATAAATCGCTGCAAGAGCAGAAGCTGTGCTGGCTGTGGCCGTGTTTGTGTCTGGTCCGTGGAGTCATCCCAGGTTACCGGTTTCCCTTGTGACTGATGCTGTTTTTCCAGGGCAGGGGTGAGGACGGTGCCCGCAGCACGGGGCGTTTTGAGGGGCTCCCTTCAGCTCAGAGCTGAGCAGCAGAAGGAGGGCACTCTGAGGAGTTTTTGGATTACCAGGGACACACTGAGAGGATGCCAGAACTGGCCAGAACTTGTGGAAGGAGGAACAACAGGCTCTCAGACTTCCGCTAAGGAGCAACCACGTGGACATTTCTCCCTTTTGCTGCTATAACATCCTCGGGGCAATTTCTGGGGAGAATGTTGAATTTCTTTTTAACTTTTAAACTTCAAGTTTAAATTTGGCAATGCAAAGAAGAACTGAGGCAAATGGCCCCGTGGATTGTCCACAGAACAGCGCAGAGAACATCGGGTCTGCTGACCTGACTCTGCTAATAGCTCTGAGACACCAAATATCTCTATTTTCACGGGAATAATTTAGCCCTTTGTTATTTAGCCCTTACTCACTGCATCTCCCCAGATTTCCATTCAGTGACTATTCCAAAACATCGTCTCCTTTTCTTTCATCACCACCCTGAATATTTATCTGGCTGGGGGGTTGTTCTGATTGTGTTTAAAGCATCACAAGGCAGTTCTTAGCGGCCAATTTGCAGCCACTCTTTCTGCACGGGACTGGGGACGGACTCTGTTCCCATCTTTACTTGCAGGCTTTTAATAATCTTTATCTTCTTTCAGAACGTGTTAAGAGAAGATCATGTTCCTGGCACACTCGCTAGTAACGTAAATTCTCTGATGTTTCATTTGGAAACTGAAATAAGTAGAAGAAACTCTAGGAAGGATCCTAATAAAGAAAATAGGGCGCACAACATCGGGATTAGCCATGTCAGTAAACAGGAAATTCTTGGCAAGGAGTGAGAAGCCAGCTCCGTCCTTCAGGCATCTGGGAGGTGTGTGCCAGGTGCAGAAGGTAGAGAGCCTCGTGCAAGGAGAGAGATTTGGATGGTTTGGAGCGTTTTCCAGGGATCTGAGCCTCCAAATCCGCACGATTCTCACAGCACCAGCGCAGCTCTGCCTCCTCTGTAGGTTTGGAGCGGAGGGAGACGGACCAGCAGCGTGTTCCCACTCTGCCCGTGCCAGCATCCCTGCGGGAAGGAGAAACTCCTTTCAGGCTCTCGGTAAACGTGCCGAAAGACGAATTTCTCAAAGTTTTCCCAGCTCAGCAGAGGAATTCTGGGCACCTCCTGCCCCGGTCCCATAGAGGGGGGGGATCTGTGCCTGCCCCAAGCCCGGGTTCGGAGGGACCGTGTGCTCCCTGGGGCAGGAGCCCCCTCTAGTGGGAACCGGCCCTTTCCACGCGGGACCGCCAGCCCCGGGCTGGAGAACCTCCCAAAAATGATGCTGCAATGCCCCTGGTGGGGCAGTGGCAGAGGGAAGCGAGCGCTGCCAGTGCTGAGGATGTCCCAGCTCCTGAAGATCGGCACGGACAGGATCAGTGCTCTGCCCTGCGAGGCATCTCGGTGTGGAATTTCTGGTCCCTCTCTTCCTGCCTTCCAGGGGATCAACAGGAAAGCAGAGGGGGGCTCTTCTTCAGGAACTGCAGTGATAGAAGAAGGGAGAATGGGTTCAGAATGAAATAGAGTAGGTTTAGATGGGATATTAGGAAAAAATTCTTCCCTGTGAGTGTGGGGAGGACCTGGCACAGGTTGGGCAGAGAAGCTGTGGCTGGCCAATTCCTGGAAGTATTCAAGGCCCATGGCAGGGAATGGAACTGGATGGTCTTTATGGTCCCTTCCATCCCAAACCATTCCATGATTCTACAGGAACTTCAGAAACTCTCACTTTGAAAAGCTGGTAGGAAGGTCCTGATGGCAAATCTAACCCTGGCTCATTTCTCCTGCTGCTCCCAGGGCAGTTTGAGGAGCTCTCCTGAGGCTTGGAGAGGCTGATGCAGAGCAGCCACCCCTCGCTGTCGGTGACGTCCTCTGAAGGCATTTTGAGCCTCTGCACTTCCTGACCTGGGTTTATTTCCCCACACGTGGCTGGGGCTGCCCTGGTGCTCACAGGTCTCACTGGAAGCAGGGAGTCCCCCCCAGCACAACTCTGGGAAAACATCCTGGGCCCCTTTCTTGCAAGAGGACCCTGAAAAGCCACCATGTTCTTTCTTGCCTCGCAGCGATTCCGGTGGGATGTGGTAGAGAAGAGCAAGAGAAGGACCACAAGGATGAGTCTGGAGCCATCCTGGCCTCTCCTGGGGCTCCTGCTCTGCACAGGTGAGTCTTCAGGCAGCAGGGTTGGGGCTTGATGCAGGGTGAACTCTAAGGTTCTGTGGGTTTGATTTTATTTTTATGCCTTACCCATGCACTTCGCTTAAACTACTTTATGATCCTGTGTAAATGCCTCAGTTCAGACCCGCTGGGATGTCCCTGTGTGGTAGGAATTCCCACCTTACCAGTTTCAACTGACCAGCTGGTTTAGGATGAAGCGCAGAGTGTCTGTAAATATCCAAGAAAGTTAGTAGCAATGAGATAAGTCTGAAAGATAATTAATTAAGAGGTGCTACAATAAAACTACAACTACTCTGCCAAAGTGCTGCAAATACCAACTGCTCATCTTTGGGAGGGTGGGAAACATCTGGTTTAGCAACGACCTCTTCTTTGTTTTTTCAAATTTAAATTCATCTATAGAAAGAAAAAAGCCTCAGATCACCTTCTCTCCAGACAAGTCCTATGTCTATGGAATTTCAAATCTACAATTATTTACTTATGTTACTTTCTATTGACAAATATCTTTAAAGGAAATCACAAATCTGATTCACATTTAAATCCTGTTTCTGTAATATTTCAGCTCCAGAGGCTCCCACAGAGCTGGTTGTTTCCTACAGAACAGAAAAATCACATAGATAAACTGGTTTACAGCATTAAATCAAAGGTGAGGGTCCCACCCTTGAGTGAGTTCACCAGGTTCTTCCTGCAGAAACCAGGCAGGATTTTCCAGCAGTCTTTGCTCCATGATAATAAAGCACAATTTCAGGGTGTACAGCTTGCAATAACAACATTTTTTCTAAACTGGGTCGGAAAATTATTCAAGTTTCCATTCTGTGTCAGTATGTGTTAAAAATGGCTTTCAAGGGAAAAGGCTTAATTTCAAAACAACATCCTGTCCCTCTACCAGAATATTTCTGATGCCTTTAGCATGAATATAGGATTCTAAACATCTCTTTCAAGCAGCTGAGTTCAGAAAGGATATCCTTGAAGTAGGAAAGGTGTATCTTATCAGTAGCTGAATTACTTAACACTTCTTATTCT
The DNA here is from genome assembly GCA_013399695.1 of Formicarius rufipectus. Taxonomy (NCBI): domain Eukaryota; kingdom Metazoa; phylum Chordata; class Aves; order Passeriformes; family Formicariidae; genus Formicarius; species Formicarius rufipectus. Next base: position 534,644 of record VXAU01000827.1, on the reverse strand, counting down.
TTCTTTTGTAGTTGGTGCTGCAGCTCAGGAGGGTAAGTGTATTTTACCATCATTCTTACTTACTTAGTATGATCCAAAGATCAAATATACCTCACGAGTGAGGACTTGAAGTCAAATAGAAATATCTGAATTTTTCAAATATAGGGTAGAAAAAGTTCACTGTTCATTAATTGACAGTGATCTCACTGGTGGAAAAATTGGCTGCCATGAATTGTCCTTAATTATTATCAGTGATCCCCAAGCAAGGTTGGGCATTTTCCAACAGCAACAAGCAGCAAGGCAATGGTGGGCTGATTTTGTAACACTCCTTCATCTCTTCTTTGCAGATGAAGCACCGAAGGGTAAGTGAATTTACCAGCATTCTTAACAATGTGATATAAAGACTGCAGATGCCTCACTGCTGAGGAGTAAACAGAAGATGGAAATATTTGAGTTTATCCCTTGGTTTCCTTTCTTGTTTGTCTCTCTGTGCCCGTGAAGAATTCCTGGTGGAGATTTCTGGCACCACAGTGACAGTCACATGTCCCTTGGAGGAAGAAGATATAAAGTGGAAGCGTCAGGGAGCAGCAGTCACTGGCAGTGAGAATAAATACATCCTAATGGACCATGACAGCTCTCCTGTCACCCTGAGCTGTTCATCAGGGAATGAGGAGTTCAACCTGTACCTGAATGTCAGAGGTGAGTGGAAAGCCCTCAGCTATGGGCTAAAGTCTGCACAGTTCAATGGTGGGGTATTGGGAGCTGAGACTTGATTTTCAGCACTGCTGGAAGTCGGATTAGATACTTCAAGGCATCTCAAATGGTGCCAGATACCTGAATTTAGACAACCAAATCTGCTAGTTTCCACTGTGCACCAAAATTATCACTGTATGTTTGATTCTCCTGGATCCCTGTTTTCCTAAGGGAACTTCCCCATCAGCAGGCTGGAGGGGAAAGAAACTGCACAGCACTTTGAGCTGGAAATTACACTGCTCTTTAAAACAAGGAGAGAAAACGTACCAACAAATTAAAAACTGAGTACAAACAGCTGCGAAAAAGAAACACCCAGTGGGAGAGATTACCTAAAAATGTAGTAAATTCTTCAGCCCTTGGTACTTTTGCAGAAAGACCTTTCTTCCTTCTGGCAGACAGAAGGTGAGTTGTCATGCTGTGAGTGCCTTCCCTGCGCAGGCAGTGAAAGAGTCTGAGCGCCCAGGGGGTTTTTTTGGCAAAGGGAATCTCCCCTTTCCTTTGTGTTTGCTCTTCTCCCCTTCCCACCCAGAGCTGTGTCCCTCTGCCAGCACTGAGCAAAGCAAAGCCTGGGCTTTCCCTGCTGCCAGGGGAGGGAGCCCAGCTCTGAGCACCCCCGTCTGTCTCTCCTGCTGGCAGTGTGTGCCAACTGCGAGGAGCTGGATACCCTGACGGTCACAGGGATCATCGCTGCCGACATCCTCATCACCCTGGGCGTGCTCATTCTGGTGTATTACTTCAGCAAACGCAGGAAGGGGCGAGCCAGCTCCAGTCCTGCCCCTCGGCCACGAGGTAAGAGCCATTTCGGACATCTCTGCTCTCCGTGGTGGCCACTGAGCTCTAAATGAAGCCCCCACTGTGTGATGGAGCACCCTCTGCTCAACCTGAGCTTCCAAACAACGCTCCTGCCTCCCACGTCTGTTACTCCAGTCTGGTTTTGTGGATGGGATTGAGTTCTTGCCCAAAGGAAGCCAATTCCCTGCTGTGCAGCAGTGCTGGGTCTGTGCTGGGGCCAGCCCTGCACGGCAGGTGCTCCTGGCAGCAGCTGGCTCTTTGGAAGCTCTAAGCTCATAATAAAGCCATGCAAATTGACCTGTGGGCTTGTGGCATCACCCTGGGGTCATCGTGGAAGTCCCTGGTGCTGTGTTGCCTGAATCATCCCCAAGGGTCACCTCTCTGTGCCTGTTTTCAGGTCAGAAGATGCAGCGTCCTCCCCCCGTTCCAAACCCGGACTATGAGGTATGGAGAGCTTTCTGTCCCTCTGCTGGCCAGGGAGGGAGAGCCAGGTCTGGGAACTGGTAGCATTTTATCTTTTTGATCCTTTGAAGAAGCATCCAGTTAAGCTCCAAGCTTTCCCACGAGTGGAGGAAAAAAAGGTGGTGAGGGTGGAGCCCCTTCTGCTGGTGCTGCCACAGGTTTTTGGGGGCAGAACTGCAGCTCCCTGTGCTCTGCACCCACCACACAGCAGCACTGCACCTGCTCTGCTCTGCTTTTCCCCATGTGATGTGTGGACTGAGATAAGGGTTCCCAAACTGACATCTTATTTCTTCCCACAGCCCATCCGGAAAGGCCAGCGGGAAGTGTATGCAGGCTTGGAATCCAGGGGGTTCTGAAATTCCCGGGATGACAGGCTGGAAGTCAGCAGCACAGGGACTAAATGCTTCTGCCTGTCTTTATCCCATTTCTCTGCAGCTCTGCTGAGGCATTTTGGGATAAGCCAGGTCGGGTACCTGCTATCCCACCCTGGTGTGTGCTTCGGTTTGACATCAGGGAACAGCAGCAAACGAGCAATTGGCAGAAGTTTTCCTTCTCATTAAAGGACTGCAGCCTCACTCGTGGTTCCTGGCCTCCTTTCCCCTCACACTTCTCTCTGCTCCAGTTGCCTGCTCTGGTTTTCCCTTCCCCCTTAAGTTCTGCCCCGAGTGCCTCCACTTTCTCCCAGTGCCTCCCCAGGCAGAGAGAGTGTCTGGCCTCTGACCTTGGCTTGACCTCATGTTCACAGTCTTGTCTTCATTTGCTGCCCAGGACTGTAGCAAAAGGAACAGAGGCAGTCAGCATATTGAAAACAAACTGGCACAGCAGCACTGGGACAGGTTAAGAAGGACCCATGAGATGCTGGGAACGTTTCTGGTCTGACACTGGCTGAGCCACCCACGGCTCTGTTAGTGAGCAGAGCATCAGCTCTGAGGAAAGGAAAGAGCAGCAGTGGGGGGGGCTGGGGGTGGTTTAACCCTTGAGTTTCAGTGTGGGGAGATAAGCGCCCAACCAGCCCCATGTGCTGTGCTCAGCTGCAGGATGTGGTTTGGGAGGCACAGTTGGGTTTACCATACAAGGCTGTGTACATCGAGCAGGGAGATTTCAAGATATAAAGAGCACTAACCCCCTAGCAGCTCCAAAACCACTCTGGGCCATGTTCTCACCTCCTGCAAACCAGCACTGCTCCAGGGGTGCTTGCTCAGCCCCAGCCATGCAGCCCGTTCCATGGATGGGGTGGGAGAAGGTTGGACCACACTGGGTGTACAAGGTCTGAACTTTTGCTCCAGGCTACACCCTGGTGCTTCTGCCACTGTGTTTGCCCCAGCCACTGCCATCCCACACACTCCTTATCTCAGAGGGATCAGCACCCACCCAGTGACAACATCTCTCTGCCTCTGTGCTTACCTGCACTAGAGAAGTATTTCTCTGTCCTTCCAAAGGTTGAGGTGCTGAGGAGCCTCAGTGTGGCTCTTGGATTTGTGCTCCTTGGGTGGGCTCAGCCACCTTTGCCCATTGCTTTGAGATCTGATGGTGATGAAAGAGCTACAATCGAGGCAGTCTGCTGGTCACTTTTTAAATAAAGTCCTAGCCAGATGGCTTTGCAGGTGAAGGCAGCAGTTGGCATATTCTACTTGCAAAGGCCAGGCTGACCCTTCACTGGAGCAGGAGAGAGCACAAAACCCACTAAGACATTATTCTGCTCCTCTGAAGAGTGAAATGTCGTGTAAAGACCCAGCACCATAGGAAAACAAGCCCTTTCCTTGTCCACTGCCCCCAAGGCTGATCACACTGATCCCTCTAAGGCCACCTGTGGGGCACCCACAGCTCTGCACAGACAAAATGTTGCTTGCTGTGTCACACGTCACAGATTTGTGGCCAGTTTTTATTGAGTGTTACATCTTTTTTTTCTTTCATACCACTGAAAAATGAACTGGATTGCCTAAGTCACAAGACAATTCTCAGAACAGTGCTCTCAAAAGCCTGGCAGATTCTTAGAAAAGCAGGAAAACACAACCTACAGTTGGGTGCAACTGGCACAGGGAGGGTGACCTGGTTTCTGAGGTTTCTGAACTGCTGGATGGTGTCTGCTTCCCATCGTGGCTGTACAGGACTGGCAGGATCCTTATGGTTCTGTGGACGTCCAGGCAGATCCCACCCAACGTGCACCTTCCCATCCAGTGTGCACCTTCCCTGGATTCCAAATCCCATCCAGTGTGCACCCTGCCTGGATCCCAGATCCCATACAGTGTGCACCTTCCCAAGGACCAGATCCATCCAATGTGCACCAACCCAGGGACCAGATCCCATCCAGTGTGCACCCTGCCTGGATTCCAGATCCCATACAGTGTGCACCTTCCCTGGATTCCAAATCCCATTCAGTGTGCACCAGCCCAAGGACCAGATCCCATACAGTGTGCACCCTGCCTGGATCCCAGATCCCATACAGTGTGAACCTTCCCTGGGGACCAGATCCCATCCAGTGTGCACCTTCCCTGGATTCCTAATTCCAT